>CM050166.1:154506798-154879298 GCA_027410445.1 Discoglossus pictus | reverse complement strand
AAAATGTGCATCTCAGGTATGCTGGGTTGTTTCTATTCTAATTTGTAGTTTTAATTAACCCCTTCTTACCTCTTGAATGCAGAAGACCTGTCCAGTTATGAAAGGGTTAGAAAGAATAATAGACAGGGAGCTGTAAAGCTTTAAATAATGTATGTGTGTTCTGATTGATCCAAGCCTGTGGAGTGAGGCCCTGTGGCAGTCACTCTCTCCTCGGCTCCCACCCCCCTCATCTCCCAAAAGGATTGTTCATTGACGTTTCCGGTAGATATTGTTAGAGGATTAGATCAATCCATCAAGAATAAAAAAGTTGAAGACCTCTTGTCGTGTGACACCTTGCTTTTGCTACATTAAATGGGTTATGGCTTCTCCTGGAAAGTATGATTTGTGTTTTGGAGACCATGCCTTGGTGTGTTGGAGATGTGCTGTGGTGGAAGAAGAAACATTTATCATCAGTTTCCTTTATTATCTATCCCTACTTACCAATTAATTGCTACCTGTATGAGTGAAGTACTACATTGTGCTCCATGACCTGTATCGTATGAGACAATCCTACCATACTGGCACAGGCTCACACAAGTGCTGTTTTTTATGATATAGACAGGCAGCTCATGGAACAAAATATATCATTTTAGTTCTTAAAAAACTCCAACATGGGGGTGGGGGGTTACTAAGCATCTCAAGTGGCAGAGATAAGGTAAGATGGGCTGTGATTTAAATGTTTCCCCATAAGAAACAGTAAATATTAAATACAGGGATGCACAATTCAAGCACTTGAAATGCTTAGTTATCTCCCTCCATAGTCTACAATGACGTACAATATTACAGAAAAACAGACATAGTTGTTGTAGCTAATAATACTGTAAGTTTTAAACTCAAAGACATTCTTTTGCAATATGTTAATATTGTTTTTCCTTGTACTTAACCCCTGTATAGTGATACAGAATATGATGGCATGTTACAAATAAATTCCTCTGCCATTCTTAAGATTTGAATAAATAAAAAAGCATACTTGAGGCAGTTCTTTACCAAACCATTATGAGTGGAAAACTATTGATGAACATTGTTTATCAAAAATATAATTTTTTGTATCAGTTTAAGATGCATGGACAAGGTTTCAGTTGTTTTGTTAATGTGAAGCATGTGTAGTTTGGGGAAAACTCTGCATGTTTCTGATGTTTGTAACAAACAAAGATTAGCAACTATGCAAACCACAGGCAGAAAAACAACAGTCTTACTTTTATGAGACTCTACTTTTGCCTTGGGGACTTCCATCATTGAAGGCTAGTCTGCCTGTAGTCTGAGCGAGAGATTTATCCTACTGGAGGTTGCTTTGCTGTCTTGTTCTAATGTCAGGTGTCACTTGATAGTGGCATTTTTTCACCCTAATGATCTGCCTGCAAGTTTCCTCTGATCCTTACCAGGTGCCTAATTCTGTAAGGAATGAAAGTAAATGTCTGCTACAATTGAATCAATAGTTAAAAAAATAAAGGCAGTGTATATATATATATATATATATATATATATTATATAAATAGCACATTTGTGTTCAGATTTGAATGTCTAAAACAAGTTAAAAACTTGTTTCCTGCCCAGAATTCCGCTCTTCAAAAACATCAAACAGCACGGGGCAACAGCCAGGACGTCTGTGAGTGAGGTGGAACGCGAATTTTCGACACTCGGACCCCGGACCGCACAAAACACCGCCAAACGCGTAGCACTTTACACATCAAACTACTAATTAGAAAATACTCTATTACAAAAGCCGGAAAATGCTCACGAGCCACGTAACACATTAATAACATTAAAAAATATACAATGCTGCTTTACACAATAAACCAACGGCTTTATCTCGCGCACGCAGCCTATTTATAATGCACACTTGGAACATTCATTACACTTTATCAGCAGGGCACTAACACTTAAAATGTATATTCTATGCTGTCGGAAAAAACAAACAGATTGTTAGCTCTTCAGACTATTGCTGGCTGTATTAATTTATACCAATCGGAGTATGTTCCATTTACAACAACCCTTTGCTTCTTGTCTTTTAGCCAGCTCTCAATCCATGAGCAGATATTTACTGCAATTCCTGTATCCCTTAGTTTTCACAATAGTCTTCCATGTGGTACTGTATCAAAAGCCTTTGCAAAATCCCAAAAGACTACATCCACTGAGTTGCCTTGATCCAGGTTCCTACCAACCTCCTCATAGAAACTAATTTGATTTGTTTGACATGACCTATCCCTCATAAATCCATGTTGACTCCGACTTATAATCCTGTTCAAATAGACATATTCTTGTATATTATCCCTTATTAACCCTTCTAAAAGCTTTCCCACTACAGAAGTGAGGCTCACTGGTCTATAATTCCCTGGATTTGCTCTTGCTCCCTTCTAAATATAGGTATCACATCTGCTTTTCTCCAATCATCTGGTAGAGACCCTGTGTTGAGTGAATCTTGAAAAATTAGATATAATGGTTTGGCTATTACAGAACCCAGTTCCCTCACTACCCTTGGATGTATTCCATCTGGACCCAGGGCTTTATTAACATTTATTTTTTCCAACCTCTTTTGGATTACTTCCTGCGTTAACCAATTATTTGGCAAAGGTAGTGTAGCCCCATTATGTTGCAATGTCCCAACCACTGGTACCTCCCTTGTGTATACCAAAGAAAATAACCTATTTAGCTCATCTGACTTTTCCTGGTCACTAATTTCCAGATGGCCTGTGTCACATTGTAATGTTCCTATAGCTTCCTTCCTTGCCTTCTTCCCATTAATATATTTAAAAAAAATATTTTAGGGTTAGTCTTACTCTCTTTTGCAATTCATTTTTCATTTTCTATTTTCTTTTGCAAGCCTTGTTGATTTCCTTGTACTCCCGTAAAACCGTCTCTGTCCCCCCTTGTTTATATCATTTAAATGCCTGTTTTTTACTCCGTATCTTGATCTTTAAATCATCGTTAAGCCACATTGGATGTGATTTACTCCTTTTACTTTTATTCCCACATGGTATATGGTGATGATAAGTATGTATATTTAGTAAGGATTTACATGTTGTCCATTTATGTTCAGTGTTTTTACCTATCAGTTCTCTGTCCCAGTCTATACTTTGTATTGCTGCCCTTAGACCGTTAAACTCTGCCCTTTTAAAATTAAGAGTTTTTGTTAGCCCCTTAAAATTTTGTTTTTTTAATTCAATATAAAAAGAGACTGTGTTGGGATCACTGTGACATGGTTTGTGAAAAATCCACCCGTTGCTATGCCTAAAACTGTGAAATACAGTAAGAATATGCTTAAAAGGAGCCATGTTTAAAATGGTTTGGATTGACAGAGTGAGGGTGCATTATGTGGTCTCATTTGCATGTCCCGCCCAGTTTTCCCAGAGTGCAGTGCATATACTGTATTTCTGAGAAATTTGAGCAGGAAATAAGTTTTTATTAACTTATTTTTTAGACATTCAAATAGAATCACTAAAGTACTATTCATTCTTTGTACTACTGTACATTGTACGGTGGAGGGCATCTATCACTCTCAGCCCACCATAAGTGAAATAATTGATATAAAGCCTCATAGGGATGTTGTTCAATGGTCCCATGGTAGTAGTAGTTAGAAGGCCCTGAGGGTTAAGTGTAGGCCCAAAATGACCACCATGGCATCTGTAGGGACCCCCATGTAATAGGTGTTAATACTATGTGCCATGGAGGTCCATAGGGATGCTTATGATAATGGGTTAATGTTAGGTGCTATGGGGTCCATAAGGCCTCCTATGGGGATTGTGTTTATGGGGGTCCATAAAGACCCCTATGGTAGTAGTAAGGATGCCCCCGGGGTCCAAAGGAATCCCCATAATTGGGAGTTAAATTTAATTAGGTGTTAATACTAGGTGCTATGGGGGTCCATAGGGATCCCTATGGTAACAATTTACCGTTGGGTGCCATGGGAGCCCCTAAAGGCCCCCATGGTTATACTTTAGATTACTACGGAGTCCATAAGAAACCTTATTGTAGCAAACTAATGTTAGGCCCCATGGGGGTTTAAAACATCTTATTATCCATGGTGCTAATATGCTTTGTACGTTTTAGTCCTATGATAGTAGTATATTTTATATCTAATTGAAATTCCAAAACTAATATTTACCTATTAATGTACAACACATCCTCTCAAATATAACAGCTAGCAGTGTATGTTGAATGTTAATGGCTGAATATTGGTATTATAATTTTATTTATATATAAAATTAACTGCTAATAAGTGGTTGAAACAGGATAACATGCTCATAACACCCAAATTACACATCCATCACATACCCATTAAACACCCCGTTGAGGAGAACTTTCGATGAGGTAAGTATTATAGGAAAGAATTGACTTTAATAAATCGCATGATAAAACGAGAAGCTGGATCGTGGTATAAGACGCGCTGTGGTGGGCTCTTTAGCAACCACAAGCTGTCAGTAAATTCCCTCCACATTCTTCAAGGTGAAGATGATTTCACTTTAGAATACATAAAAGAATTGAATAGCATCGCAATCAGAGACGAACAGGAGCACCCAAGACATTCGGCTGTCTGCAATCTAGTTGCGAGCCCCAAATTGAATGAGGCTCATAGTATGTATAGGTACTTATTGTGAGTTGATTATTCTATAATGGTGTAATTCTGAGTAGATGAAAACCAGTGATAACCAAGCCCAATCACTGAGTGACTTTAATAGGCCTGGGTTTCAGCAGTTAAAACATAGGGGGGAATTTACTAAGATATCAAGTGCATCTTAAATCATCCTTTGGAGAAAACAGCCCATCTCACCTAAGGCAAGAAAAGGCTTAGTAAATTCATCCACATTAACTTAGTCCACAAAAAACATTTTTTTTAATGGTAAAATGATGATGTCAAATTATGAGGAAAGGGACTTGAGAGTTACTATATTGCATGATTTAAAAGTAGGCAAGCACTATAACAAAGCCTCAAGTAAAGCAAATAGGATTCTTGGATGTAGTAGTAGAGGAATTAGTAGTAGAAAAAGAGAGGTATTAATGACACACTATAAATCCCTTGTTAGACCTCAATTAGTATACTGTGTTTAGTTCTGTAGCCGACACCAAAGGTTTCAGGGCATTTGCTCTAGGAGATTAAGAATGCCATCCTCCGACTCTTGCACCTTCCTTCACAGGGATTTGCAGGCTGGAGTGCCACATGCACCTTCCAACACACCCGCTCCGCCTGTTTGCATTGGACACAAGCCTCATGTTTGCATTGGACACAAGCCTCATGCTCCTCCTGTCTCCAACCTCTCCAGATTGAGGGACATACCCTCAGCATGTTTTCGCGGCATGCTGATGAAGAGCTTGTACTATTTTGTGCTCCATACAGTCCACTGTGCCCTTGTGACCTGTCCTGATACCATCTAGAGGCGGGTCCTACCAGCTGACAAGGGCAAGAGGCCCCGGTGGAGGGAACTGTATTCCTCTTTGGTTCCACGAACCACAGGGGAATTGAGTTGGAGAGTGCTCCATGGTGCACTTGGCACTAGAGAGTATCTGGCTAATTTCAGGACTCTCCAGCCACTTGTCTTTGTTTCTTGTCATTCTTGAGAGGCCTCCTCCTGCAGTTTTGGCTGCATTTCTCCCCACATATTTTTATTTTTGGGCGCACAGTGTCTTGGTGCAACAGGTCCAGGGACCTCTTCATCAACCTGCTCCTGGCATTAGCCATGCTGGCTATATATAAGTCCAGGAAGCAGTGTTTGGCTCAGGAAGTTCCTCTGTCATGCAAGGCCATGTTCCGGGCACTGGTGCGCTCCTGTATCCGGGCAGAGTACCACCTGGCTATGTCCCCTGGGAGGATGGATGAGTTTACCTCCCAGTGGGCTGTAGATGGTGTACTCTGCTTGGTATCCCCCATTTGGATTATTTTCAGCTCACTCTCCTGATTTAATTTTGTTTTATTTTACAGTTTTTTGCTTGACCTAATCCTCCCCACCACCGGGTGGGGATGTCAGTAACATCAGATTGGCCTTATAAAAAGGCCAATCAATGTCAACCCCTTTCTAAAATATACTGTATCTTGTTCTGGAGATTATATCTTCAAAAGGATATCAACAAATTAGAAACAGTACAGAGAACGGCAATTACAATTATGCAAGATTTAAAAGACAAAACTTACAAGGAAAGACTTCATGACCTGAATATGTGTACCTAAAGGACAGAAACGAGACGGGTGATATCATAAAAAACATTAAATATTCTTAATGTTGAAGAGAGAAGTGTCTTTGAGAAAAAGAGGTATTCAAGAAAGAATAGTAGATAAGTGGAATAGTTTTCAAACACAGTCAAGAAATGAAAGCATGCCTGACATAAGCATAGGCTGGAGTAGGTGATCCTGAGACTTAATTAAGCCAAACCTTTAAGTAGATAGAATGAAAACACCAGATGGGCCTTTTGATTTTTATATGCCAGCAAATATATGTTTTTATGCAACTTGCTTAAAAAAGCTAATATTTCTAGAAGTGCTAAGGACTACTGTAGACCTTTTTTTTCTATATGAGTATTAGAATAACTCAATTTGATAACTAAAGCAAATATGTTAGAAAAGATAAGCACAACCTTAACATTTTTAGATTGTAAATGCAATTACTCTTTAGATGCCATTGTGCAGAAAATGTTCACGTGGTGATGCCATTAGATCTTGCATGGTAACTTCATGTGATTTCGCTGCAGGACTCCCCGGAAGCCTAACTCTGCACCTTTTAGGCCACCATCTTCTCACATGTATATTATTATGTATAGGAGTGGTCAGAGGTTAGGGGAAAAGAGGATTAGGAAGTACAGGAAAAACAGAGGCTGTCAAATCTTGCCACCTCAATACAGTGCTGCTCTAGGCCTAGGCCTCAGAGACCTAGGCCTAGACACACCTATGTATGTGTTAATAAATATAATTCATAATTTGTATCAAGGTTTACTATTTCCATAAACCAGGAGATGAATAATTAATTTATGCTACTTATGCTACTTTACACATTCATTAAATTATTTTTTACAAATATTACTTAATAATAATAATAATAATATATATATATATATATATATATATATATATATATATATTAATGTATATTGATTCCACATCATTGCAGCAATTTCCTTTACCCACAATTCAAGAATGGATATTTCAAGTTTAAAATACATTACAAATTGAAAATAAATATATTTTTAAAACTGGGAAGAATATCCATTTTGATTCTACCTATACTACTCAATAAGTATATTATTATAAAATTAAAGACTAAGGCCTCCATTCCATTGCTCCAAAAGAATCCCGTAAAACTTACTGACTCTCGTCCAGGGTGGTTTGGCTGTAGCTCTCTAGCTCTAATGTGATTGCAGCCTGACTAAAGAATACCAGTAGGAGACTTTAAGACTGAATCTTATTGTCCATCCCTACATAGCACCAAGTCCTTGTCAGTGACTATCTCCTCTCATCATCAAACCCCACACTGCACGCAACCCCTCTCAGCATCCATCCTGTACAGCATTATTTCCTAAGGGGAACTTTGAGATCACAGTCCATTACGCATGGGGGGGAGGGGGGGGGGGGATAACTTGCGATCCAGCATCTCAGATCATTGTGTGATTTGCTATAGGAATTTTCCTCTGTAAAAGTTAACATCATGTAACTCATTGGGATTTAACATGAATGGGGTGTTTAAAGGACTACTGCACAATGAAAAAAAACGGAAAAAAAAAAACATATATGTTTGAGAACTTTGAGTCTAGTTAAGTGCATAATAAAGCAGGAAAAATTCATAGTGCTAGTTTTAAAGTAAAAAAACATTTTAATTAATTTAAAATTTTACGACTGTTGTTTTTTTTTTCTGTATGATGGGATGACAATTGGTAAAATGGGATTTTCACTGTAAACAATAGAACTGACCAGGATGTTGGAGCGTCTGGACCATTTGGCTTCATTGTGGTGAAGGTTTAAAATGGAGTTACAACATTTGAAAGTATTTTTACTTAGTAAACTCTATTTTCATAGATGCTTTTTGGTGAATAAATGGACAGCGGAAAGGTAATACAGAGGGATTTTTCAGAAATTGCTGAGTGTACATAGTCAGTTGCCATGTTAATTTATAAAGTATATAGACATACTTTAAGAGCATACAAGTTAAGGTATATTTTATTAATACATACAGTGCATTCATATTTTATTATTAACACAGTAATTGTAAATTTTCTTAAATTATGATCATTCCATTTTTCACACTGTAGTGACATTTTTGCTATGATTGTTTGAATAAAACTTGATAGTGGCAAAATGATTTTGGAAAGCAAAAATAAATAAATAAACACAATATTTACATTTTTTGACTTTTATTGGCAATTATTATTTGAATGAGGCATTTAATTTTTTGTCACCTGATCCAGTCTGCTAGTTTCCTGGGATGGTGTGTTCAGAGATAGTGTTCTTGCTATAGTACATGTGAAATGAGGGCATTGGATCTCTGGAAGGCTTGTGCAAAACTCAATGTGAATACCATGGTCTTTCACCCGGCAACAACATTTAATTAGGAAATAAGCTTGAAAGATAATATGATTACCTAGGTTCTTGCGTCTGGTGCTCACATGCAGACTGTGACCATGCTCAGTCATAAGGAGTTAATACTTCTCAGCAGGGAAACAAGTGATAGCTCACAAGAGAATACAGAGAGGGACCAAGGGGGTCATTAGGATTTGACTGCTAAGCAAATGTCTCTTAAAATAACTGCATACTGTATGCATTTGTTTCTGTTGTAAAACTGTTCATTAAAAAAGATCATTAGCAGTTTTGTAATAAAAAAATAGTAACCAAAAAACAATTCAAAACCAACCTCATGTTGCTAATATCCAGTAAGGTCGAAACCAAGATACACATAGTTAAAGGGCCTATATCAAAATATAATCTTTTGCTGTACTCCACTTGAAAACATGCTTTTACAGCGTAAACATAGAATAATGTAGCCTTTAATATACTACCTTTTTACGGGGAATCTACAATTTTGGATTTTGTTGGTCAACTTCCAGAGCTGCAAGGATATTTTGGATGGAGCAGAAGCTTCTGTTTGCACAATGGGAATATGGCAGCTAAAATAATATTGATTTCAATAGGATGAGCTTAAGTTGAAAGGGACATATGTTCCTGAGAAAGTAATACAGGATCAGCTCATGAAAGAAAATGGAACTACATGGGTTAAGTATAATTGTATATAATAATAAAAAATACAATGTTTTTTTTGCTTTTTAAAAATACTGACCAGTATAAAGTTTAGTTATTCACAATACCATATAGAAAAAAATGACCACAGTGTTTCTCTACTTTGAATCTCCTCTCATATGTCTTGAGCCAAATGGAAACAGAGGTGTTCTGTCTGAGAAAAGCCCCTCGTAGCTCCAGGATCTAATATCCAAACAGGTGGGGAGATAATATAGGTCAGTTTCACAAAGATCTCTGGATGTTTCTGGCCACAGGTCAGTGAATTTGACTCTTGAAGGCCACTAGTTTATATTGTATCTTTCTGAATCTCCGCAGGGTATTAGACTGCTTGAAAAGATACATATTTTGATATATCACTTTGAAAACTTAGTGTCTGTTCATTGAAAGGACTGTAAAGAGAGCAGGTAATATAAGTAAGAAAATAACCTCTGGAAATCAGATTAGAATTGTAGTCTTGATTGACAATAAATAATAAACTTGCAATTAAATATAAGCACTCAAACCTTTTTAGTACTTGTTTCATTATTTAAGATTGTTTTGGAGACTTTTTATGAAGTATTGAGGACTGAGTGAGGGAAGAAGGGATATTCAGCATGTGCTCCTGTCTAACAAACTGACAGGACCAGGAAACTAAAACACCTCCCCCAACTCAAACTTCCCAATTACCTCCCGGCACTAGCCTGGTAAAAAGCCTCCTCCACCATGGCGGCTCCAGGGGCTGCCTTGACCTAAGCATAAGTGACAAGGTATGAATGAAAACAAACCCAACCAATCACACCACCATTTAATAATAGAACAGACAATAAGAGGAGTTAAAACAAGCTACAGCTTTATTGAACAGAACAGAAGAATACAGAGGTGATTGCTCATCAGCATAAACAAGTCCAAACTTTCTCTAAAAAAAAAAAAAAAACAAGGGTGCAAGTGAGCTGGGTTATGAGTGCATCTGATAGAGGATAATTAGTATTGTATGAAAACATATATTATATAGAAAAGTTCAGTTTACTTACAAAGTTATTTGCACAAAAGTCAAATCCAGCGATTCACATTACGCTTACATAAGCCTTGTACCCACAGGAAATACAGCAGTGTACCCACAGGAAATACAGCAAGATACAAATTTTGACCTTTCTGGTACAGAGCACAAGCAGTAACTGTTGCATTTCTTGTACTGAGCACATGCCAGAAGCCACAGAGGTGAAGAATGATATAATGTATTATCCTGATTCTGAATTTGAATGTTATGCTAATTGAGGTGGAGTTTTCTAGGGGTGTACACAATAAAATGCAAATGCCAAAAAACATAGGAAATGTTGCTAACTTGAAGGTTAGCAAATTAATGTTTATTTTGGGATGTTTTTATGCAAAAAATGTTTTTCATACACTACTAATTCTCCTCTATCAGATAAACTCATAACCCAGCTCACTTTCATATACCTTTAAACCAACAAATGAGGATAAACATATGATCAGAACTTTTTAGGTTTCCACCTACCAATATTTTTAACTACATCATCCTCTAAACCCACCCTTGCTGCTTCTGTAGCCACCAATTCTAAATTAATGTGTACCAAATTGACTTGTGCTAACTTGTGCCGAAATCTCTCATAATAGTGTCACCAACCATAAGTTCTATGAGTAACAAAACAGCAAAGAACAGTACTCTGGATGCTTTTCCCCAATAATGCTGGCCAAAATCAGCCTGCAGCAAATCCGAAAATGTGGAATTTTCTATACATGTGCTTACTTCTTCCTCTTTTTTTAGAATCCTCGATTCTATCATTGTGTTTAATTTCAATAAAACGATCAAGAGTAAGCAAAGAAAACAATGAACTCTCTGCACCAATTTTTCTCTTAATTCCTGAGTGACATGTTCAGCTGTTGGATTGAGGGGACACAACAATGCTCTTTTGAGAGCAGTATCTGTCACTTTAAATACTGAATTTGGACTCAAATCCAATTCTTGCTTACTCTCAACAACCTCAACAGCATTACATATCAGTCTTAGCTGATGTTCCACTTACCCCAATACGAATATGAGCATTTAAAAAAGAACCAAACCAAACCACTTTTGTACCTAAAAACGTATCCGCCCTTTAAACTTAAAAACTCCTTTAAACCATCCAGTAAACCATGAACAGACATAGATGTGAATGTATGCTCACCTGCAGGCCTTGTAGCAGAGGTCATTACTGATGCCATCTGTCCTGTCATTGTTAAATCGCTTTGATGCTCACTTGCATCCCAATAAGCATGCCTCTGTTGCAGAGGAGAACATTCCTCCACCATTTCTACCACAGTGACCACTACTATTTTGGAATGCATAGAATGAGAATGACAGGTTTCCCTGCCCCTATCCACCTTCCCCTCCCCATCGCCTTTGGTCTCATAGGCCTATGTGGGAAAGTGGGTAAGTGTACCTTTTTTCGAGACAAACCTGACCCTTGAAATTCATCAAGTTGTTGTAGAACTGTAGAAGACCTAGGGCTATGTCAACTAATTGAATGTGCATGGCTAGGTGAACTCATAACTTGAGCTGTAAGGAAGGCAGTGGACTATGCCTCCTATGTGTGTGGTCATCCTGCCTACCTCTTGATGAAGAAGGCACTGGGCTATCCCTATAGGCTGTATACTGGCGCTCATCCTTCCTGTCAGATGTAGATAGCAACCTGGCAGTTTCACCTGAAGAAGATAGCAGACTCTGACACCTGTATTTTATATTATGGCCACATGGCCATTCAGTTTTCCTGAAAGATGCAGGCAGTAGCAAGGAAGATGTTTCTTCACCCATTAGAAATAGGGCTTGCATTTTCCAACCCCTGATGACCACTTACTCCCCTTCCCTGTGTGTGTTGAATCTGCTTTCCCTGATATTTTTCTTTATGCTTCCCACCCTTCAAACCTGGCCTGACTGCATCCCCTCCTCTATCTGTTGTTACAGCAATATTTCCACAAGCCCCTCCCAGAGCTGCTGGTTTATCCCCACCAGAGCTCTAGATCAATAATGAGCCCCTAAACTGTTCTGAAGGTTTATCCCACCTGCTCCCCTTGTTCACTAAAGCTGTCCAGCAGGTTGATAGCCAGCTGCTCACCTTGTTTAATAAAACTACTCTGCAGGTTTATCCCCACCTGCTTCCCCTGACCAGCTAATATACCATATCTACCCTGCAGGTTTATCCCCACATTCTCCTCAACTAACCCTGCTGATCTCCCTAAACCCTCTTACATTCTTCCAAACTTCCCCTATGCTGCCCCTCCCTGGCCCTGTCATCCCTCCATGGTAAACTATGCTCTGCCCCCTGATCTGCTGAGACTACAGTATGATCCTCCAGCAATTACCTGCTATTGATCCTGCTTTGATGTTGCAGATTCACACATTCCTCTCCTTCTTCCAGCATTCTCCATTGATGGCTAGGACTTGCTTTTTTTGTATCCCTCTGCCTGGCAACATGCTGAAGCATCCTCCATGTCATCTGGACTCCCAGCAGCCTCCAGAAGGGGCAGATCTCCTGGGTTTTAATGTCCTGCTTTGAAAAGGCTCCCTGCCCTTTCTGGGCTGTGCAGGTAAGCCCTTCTTCATCCAGGGCAAACAAAGCAGCAATATAATCAGCAGGGTACAGGGCAGCACACAAGGCAGTAGCTAGGTTCGGAGCAGCAGAGGAGGGGTTCAATGGATCGAGAGGAACATCAAATGGTTCCAGGGTAGCAACACATGTGTCCAGGTCAAGGTCCAGGGTAGAAGAAGAGGCAGAAGAAACATCAAGGACATCAGTGGATCTAAAAGGAAGATCCAAAGCAAAAGGGGAGGCAGACAGAAATACATCTTGACACAGGGCAGCCTCAGTTGTATATTCAGGAGCACTAAAGCACCATCTCAGTTATCTCCTTACAGGAGTAGGCCCCTTAACTGTGTATTTTTGCCCTTTGATTTTTGAACTACCTCTCCTCTTCCCAGGAGCTGGAGAGGTGGGGCTTAGGCGCACTGGGGATTTTGATTGATGGACAGGACGTCCAGATTCAACCCTCTCAGGCATATAGTAGTTCTGGCAATAGTCTGCACCAATTGTTAGAACCTGTGACCCACATGGCCCCCTGTGGCCTCCTAGGGTCCCTTTGGCAACAGGGCCCCTGTGGCCCCACGTCCTCTTATGGCCCCTGCCAACCTCCCATGGCTCCCCTGTGGTCCCTGCATCTACTTATGGCCCAATGTGGCCCTTCCCAGGCCTCAGGGGCTCCCTGTGCGCCCTGCAGGCCCTGTGGCTCCCGCAGCCCCCTGTGTTCCCCCTCAGCCGCCTGCAGCCCCTTTGCAGGCCTCTGCAGCCTCCTTCAGCCTCCTTATAGGTGTATATATATATATATATATATAGTGGGGGAAAAAAGTATTTGATCTCCTGCTGGCTTTGAACATTTGTCCACTGACAAAGAAATGATCAGTCTATCATTTTAATGGTAGGTGTATTTTAACAGTGAGAGACAGAACCCCCCCCCCCCCCCCCAAGAAAAATGCATGTCAAAAAAAGTTATAAATTGATTTGCAGGTGAATGTGGGAAATAAGTATTTGACCCCTATCAATCAGCAAGATTTCTGGCTCCCAGGTGTCTTTTATACAGGTAACGAGCTGAGATTAGGAGCACTCTCTTAAAGGTAGTGCTCCTAATCTCATATTGTTACCTATATATAAGACACCTGTCCACCAAAGCAATCAATCAATCAGATTCCAAACTCTCCACCATGGTCAAGACCAAAGAGCTGTCCAAGGATGTCAGGAACAAGATTGTAGACCTACACAAGGCTAGAATGGGCTACAAGACCATCACCAAGCAGCTTGGTGAGAAGGTGACAACAGTTGGTACGATTATTCGCAAATGGAAGAAACACAAAATAACTGCCTTGGTCTGATGCTCCAGGCAAGATCTCACCTTGTGGAGTTTCAATGATCATGAGAACGGTGAGGAATCAGCCCAGAACTACACAGGAGGATCTTGTTAATGATCTCAAGACAGCTGGCACCATAGTCACCAAGAAAACAATTGGTAACACGCTATGCCGTGAAGGACTGATTCCTGCCGTGCTTGCAAGCGAGAGCCGCATGCGCTCCTTGCCAGCAACTGCGACCCTCGCAAACTTTACGGCGTAACGCAAACAACATACGAGACACGTTAACACCCATTACGGACTCGCAAAAATCGTCCACAACCCGCGGACTTGAAAAAATGAAAAACACAATAAATACACACAACACATACATACAAAGCTTACCTACAGCAAGAGGGAGCATCAATCAGTTACACCTTCATTTAACTCAAAATAAAAGAGTTAATACACTAAAAAATTCTCTAAGCGAGAGAAACAATGGCTGCCGAACAAAACGAAAACGAGGCAATTCGCTAGTATATATATATGTTATATATGTACATATATATATATATATATATATATATATAGACATAGACAATGTATTAGCTGCCTGTGGTTGGCTAAAACAAATTATGAATGTTATGCTAATTTTAGCAGGAATTTTTATGGGTGTCAACTCACAAAAGCTGCTGCTTGCAGACTCAGGAGATTTAGCAAACATCTGGGTGAGTTTGTTAATGTTTATTTTAGTATTTTTTAAATGCAAATGGAGTTACCACCAGTGCAAACAGTGGAAAGCAACAAGGCCCCTGGCCTCTGAGGGGCCCCTGCGGACCACTTGCAGGTCCCCAGTTGCCCCTGCAGGTCCTCTGTAACTCCCATTGGCCGTGCAGCCGTCCCGTTTCCCCCGTGGTTCTTCTGTGGCAGATGTGGGTCCTCCGAGGCCCACAAAGGGTACTCTGTGGCCCTTGTGGGTCCTCTGTGGCTCCCCTGGGGTCCCTGTGGTAACCAGGCCCCCTGTGGCCCCCACAACCTCTTATGTCCCCACAGACCTCTCGTGGGTCCCCTGTGGCCCTTGCGCGACCCTTATGGCCAACTTTGGCCCCCCAGGGGAACTCTGCCGCCTCCCTCAGCCCCCTGTGTTCCCCTTCAGCCTCCTGTGGCAATTCACGGACCTCTTCACCCTCCCTCAGACCCTTGTGGCCCCCTTGGCCTCTCTCGGCCCCTTGTGTCCCCCTCGGTCCTTGCAGGCCCCTGTAGCCCCCAGCGTTCCTCTGCGGGCCTCCCTCTACCTTTTGTGGCCCCCTCAATCCTTGCAGACCCCTGTGGCCTCCTGCGGACCTCTGGCCTGCCGTGGCGCCTCCTCACCCCATGAAGTGGAGTGCTGCATCGGGCAGGTAAGAAGGTATTTATATAGGTGTATGTATATATATATATATATATATATATATATATATATATATATATATATATAGGTGTATATACATATATATATATATATATATGTATATATATATATATATATATATATATGTATATATATATATATATATGTATATATATATATATATATATATATATATATGTATATATATAGTTCTCAGCAGCGCAACCTTTCCAAAATCCGTCGCAAGGGCCGCAGTTGCGGCCAGGCAAGGAGCGCCGAAGGCGTAGGACTTAGGCAGGGAGCGCCGAAGTCGCTCTCTGCGCTGGTGAAGATGAGCTCCGTAGGTGCTTATCCCTACAACCCGCACGCCTTGCGCATCATACCTACAACCTGCAGAACTACACTTCAACACAAAACTCAAATACACAATTCAAAGTGCGAGACCCGTAGCACTTTGAAAAAAAAATTGCCTATAAAAAGTACGGGCCGTAACACTTAGAAAATAAAACCGCCACTGAGGAAAAAAAAAGAGCCGAAAAAAATACGAACTTAACGACCGCAACACGCACAGTAAAAAACACGAAAAACACACAAGATGCACAATAAAATAATAAAAAAAAATACACACACAGCAAAGGGGGACAGCCAAGATGCGTGGGAATGAGGTTAAATGCCAATTTAAATACAATTTAAAGATTTGCGCCACTCGAAAATCCCCTAAGCGAGAGAAAAAATGGTAGCCGCAAAAAAACAAAACGCGGCTACACGACCCCAAGCACGGAAAACACCGCCAAGCACATACGCCTTTTACACAGACCCGTACGGCCTAATAAATACACTATTAGGAAGTACGCTAAATGCTCAACACCCGCCTAAAACATACACACTCACAGCCATTTTACCACAATCACTCAAACCTAATAACATTAACATTACAAAATGCGTAACTACACAGCTAAAGAAACAGTTTCCCCTCGCGCACACAGCCTATTTACACTACACACTGCACACATTGCTGACACTTACACCTCAGATCGCCAACAGTGCAAACCTACATTGTATGCTGCAGGAACATCAAAACAGATTGTTAGGTCTTCAGCATATTGATTAATGCATATATTAATTACAAATAGGTAAAGTATATTACTTTATAACTTTAATAATTAATTATTTAATATTACAAAATACATACACATAAAAAAACAATAAAAAAAATAACAATAAACTCTAAAGGCGCTCAGCACGCACTTCACAAGGAGCGCCAACGGTGTTTACAGAAACACAACTACACCAGGGGAGAGGCTCACAATGCGAGCCAAAAGCCCATCAGCGCAAAACTTGCAGGGAGAGCCAAAGGGGCTCTCATAACCAAACATACACCAACCAAGAGGCTTGCAATGAGCGCCGAAGGTACTGACACAACCTAACCACAAAAATACTTACTTTGTGTACTAAACAGCATTACCTGCCTTACAATTCTATTGCCGTCATTTTTTATATTTATACATTTATTCTTTATTGATTTTATATACATACTGTGTGTGTTGATGTTGGAGTTGATTGGAAAGTGCAAAAAGCCTTGCTAGTTTCCAAGATCACTGCTTGAATACAGTCCTATGAATCAGTACTATAAAAACTATCCAGCTTAGTTCTCTAGTGAAGGGCTTTGGAACATAGTTTTTAGCAATAAATATTTAAACACCAGCAGTAGCGGCTCATCCATAGGGGCGTCGGGGCAAGCGCCCCCCCCCCCCCCCCCAAATATTTTCGTGACCAGCAATAAAAAAACACAATATTTTATTAGTAAAACATAAATAACAATTAAATATAATGTGTACATCAGCATTCAAGTGTTTTAAAATAGGGAATGTAGCAAATTCCCTGGGACACTGTCACTTTAAGATAACCCCTTGTGTGTATGCATTAACTGCTGTGTGCTACACTATCTATTGTAGCTTTCCCCTGCACGCTGTGTGATCAGATTACACTGCACTTACACTAACCTTTAGACTCTATGAATGAGTCATGACCGTTAATGGATTCCGCCCACCAACCAGGGAGAAGCTATGCATGGGCAGTGAAAATGCATCCATTTCAATGACTGACAGTCTTCCATCATTGACCAATCAATGATGGAAGGCTGTACAGTTGTCAGGAGAACCATCTAAGCCCACCCAGACCGTTAGCCCAGGGCGCCCACCAGCTAATAGAGCCTCAAGTTTAATTTTGATTGACAGCTCCCCTGTTAATATAAACCACCATAAGCCAGCCACCCTCTTTTCGTTTCCTGCTACCGCTGAGACTGAGACCTCCCTGGCTGAAACGACTCAGACTGACGTCACTGACCCAACCTACTACAGTAAGTCCTAACTGCCCTGGCCAAACCCCTAGTCCCCCTAATAAACTTAGGGCTACCCTAGTAGTACCCCACTATGCCTGCCTGCCTGCCTGCCACACAATTACCCATGTGGCCTCGTGCCAAGCCCGGTGATGACCCCGTCACCCCGGTCACCCTCCCCCGGAGGCCCATCTGGCCACCTCAGTTGCCGACGGACCATGTGGTCACCCACCCAGCATAAGCCTGACATACCCGGTCACTCCTACCCCCCCAGACCCGGTCATCACTCCCCCTAGGGACAGGAGGCCCATGGGGCCCTGTGCCAACCCTGATGTGACCCCACTAACCACCCTGACCTAAGTCTCACACAGCTACTACCAGCTGAGGTCACTTGGTCTTGGGAGTAGGTAGGTGGCTTGGTAGTACCAAGCCAAGCCACCTACCTACAACCCTGACCCAGTGACCCCACCCCACCATGGCCCAACTAGCAACCCACCTACCAGCCTGACCTAATGACCCCCACCCTGACCTAACTACCAGCTTGGTAGTTGGGCCAGGGTGTGGTGTGTGTTCAATGTGTCAGGGTGATTGGTAGGTGGCTTGGTCGTACCAAGCCAAGCCACCGACATACAACCATGACCCAGTGACCACACACCACACCCTAGCCCAACTAGCAATCCACCTAACAGCCTGCCTGACCTAATGACCCCCACCCTGACCTAACTACCAACTTGGTAGTTGGGCCAGGGTGTGGTGTGGGGTCACTGTGTCAGGGTTATAGGTAGGTGGCTTGGTACTACCTACAACCCTGACCCAGTGACCCCCACCCCCACCCTGGCCCAACTAGCAATCCACCTAACAGACTTGGTAGTTGGGCCAGGGTGGGGTGTGGTCACTGGGTGAGGGTGATAGGTAGGTGGCTTGGTAGTACCAAGCCAAGCCACCTACCTACAACCCTGACCCAGTGACCCACACCCCACCCTGGCCCAACTAGCAACCCATCTACCTTACAGTAAAAAAAAAAACACAAGAAAAAAACACAACAACAATACAGCACCCCCCCCCCATATTTTTTTCCATTTTTAAAAGTAACAGGCAATGTATCTTTAACATTGCAGTTAAAATAAAAAGAATACATTGCCTGTCACTTTTAAAGATAAAAAAAAAATAAGGGAAGGGGAAAAAAAAACCAATAATAAAGTAAACAACAGCACATACTTACCTGTCAAATTGACCCCTCCAGCGGTGGCCTTCTGCCCTGGATAGTCGGGCATTCCAATCAATTTTGATTGAAGCCCATGTCCTTCAATCTTGATAGAAGCCCTTGTCCTCGTCTTGATTGAAGCCATTCTCCATGCATTCTGGCCCATTGCAAGAGGCCTCCACCTAAAAAACCTGACGCTGTAAAAAAAAAAAAACAACAATCTAATGAAGCTCCTCCTACAAGGAGCTCCCCCGGCGACTAAATGATTTTTTCCCACGCTCCTCCTTTTATTCTATTTTTTGAAGGACTCTGATTGGCTGAAATTTTGATTGACATTGATTTCAACCAATCAGAGGCTTTAAAAAATTAGCAAAGCAGGTATGGAAGCCTGTAAGGGCAAAAAAGGTTAGTGTGAACTTGTGTGACCGTGTATGTATTATACATATTACAGGGCTATTTATGTGATATACATGTTACAGGATAATATCCTGTAACATGTATAGCAAATAAATAGCACTGTAATATGTATAATAAATAATATCTAATAAAAATACATGAGCAATAATCAAATAATTAATAAAGTACATCAATTAATCAATTAATAAATATCAATTAATGTATTTTTTTGTTTTATGTATATTGCTTTATGTGTGTGTATATATGTATATATATATATATATATATATATATATATATATATATATATATTGATTGATATATTGATTGATTTATATATTGATTGATATATATATATTGATTGATTTATATATTGATTGATATATATATATATTGATTGATAGATATATTGATTGATAGATATATTGATTGATATATATATATATATTGATTGATAGATAGATATATTGATTGATAGATATATTGATATATATATATATATATATATATGTATTGAGATATATATATATATATATTGATATATATATATGTATATATATATATATATATATATATATATATATATATATATATATTATTTTATTTTGTATTTTTAATTTTTTTTTTTTTATGTACAGTTTGGGCCTATATGGTTTTGATTGGTTATTTAAGGTTTTTAGGGTGCGGTTGGGGCCCATATGGTCACACTTGGGCCCTCATTCTATTATCGGCTGTAAATCGGCAGCAAAGCTGCGATTCCTTGCGGGGCTCCCGTTACCTTGCAATTCAAATAGACGGCGCCGCAAGGATATCCCCTGACGGGCGGCCGCATATCTTGCCACCGGCCGTAAGCTGAGAAATCTTCGTTTTTTAAGGTGCGGTTGGGGCCTATTTGGTCACACTTGGTTATTTAAGGTTTTTAAGGTGCGGTTGGGGCCTATTTGGTCACACTTGGTCTTTTAAGGTTTTTAAGGTGCGGTTGGGGCCTATATGGTCACACTTGTTCTTTTAAGGTTATTAAGGTATGGTTGGGGCCTATATGGTCACACTTGGTTTTTTAATGTTTTTATGGTGCGGTTGGGGCCTATATGGTCACACTTGGTTATTTATGGTTTTTAAGGTGCGGTTGGGGCCTATATGGTCACACTTGGTTATTTAAGGTTTTTAAGGTGCGTTTGGGGCCTATATGGTCACACTTGGTCTTTTAAGGTTTTTAAGGTGCGGTTGGGGCCTATATGGTCACACTTGGTCTTTTAAGGTTTTTAAGGTGTGGTTGGGGCCTATATGGTCACACTTGGTTATTTAATGCTTTTAAGGTGCGGTTGGGGCCTATATGGTCACACTTGGTTATTTAAGGTTTTTAAGGTGCGGTTGGGGCCTATTTGGTCACACTTGGTTATTTAAGGTTTTTAAGGTGCGGTTGGGGCCTATTTGGTCACACTTGGTTATTTAAGGTTTTTAAGGTGCGGTTGGGGCCTATATGGTCACACTTGGTTATTTAAGGTTTTTAAGGTGCGGTTGGGGCCTATATGGTCACACTTGGTTATTTAAGGTTTTTAAGGTGCGGTTGGGGCCTATTTGGTCACACTTGGTCTTTTAAGGTATGTTTGGGGCCTATATGGTTCTACTTGGTCTTTTAAGGTTTTTAAAGTATGGTTTTGTTCTTGAATGGTCTGATTGATTTGCTTGTTTTCTTTCAATCCCAGGTGCAAACCCTCTGTGGCAGCAGATTTGTTTGTACTCGTTGGTCAACTTACTGAACGTGAATACCCTGAGAAGAAGAGCCAACTAATGGTAAGTGTCACTGCTTTAATTTTTCTGTTAATGCGTATAGGTGCAATTATGATATTGCTGTAGTCTTGTCACATGAGTTTTTTCAATCTATATTGTATACCAATGAATTTAACACATTGTTACTTTACTTCTTGACATTGCTGCATTGCTGATCATGTATTTCAATGGGCGTTGCAAGTATAAGGTCATTGGGCGGGGCTTATAAAGGTCATTATAACACCAAGGGGAGGAGTTATAAAATGGGTGTGGTATGAAAAAGGGGGAGGGGCTACGTTTCACCCTGGCGCACCTCCAACTTGAAAGTTCACCAGCCGCAACTGAACACCAGAGCAGCGGTCACAAATACTCCATGATGTGTTTGACAAGACTATGTTGTATGCTTTCCCTTCTGTCTCTATTCTACATTAACAATAGAAACACTGAACTGTGACCAACAAAGGCCTCACTGTTAATAATATTAGTTCCTGTTCCTGATTATTTTCCAAATGAGCCACAATGAATAACAGTACATTTGAACACTATAATTTATAAATCTGTCCAGGAATCATCAACACAGTTTTTATTGGAGGCTGGAGAGTATGAGGCTTGATACATGAGGAGAATGGCTTGTGACAACAGGGGTGAGTTTCTGATTTAGAGGAATACATCGCTATATAGTGCAATAAACATCCAACCAAAGGTGTAATTGCAGGGCAGGCTTTCCTATGAGGCAAAATATGTAGGTGCAACTGTCTGTAGGAGAGGTGGAAAGAAGTGTCTCCTACAGGCAGGAAGTGTTGGAGCTGAATAGCGACCCTATCTGGGATCTTCACAGAGGGGATCATGCTCTGCTTCAGTATGTCACAGTACATGTTGGCATTCATGGTTCCATCAATGAACTGTAGCTCCCCAGTGCTGGCAGCACTCATGGAGCCCCAGACCATGACACTGCCACCACCATGCTTGACAGAAGGCAAGACACACTTGTCTTTGTACTCCTCACCTGGTTGCCGCCACACACGCTTGACACCATCTGGATCAAATAAGTTTATCTTGGTCACATCGGACCACGAGACATGGGTCCAGTAATCCATGTCCTTAGTCTGCTTGTCTTCAGCAAACTGCAGGCTTTTTTCTTGTGCATCATCTTTAGAAGAGGATTCCTTCTGGGGCGACAGCCATGCGGACCAATTTGATGCTCTGTGCGGCGTATGGTCTGAGCACTGACAGGCTGACCCCCCCCCCTTCAACCTCTGCAGCAATGCTGGCAGCACTCTTACGTCTATTTCTCAATGACAACCTCTGGATATGACGCTGAGCATGTGTACTCAACTTCTTTGAGTGGAACCTGTCCTTTGAAACCAAGCTCAGTTTCAAGGTCTTGGTAATCTTCTTATAGCCTGTGCCATCTTTATGTAGAGCAACAATTCTTTTTTTCATGAGGTGCCATATTGAACTTCCAGTGACCAGTATGAGAGAGTGCGAGAGCGATAACACCAAATTTAACACATCTGATCCCCATTCACACCTGAGACCTTGTAACAATAACGAGTCACATGACACTGGGGAGGGAAAATGGCTAATTGGGCCCAATATGGACATTTCCACTTAGGGGTGTACTCACTGTGGTTGCCAACGGTTTAGACATTAATGGCTGTGTGTTGAGTTATTTTGAGGGGACAGCAAATTTACCCTGTTATACATCCTGTACATTTACTACTTTACATTGTAGCAAGGTGTCATTTCTTCAGTGTTGTCACATGAAAATATATAATAACATATTTACAAAAATGTGAGGGGTGTTCTCACTTTTGTGAAATACTATATATATATATATATATATATATATATATATATATATGTGTTAATTGTGTATCTAGCTGCGCTTCTGGATTACAAAGCAAGAACATTTTTGCAACACACTTTTATACAATTAAATAAAAAAATAAGAAATTATAAAAAGCAATTGTGTTGTGTATCAAATACAGTATTCTTAAGACAAGCAGCCTGATCTAATTTTTTCAGATTCCTTTGAAATCTTTTTCTATGTTTTTATATTGTGTCTTTAGATACTTGGGCCCTCATTCAATTGCAACTTGGCCAATTGAATAGGGGTCTAAATAAGCACATAACATATTTTTTTAAAAGAAGTTTTTAGTTAGTAAATATCTATCCAAAAGCAAGATTTTAACTAACTAAAAACGTATTTAAAAAATATATGCTATGTGCTTATTTAGAGCCCTATTCAATTGTCCAAATCGCAATTGAATGAGGCCCATAGTGCTTATCTTTAGTTTCTTTTTCATTAGTGCTGAAAAATAGACAAGGAGAAAAGAGACTCCTTTGAGGTAGGAGGTTTTGCTAATGAGGAAAATTGTTTAAAAAGTAGGTAATCTCCTTACATTTATGCCAGGTTATTCAGGCCCTCAGATCCTGTCGCTGCTCTCCTTGTCCAGGGTTATGTGTGCAGTCAGCTTTATGCATGCAGTCATCAGGGAGATAAAGGTATGGTCAATAAAGTTTTAATACATAGTAAAAAAAATAATATAAAAAGCTTACATTAGGTTTAGTAAAGTCCACAAATGGAAGATAACGTCCTTCAGTCCTCTGTGTTGGTATCTCCACAGGTCAGCAGTAGCACCACTCCACGTGCTGTGGTTCTGTTTCCTGCTTTGGTTGTCACAGGTGGAACTGTTTAATCACTCAACCGGTTTCACACTTGTGCTTCATCTGGAGTGGGTGGTTGTTTGGTCTGTTCTATTTAAGTCATTATCTTAATTTACTTGATAATGCTGAGCATTAACAATTGACTTCTCAATTAGTACATAAATACTAAAAATGTAAATTTTGTACACCATAGTACACTTAAAACAAATATACAACTTTTATAAAATTACAAGGTACACTTAAAACATTATATGTGTTAAATACTTTCCTAACACTCATAATATAGTTTATTTAATAACTTAATTATTTGTGTGATTATATCTGCTTGCTGATTGAAACTGATAAATGGTATCTTTTCCCCCCGTTTTTTTACTGCTAACTACTGTTACTTCATGGTATTGCAGTTTGATAGTGACTTAGTGGCTGATTTTTTTACATGAAACAATTTAAGTCAAAATCTAAATTTTTTCAAAAATCTTTTTATTGACACATAAGCAGTGTTCAATAACACAATATTGTTGGACTCGCAGGTCCAACACAATTTTGCATAAACAGGATTTTTTAGCAACATTTTAGATATCTTGTACAACTTTATTGTCAATAATGATTATTCTGTCCTGACAATATTGGGTGTCTGCTTTATGTGTCCACCATAACCTTTTTCCGTTTTCCCAACTTTGCAGGAAACGCCTGCTAGCTATTCCTTCCCTAGCAATTGACTTCTCAATACTAAACTTGTCAAATTCTTACATGTGAGCTAACTTGTTGTCTTTCCATGTAGATATATATAGATGTTCAATTTTGCATAGCTCGAGAATTACATTATTCACCTAGTATATGGAAAGTATAACATCGAACAAACAATGAATAAACAAGTCAATGAACTTATTACCTGTATCTTCCTTGCTTTTTTTTTTTTTTCCTCCTTCTTCCTGTCTATCTTCTTCAGTTTACTCAATTCGCCAATAGTTGTCAACGCCCAAGACACCCGTCACCCCGGCCTGGAGTCTCCGCCTCATCTGATTACGCCTTCCCTTCTTAGTGTACTAATTTCCACTCTAAATCAAGTTTTTGTAAAATTAAAATAGCTTTGTCCGACTCCACCCATCTGTCCCAAATTTGACTAAAAGTGGAGAGGGAGTTGTTTATTGAATGCGTCATTTTTTCATAAATCATGATGTGGTTTAATTTTTTTATAACCTCTTGGGCGTCTAAATGGGGTGATTTCCAATTCTTTGCAATGTGGCTTTTGGTTGCCAGCATGACCATTTGTATCCACTTGTTATGGTTCTTATTAATGTTCAGTACTGGCATTCCCAGTAAGCATGTCTCCCTAGAGGGGTGTATTTCCCTGTCTAATACCTCAGTGATCATTGCAGTTACCCTTCGCCACAGGGCCTGTACTTTTGGGCAGTCCCACCAGATGTGGCCAAAGGTTCCTCTATCTGAGCAGTTCCTAAAGCACTCAGGAGGGGAAAGCAGATTTATCTTATTTAGCCTGTCAGGTGTCATGTATACCCTGTGTAGTACTTTAGTTGCTGTTTCTAAATAGCTAAAGAAGAGGGAGCCTTTAGTCAGTGCCTTGTGTATTTTTCCCCATCTCTGGGTGTCCCATTCTACTCCCATTTCCTGTTCCCATTGTAGGACATGTTTAGGCTTTTGGTCTTTAAGTGGCTTGTTGGCAAGCGAGTAAAGGGTACCAATTATGCCTCTGGCTAGGGGATTCTGCGCACATACTTTCGCAAACCAGGTGTCCTGTGGGGGACCCCAGGATTTGACCAGTTCTTGGACCCTGTGGCATATCTTATTATAGTTAAATATCTCCCTGTCTGGTAGATTGTACTTATTTATGAATTGTATAGAGGTTAGAAGGTTGCCGTCTTGGAACCATGCCCCTAGCAGGTCTAGTTTCCGCGAGAGCCACCACGCTTTTGAGACCCCCCCTAATTCCTCAAAATCTACATTTAAACCTTTGGGGACCATGGTGTTTAAATAATATATTATCTCTCATTCTTTTTGAAATAATGTTTTTACTGTGTTTCCCCCTTCCCAATTCTGTTTAATCTCTAAAACACCCATAAATTTTATTTCTCCTGGGTTTTGTTTGTGTACTTCCCTAAAGTGTTTTGAAACTGAATGATTTGGAACACCTTTTTTGATATTTCTGATATGTTCCTCAATTCTTTTGTGAAAAGGTCTAGAGGTGTGGCCTATGTATTGTTTCTTACAGCTACATTCTAGTATGTAGACCACATTTCTAGATTTACATGATATTTTGTTTGACACCTTAATTTGGTTTGTATTTAAAGTACTTTCCACTATACTGTCTTTAGGAAATTTATTTTTACAGGTTTTGCATGCATTACATAGCCCACATCTAAAAAATCTCCCTTTCTCTTTTTTTATTGTCTGCTCTATATTAAGCATGCTTTTAACTAGCCTATTTATATATTTACTAGCAACTTTTATTGACGGCAATAAAATGGGATTCCTGGCAATGCTGTTTGCCACACAATGGGAGCCTCTCCCCCTCTACTTTACTGGCCTCGCGATGATCCCCTTCGGCGCTAATGTGAGTTCCTCCCTTGTGTCTCATTTACCCCCTCCTCTCCCTCCCTTGTGTCTCCTTTCCCCCTTCCTCTCCCTCCCTTGTGTCTTCTTCCCTCCTTGTGTTTTTACCCCCTCTCCCCCCTGTGTCTTTCCCCCCTGTCCCCCCGTGCCTCTATTACCCCTCTCCCTCCCCTGTGTCTTTTTTTCACCCCGTGTCTCTTTCCCCCATGTGTCTCTTCCCCCCTCCTTTGTGTCTTTTACCCCCTATTTCCCTCCCCTGTGTCTCTACCCCCTCCTCTCCCTCCCCTGTTTCTCTCCTCTCCCACCCCTCTGTGTCTCCCCCTCCCCTTTGTCTCTTCCCCCCTCCTCTCCCTCCCCTGTGTGTATCTTCCCCTCCTATCACTCCCCTTTTTCTCTCCCCCTCCTCTCACTCCCCTGTGTCTCTCCCACCCTCACTCCCCTGTGTCCCTCCCATCCTTCTCTCACTCCCCTGTGTCTCCCCCTCCTCCTCTGTCTCTCCCCCCTCCTCTCACTTCCCTGTGTCTCCCCCTCCTCTGTGTTTTCCCCCTCCTCGTCTGTCTCTCCCCCCTCCTCTCACTACCCTGTGTCTCCCCCTCCTGTGTTTCCCCCCTTCTCCTCTGTGTCTCCCCCCTCTCATTCCCCTGTGTCTCTCCCCCTCCTCTCCCTCCCCTGTGTCTCTCCCCCCTCCTCTCACTCCTTTGTGTCCACCCCCCTCCTCTCCTACCCCTGTGTCTCCCCCTCCCCTATGTCTCTTCCCCCTCCTCTCTCTCCGCTGTGTCTCTCCTCTGTCCTCTCACTCCTTTGTGTCTTTTTTTCACCCCTGTGTCTCTTTCCCCATGTGTCTCTTCCCCCCTCCTTCGTGTCTGTTACCCCCTATTTCCCTCCCCTGTGTCTCTACCCCCTCCTCTCCCTCCCCTGTTTCTCTCCTCTCCCACCCCTGTGTGTCTCCCCTCCCCTTTGTCTCTTCCCCCCTCCTCTCCCTCCCCTGTGTGTCTCTTCCCCCCTATCACTCCCCTTTTTCTCTCCCCCTCCTCTCACTCCCCTGTGTCTCTCCCACCCTCACTCCCCTGTGTCTCTCCCCTCCTTCTCTCACTCCCCTGTGTCTCCCCCTCCTCCTCGGTCTCTCCCCCTCCTCTCACTCCCCTGTGTCTCCCCCTCCTCTGTGTTTCCCCCTCCTCCTCTGTCTCTCCCCCCTCCTCTCACTCCCCTGTGTCTCCCCCTCCTGTGTTTCCGCCCTCCTCCTCTGTGTCTCCCCCCTCTCATTCCCCTGCGTTTCTCCCCCCTCCTCTCCCTCCCCTGTGTCTCTCCCCCTCCTCTCACTCCTTTGTGTCCACCCCCCCTCCTCTCCTACCCCTGTGTCTCCCCCTCCCCTGTGTCTCTTCCCCCTCCTCTCTCTCCGCTGTGTCTCTCCTCCGTCCTCTCACTCCTTTGTGTCTCCCTCCCTCCTCTCACTCCCCTGTGTCTCTCCCCCCTCCTCCCACTCCCCTGTGTCTCTCCCCTCCTCTCACTCCCCTGTGTCTCTCCCCCTCCTCTCACTCCCTTGTGTCTCTCTCCCCCCTTCTCTGTGTCTCTCCCCCTCATATGTGTCCCCCCTCTCATTCCCCTGTGTCTCCCCCCTTCTCTGTGTCTCTCCCCCTTCCCTGTGTGTCTACCCCCTCCTCTCCCACCCTTATGTGTCTCCCCCCTCCCCTGTGTCTCTTCCCCCTTCCTCTACCTTCCCTGTGTCTCTCCCCCTTCACTGCTTTGTGTCTCCCCCCTTCACTCACTCCCCTGTGTCTCGCCCCTCCTCTCTCCCCTCCTCTGTGTCTTTACCCCCTCTTCTATGTCTCTCCCCTTCTAATTCCCCTGTGTCTCTTCCCCCACCTCTAAGTATCCCCCCTGCCCTGTGTGCTTACCCCCCTCCTCTCCCACCCCTGTGTCTCTTCCCCCTCCCCCGTGTCTCTCACCCCCTCCTCTCCCTTCCCCTGTGTCTCCCCCTTACTCATTTGTGTCTCCCCCCTTCTTTTACTCCCCTGTGTCTCTCCCTACTCCTCTCACTCCCCTGTGTCTCTCCCCCATCCTCTCACTCCTTTGTGTCTCTCCCCCCACCTCTCACTCCACTGTGTCTCTCCCCCTCCTCTCACTTCCCTGTGTCTCTCCCCCCCTCCTCTGTGTCTCTCCCCCTCTCATTACCCTGTGTCTCTCCCCCTTCTCGGTGTCTCTCCCCCTCTCATTACCCTGTGTCTCTCTCCCCCTCATCTGTGTCCCCCCCTCTCATTCCCCTGTGTCTCCCCCCTTCTCTGTGTCTCTCCCCCTTCCCTGTGTGTCTACCCCCTCCTCTCCCACCCTTATGTGTCTCCCCCCTCCCCTGTGTCTCTTCCCCCTTCCTCTACCTTCCCTGTGTCTCTCCCCCTTCACTGCTTTGTGTCTCCCCCTTCACTCACTCCCCTGTGTCTCGCCCCTCCTTTCTCCCCACCCCGTGTCTTTACCCCCTCTTCTATGTCTCTCCCCTTCTAATTCCCCTGTGTCTCTTCCCCCTCCTCTAAGTCTCCCCCCTGCCCTGTGTGCTTACCCCCCTCCTCTCCCACCCCTGTGTCTCTTCCCCCTCCCCCGTGTCTCTCACCCCCTCCTCTCCCTTCCCTGTGTCTCCCCCTTACTCATTTGTGTCTCCCCCCTTCTTTTACTCCCCTGTGTCTCTCCCCCCTCCTCTCACTCCCCTGTGTCTCTCCCCCATCCTCTCACTCCTTTGTGTCTCTCCCCCCACCTCTCACTCCACTGTGTCTCTCCCCCTCCTCTCACTTCCCTGTGTCTCTCCCCCCCTCCTCTGTGTCTCTCCCCCTCTCATTACCCTGTGTCTCTCCCCCTCCTCGGTGTCTCTCCCCCTCTCATTACCCTGTGTCTCTCCCCCTCCTCTGTGTCTCTCCCCCCTCCCCTGTGAGTCTACCCCCCTCTCCCACCCCTGTCTGTCCCCCCTCCCCAGTTTCTCTTCCCCCCTCCTCTCCCTCCCCTGTGTCTTCCCCCCCTCTCCTCTGTGTCTTCTCCCTCCTTCCCTGTGTATCTCCCCTCCTCCTCCTCTCTCCAGAGTGCAATGCTCCTGCGTGGGCTGCCACACAATGCGCCTGCGTGCCCCGCCACAATGCGCATGCGCGGCTCATTGCACCATGCGCATGCGTGGCCCATTGCGCAATGCGCATGCGCGTCCCAATTCGAAATGTGCATGCGCGGCCCATTGCGCAATGCGCATGTGCGCCCAATTTGCAGCAATCGTAGTTGTCAAACTGCGATTTGTCGCAAGCGTGACAACGAATCGCGTTTGACAACTATTATATGTGATATTTACATATGTCTTAAATATGGTGCTAAGCATGGAAGATGGGTAGATTTCTTTGGCATCTTAACTCTTTCTAAAATAATATTTTTGATCAGAGAGGCCCTAACCTTCAGACATTCAATATATCATTATTGTCCTTATTGATGGCTAACACTCAGCTCTTTTCATGATCCATCCTTTGCTCCTAAACATGAGGTTATTTTCCCCAAACAGCTCTCGCATGCACTATATGTTGGGCAAACCACAGGAAGTATTGTAACACTGTCTAACAAAGAGCTGCTGTAACTACTAAATATACATAGTCCTTTAATGCTATATGTGTATATATAATTATCACACCAAATCCCATTTACAGCAACACACCTGCATTTTGGTGATGCATAGCAGTGAATTTATGGGGTTGTACTTGACTGCAATAATAATTACTGTTATCCTACTATTATCCAATAGCTTTGTATTTTCTTGGTAAAATGATTATTCTCCTGATTTCATTGCCATAAACGTCAAACTTCCCATCTCTTAATTATATTTCCTGTACCTCTACAAATGAAATGTGATCTCTTTTATGTGTTTTCTCACTCAGCTGTTCTTTGTGAGCACATATGGAGCTGCCAATGAGCTTGTGCTGGTCAGCTCTGCTGCTCACTTTTATTTGAAGCATATTTTATTTCATTGGTCATGCACTGCTCTGTATGGTTTTATTACCTAAGACTAGTGCCCTTTAAAAGTAAGGTAAGATTTCTACAACTGAGGATTCCAACTCAGAGTTTATTGCTTCACCGTTATAGTCTTACATTCAGTCAATAAGAGTATTATACTGACAAATAGTATATTATAGTATATTATTATATGTTCCTTCATTTATATATAGGGCTAGCACCAGCTTTTATGAAATCAAGTGGCCTATAGTGTATAATATGTACATAAATTTGAAACAGGGAACTGTTTTCTCTTTCTCTTGTTTTGAACCATTGCATGATACAGATTTAATATTAAATATAAATCATGGGCATTGTAACTTTTGGTCCAACCTAAGATTAGTTATAATTGTAGAAAAGGCACTTCGCTTGGCTAGTCGTTTCCAAGTTTAGACAAGAAACACCCTTCCTGTATACACAGAGAAGAGGATATAAGATAAAGTGCCATGTGCCATCATTTCGCTTTACCTTTAAGTCAGTGTTCCAGACATCTATTAGCTTAGTAAATACTGAGAAGGTTGTGAAGTAGTGAAACCAGGCACTGCTTCACCTTTCCAGCTACACGCTTAGTAAATCTAATCCACTGGCTGAAACTCAATATTCACACTGTTATACTTCTGCTCATTGTACATTTAAAATAGTTTTTCAAAAATGGACCTTTATAATAATAACTATGTGCATTATCTTGTTTCTAACCCATTTTCTTAAACCTTAAAGTGCCACTGCAATGATCCATTAACTTTTAAGTTGTAAAATCAATGTAACTATGTAAAAATGTAAACCTTACAATGCCTAACACCACTCAGATAGTATCTATCAGTATAATGTAAAATCATTGTAAACAGTTTTTTCATTTATTGTGATTAAAAAGTTGATCTCTTATCAGAAAACTTACATTTAAAAATGCTTCCTTTGCCAGTTAAATATAAACTATTACTTTATATATTACTTTTATATACTCTTTTTCTTTAATTAAAATATTATGTACTACTGGACCAATATTTGGGTTTACAAATTAAAAAATATGTAATCAAAATAATTATTTTGTAAAGTTTATATAGATGTAAATAACTATTTTAAGCACCAGAAGTCACCCTGAAAAACAAATAGGGAATGTATCTGTCATGATTTAATTGTTTAAGGACTCATATTGCCAGTAATTTATGAATATGTCCAAGGGAGCATGACATTGTTGCATTAGGGTTATGTGTTATTGTGTGGTTATATGTTGTCTGTACATGGTTATTATGTATCCTAGTTATAATATATTATAAGAGGGAAAATGTTATATAGAACATATGTGGAATTGGTAAAAATGCTCTGCATAGAAGTTAGCTGCAGATCATTGCACACTCACACATACAGACCTTGGGTCAAGACAGATGTATGCACTTCAAGTAGTCCTAAGCAAACACTTGAGCTTCACTTAAAGTTTTTATAGCTATAGATATCTGGTGAATTTGATCCCAAGAGCTTTGATAGCCCGAGGTTGCAAGCCAAATGGGCTGACATCACACATACACAAATGTACACAAGGGTGTGGTATTGGAGAGTATAAATATGTTGGTTTGATCATTCAATAAAGGCTGAGAGATAGTTTTCACAAATCCACAGTTTGAGTGTATTTATGTGTGTTGTATCCTGACTTGGGGAGTGGTCTTGCCATGGGCCACTTGTAACCTGTATGCAGTATTCTCTGCCTGCGCCTCTTCAGAAGCCATCCTTTGTGCCACAGAGAACAGGAACTACATGATTCTGCTGGGGTAGGTTTGAACTAGGTTCTTATCAAGTCCCCTTGAAGAAGCAGATCGTGACAGTATCATGCTGTGTTGTGTGTCTATGCCTCATCTACCTGTAATCTGAGCTGTTCACATGCTCTGCCCTATACAACAGATCCTAAAACCTCCCATCCATCCATCTCCTCCTCTGCCCTCCCTAGAGCCACAGGCTTCTCTTCAGTAGTGGCCCCTCTATGCATTGCTTCCGCCACTCCCCCTCGCTTAAAACTAACTATCTGCAGCATAGAGTTGGGATCCTGTGTGTTCTCTTATCTTATCACTTGAACCAAAATCACTCTACAAGTTGCAGGTCCCGAAAGACCATACATCTGTGATTAAATGTACTTGCTTTAAAACACTGATACAGTATATGTCTGTCTGGTGTCATTTTTCTTGCTAGTAACAAAATCCCCAGTTGTATGATTTTTATTTTAAAGACCACTACACTCTAAACATAAATGTTATCAAAGTGAAAGTACATGCATAACTATACTTACTTTATAATATTTCAACTTTATAATGCTTTTATAGGTTTCCTGATGTGTTTTATAGGTTTCCTGATGTGTTTTCTGGTGTTTGACTGGTGTAGATCTGAGGTCAAAATATGCAAAAGGGGCATAGCTAAGCAGCACAGCAAGGCAGGCAGAAACCTATAAAGGTAAGAGCTTGACATTATAACAACTAGCATTACAAAGTTTAAACATTATAAATCAAGTATAAATATGCATGCACTTTCATTTTAACAGTGTTTACTATTATAATACAGTGGTCCTAATTTTCATATGCAAAATATGAATTAAATGTAGCATAATTATACAATAAATGATAACTATAGAATATTAAAGATATGACACACATAAATTAATTTTGAAACTCATATAAAATGCATTACATAGTTTTTATGTGCAGTCCCTATGTCTATTGATTTATTATTTAACAAAATGTTTTACATATAAAACCCTTAAAAAGGCAAAAAAGTGTTAATATGGCTAGTGATTTAATTCCAAAAGTAAAATCTGTAATTCTCAAATATAAAACATAAAAGATGTATACAGGGATGGATAGTGTGTCTGGGTGAGGAATAGTATGTATAATAACCAGATATACATAGTTTTAGGAAATATTGATCAGTTCTTTGAAAACCTGCTAAGGCAGAGGGAGTGAGGAATCTTCTAGTCACCACCCACACAACCTAACACTCACATTTGCTCAGTGCTCCCTCTCACCCTCCATCTCTCTCTCCTATATTCAATATTTAAAATATATGTAAAATTGTCAATAACTATTGTCTATAAATTAAGATAATTTAAAATAGCATGCTTTAAATATTACAAAAGTATTTTTGCAGGAAAAAATATTAAGTAAAATCTGAGAGCATTTGCAGAGCAGTCTGTAGATCGAATTGGCTGACAAAGGGTAAGCCCCCAAGAGCAGTTCAAATATGAGTAAGGTTTTGTATTCCGAGACCTTCATTTGCTAAAAAACAAAAAAACAAAACACACTGTGACACATTATTATATACCTCCGATCCAATAAATAAAGTAAAACATTCTTTCCATGGCCCTTTACTAGCCATTAAAGCTGGATCAAGCATGTTTTAATTTCCTTACTGGTTTAGATAATGACAATTCTTAAAGTTTTTTTTTTACTTTTTATTTTCACTTAGTAGCTAACTTATACTGACACTATAATAGAATCTGTAAATTCTAATGAAGCATATGCAATATGCACAAGGTAGGAAAACACTAATTACAAAAGTGATGATTCTGCAATTATTGTGAATAATCTGTATTGCAAAGAAATATAATATATTTTTTTTTGTGTCATAATTTATGACATATTCTCACTGTGTAAAGAATGATTTGAAAAAAACAGGCAACAACTTACAATTAAGCATATGTTTTATTTCTTGTTACATTATTAAGCTATGCTATGGCCTAAAGGAAATTCCTTCCATTAGGCAATTTTCACTTTAGTGCATTATATAGCAGAAAACGAAAAATAACAACAGAAAATGGAGTAATTGTTTTTTTGTTTTTTTTACATACTTAGCTTTTTTTTCCATATAACACTATATAACACTATATATTTTAAGTTTAACTCAAAAGACCACTGAAGTCTAAAAAAAATTCAGTTTAATCAATATTCTACTTATTGTTATCCTTTATTTGTAACACCCCAACATATTCTGTAGCCATATATAAGGGTTAAAGGGATATCTAAGTGAGTTGGATTAATACATTTCTGTGTATGCATCACATCTCATAAAACATTTATTTTTAGTAATATCTAAAAATCCCTCTAATGATTATGTTGACACCTCCAGGGGGTGTCAAACTGGTATCTGATCCCACCCAATCAGCATGCAGCATCCGGGGAGCAATATTAAGCCTCTATTTACCTGCTCTTGCTTGCTCAGCCAATCTCCTTGCAACTTCTTCCTTGAAGCTTCCTGTCACATGTCAGTGATACACTACATTTCCTAGCGGCTTTGCTACATATCCCATGCTGCTTTGCACCACAGACAGGAAACCAGAGTTAATTCAAGAGTTTCAGCTAACCTAATTGGCCAAAACAAATCATTCCAAAACAAAATGGATACCATGCTGCCTGGGATTGGTCAATCTGAATATGACTGTTATGCTAATTTTAGAACAGACTGGCTGGGGGTGTCAACTTTGAAAGCCAACTGTCAGGATCTGCTTCTTCAAGGGGGCTTGATATGAACCACGTTCAAACCTACCCCAGCAGAATCATGTGCTTCTTGTTCTCTGTGGCACAAAAGATGGCTTCTGAAGAGGAAAAGGTACAGCAGAGAATACTGGATACAGGTTACCAGTGGCCTCGGGCAAGACCACTCCCCAAGTCAGGATACAAAACACAGAAATAGTCTCACACCTTGAATATGTGAAAACTATAACTGAACCAGTATTGAATTATGGAAGCAACATATTTATACTCTCCAATACCACACCCTTGTGTACATTTGTGTATGTGTGTGATGAAACACATCAATCTCTTAGCCTTGGTTAATAAAAATACTCTTGAGATCATAATTACCAGATATATATAGCTGACTAGTGAAACAACCTTGATGTTAATCTCAAGTGTTTGCTTAGGACTACTAATGTTTATCAAGGGTGAGGGTGCAATGATCTGCAGCTAACCTCTGTGCAGGGCATTTTTTACCTTATCCTCATGTATTCTCCTGTTCTATATACATTTCCCCTCTATAACATATAATAACAAGTATACTATACATAATAACCATGTACAGACAACATATAACCACACACAATAATAAATGATCCCAATGCAACAATGTCATGCTCCCTTGGCCATATTTACTGGCAATATCAGTCCTTGAACACTGAAATCATGACAATTTCTTCCCCTTTTCTTTTCTAGCATAGCATGGGAAGTTTATCCTGTTGGATAACTTTCCATCTATACAGGTCGTTACTGGTCCTCTTGGCATGAAAGTCCATCCATGTGATAGCCTCAGTGGCTCTCTGGGCATTTTGCCTCCCCCTGTCCATGGCGAATACTCACTCCTTCCCGGTGGCTTACTGACCTTCCCAAGCCCCTGGGGAGACTTATAAGACAACTGCCCTGGAGTACCCTTCAAGGTAGTCCTGGGGAAACAGTACATCCCTGCTAGTAGGTCCAGCATAAACTTGGGAGGATCCTTACGCAGCAAATCCCTCTCCTCCCAGGCTAGGAAGACCTCCTGTCCTGCTGATTCTGGATCAGTACTCAGTTCCATGGATAAAATTGAGGAGTACAAGTTTCCCTTTGTCAGGCCTGAGCTTTCTCCTGAATAAACTGGGATGCTGGAGTTGCAACATCGGCTAGTGACATTCTCTGGTGTCATACATGCTGGATTAACACAAGCCGCCGTTGTTCAGTAGCCCGTGGTCCCTCCTTTGCAGGGTTAAAGGCACACAAACAGCGTCATTGGGCAGCTGCAGAGGAGTCACTGTAGGGAGACCAGGAGACTAACAATAATCTGGGGTACCCTCTGCCTCTTTGGTCTCCGGATCCTCAGGTGGAACCGTCTGACTCTCTCTTTCTGAGACTAGGTCACTCCATACACCCCCCCATCCCAACCCCTTACACCCCATCCCCCAACAGTTATTAATTACACTGAATACACACATTTAAGACTTATTTTCATTTATCGTTCAATTATTTTTGGGATTGATATGGAGGAGGAGAGAGGAATAGAGAGGAGTTGGGAGGTGGGGAGGAGGAGCAGAGGTGAAGAGAAGAGAGAGGAGAGAGGGGTGGCCATGGGGAGTAGTGATGGAGAGGAGGAGAGGAGTGGTGGAGGAGAGGAGGTGAGGAGTGGTGGAGGAGAGGAGGTGAGGAGTGGTGGAGGAGAGGAGGAGGAGGTTGATTAGAAGGAGGAGGAGGTGGCGAAGGAGCAGGAGAAGGAGGATGTGGCGGAGGAGAAGGAGTAGGAGGAAATGGTAGAGGAGCAGAAGGAGGAGGGGAGTGTAGAGAAGGAGGTGGTGGGTGGTGGCAGAGTGGCTCGAGTAGCAGGAACACCTAGGAGAGAGACAGAGGGGAAGGGGCCAGATCCAGGGGGGGGGGGGGTGTTAGTTGGAGGGAGGGACAGGCCTCAGGGACAGGTCAGGGAGGTAAAGATCCCCGTCCACAGTCGGGAGAGGCAAGAGGCTAAGGGCAAGCACAGGCTCGACAGGGAAGGAGGTAGCGGCTGAGGTGACAGCAGTAGGCACAGCGTCAACGAATGTGAGGTCTGTCAAGCACCGGTTTGATGACATCAGGGCCAAGGTGAGGAGGATGATGGCTAAGGAGGACAAGAACCAGACTGTGACCTATAATGAGTGGGAGAGGTTCGCCAAGGACCTTCTGAGACAGGTGCCTGCCGCTGGAGCTTCAGGAGTGGTGGCCCAGCAGGACCCAGCCTCCATATCTTGTGAATATTATATACACCAACATGCCACCACATGTACATCACACACACTACACATGTACATGATGGCCAACAAGGACACTGACATGTCAGCTCTATGGAATTAACAAAGGGTACATGGTTGCATCATTAAATCCATGAAGCTGACAAATCACTGTCATTCCTGGGCACAACGGTAATCAACCAATAGATAGTCTTAATGAAAGGCTGCAGTGTGCCCACTGCAGCCTATGCAGTTAAAGACCGCAGCCGGGATCAAGATAGCGTTAGGAGACAATAATGATCAAGACCAAGGGCCAAAGAATAGATCACATGTAGCAAATGATAGCAAATCTGAGTTGCAATTAGGTGTATCATCCAAGTTCAAGCCTATATATCAGCTAGTGAGGAATGTAAACAAAATAATATATTATTCATCATATTAATGACATATACCTTTCTTTTCTCTCTTTCAGCATCAAGGAGGTCTGGGTCCAGTGACGAGCCAGAGGCGGGGCGCCGGCTCCATCGGAGCAAGAAGTGGAGGAGCAAGCCCCCACCCAGCAGGAACCGGGGCAGGGGGAGAAAGAGACAAGCGGAGCCGAGGGCCCTGGTTTGGAGGAGGAGTTTGTAATATGGCTGGTGGGGTGACCATCCGGACCTCCGGCCACACCGCCGGAATTCGACCTCACTATCCCCCTCCTCCAGAGACGGAGGCTATCGCCAGGGCCCTCCAACTGGAGTGAAGACATAAGCCAGCCACTACCTTCCTCCCCACACAGCAGTGCACTGCACTGGCCACCACCACCGGGCCCAACCACACCCCCGCCCATACTGTAACACCCTCCACCCGGGCCCCAGACCCTCCCCACTCCCACACTCATGAAGGCATCTTCTTCATCTGCAAGCATTGTGGAGGAAATGTATGAGGTGTAAGGTTTTCACAGTGTCTCTCAGGTAGACATTCCTTCAATGACAGTCCCCTTAACATGTAGCTCCCACAATCTTAAAGCTATCATATAGCCAGATATCTAAGACATGATTGTTTTTAGCTTAAATGTAGACTAATATTGCTATGGCGGTAGACTTGCAAAGTCTCACAATGGCATGTTAATGACAGCCAGCATTAATATATGCACTAGTGAAGCAGTCTGAGAACAGATCATTGCGTCTGATGTAAGTAACAGTGAATCTAGCTGCTGACCTTTGTGTCCTCTCTGTATTATTGGGTATTTTCCCATATTGCTAATTATCCAGCGACCTAGCTAATAGTTAGTAATGCTTGTAGATGGGAATCAGGTGAGTTGCTATATTGTTACAGTATTTAGCACTGTACTGTACATGCATGGTGATTTCTTTTTTTATCCTCCTCCTTTTTTTAGTTGACCACTTTTTTTCAGATTTTGTTTTTGTCACCACACAGTATGTGTGAAACTGGATTGGATTACACAGTCCAGAGTTTGAATCATTTGTTTCATTGAGCAGATCTAGACATGTTGTAAGTTCTATGCACATAAATGGTTTCTTCAATTAACTTGAGTGATTTGTGATGATCCTTTTTTTCATCAGATTCCGGCTGCAGTGGTGTAGTGACCACATGTGATCCTGGTAGGTGCCATGCATCATGCTTATTCTAGACTATGACCTTACCCCCTTTAGGTATCCCCTCTTTACCACAAGCCTCTTGCTCTCTCGGGATCCACCCACACCACACCCATGATATTAATGCACAGTCTTGCCCGTTTATGATTGTGCTCTGTGTATGAAATAAAGCTTTGTTATACCGTTCTAACCGTGTCCGTGTGTTTTCAATGGTTGGGGTTAAGGGACATCCACATACATCACATTTGTGTCACATTCCCAGATATGTAAACTAATGAGCCCTAGTTACTATGCAATAGATCAATACATATAACAATAATTAGAGTCATAATAGCATTAGATATCATATCATAATATATATCATATATAATAATAATAATAATAATAATAATAAAGGGTTAATACACATGCAAAGTCCAATTAGTGATACTGTGAAGTATCAACTTTCCCCTGAGGGCCTAATAGGAATATGACAGGTGATACTGGAGTGGGTTGCCAGTTTCTTTTCTAGTGGACTGTGATTTGTCTGACCTCTCTGCTATGACCTGCCTATCTACAGTGGCCCTACATGGTATAGCTCACAGCTTCATTCAGGTACACAAGCCCCCTCACCACCACCACTTAGCAATCCTAAAGTGGACCAGGGGAACATACAGCACACTAATCTACTCTAACACATCAGGAAGGGCAGCAAAAACACATGGAGGCTGTGCAGAGGCACGTTGATCAACAGCCAACTCACTTCCATCTCCGCTACGCCCATCCCATTGCTGGTGACCATGTGCCAAGATGTATAGCCATTCCCATTTGGTGACCTCCCATTATGTTTTGCTATTCGTCAATTTACATTTTTGTGTTTTATGTTCCCCTGGTCCCCTTGTGGATTTCTAAGTGGTGGTGGTGAAGGGGCTTGTGTACCTGAATGAAGCTGTGAGCTATACCATGTAGGGCCAGTGTAGGTGGGCAGGTGATAGCAGAAAGGTCAGACAAATCACAGTCCACTGGAGAAGGAACTGTAAACCAACTGCAGTATCTTTGGCATGCAAACCTTGTGGAACAGTACAGGCAGTCCATAGGGTAACAAAGTTGGACACGACTGAAGGACTGAACAACAAATAATAAAATGTTTCCCTAATACTTGATCTATGTGATGTGGCGGTGTAATTTGGCCACTATTTGTTTTCCCAATGTAGATGTGATGAGCGAGATGTATATGCAATCATATATATATTCCAGGGTTCACATTAGAGCCTCTGTGAATGAGAAAGGGTTAATATGGCATCAGTTTCATGTTTTTGTGTTGCAATTTATTCAGGTAGTGTGTCTTTAATTGCTTTATGCATGTTGCAGCATGGCTTTTCATATTGGCATATGCATGACCATTCCAACATGCCTTATTTTTATTGAGGGATTATAGTGCAGGTAATTGTAATGCCTTTCCATGCTTTCCCCATATTTTGTTTGTATTGTCTTTTACAGTGTTGAGAAATTGTCTATAAACCCTTTGCAGGTCCTATTTGGAGGCCGTAATATTTTTTCCTCCATTTGCGGGTTACGGGCTTGAATGCTAGGGCATCTTTGGGAACTCGTAGCAATTTAATAACGATTTTCGAACATAACAGTTGCGGCTTGACAGATAAGAGAATATGTGGCAACGGAGTTCAGATTTCGACAGCCCATAGGGTTTTTCCGCCTGTAACCCGAAGGTCACTTGCAGGTAGCTTTAAGAGGCAAATTTAATAGCCGTAAGTCTTGCGGGCTACGTTACGGGCTACGGTTTTACATTTTGGGGCAATTTAATGGGGCTGCTAGTCTAAAGACCAGGAAAAAACAGCAACTTTCAGTGTATGTTGTTTTCACAAAAGATAATGTTTTTCTAATTACAATAAACTGTAACATTGTTTATATTAAACAAAATATTAAAGGAAGTGTTCCTCAAAATGATATGTAAAACGCTTCAACAACAAAATGATGCATTTTACTCTCTAATGTCTTTTCAAACAGCTCTAAAGCCAATGAGAATGCTTTGTTTGGCACAATAAGATTTAATGAAATTAATGTGCAGGTCTACTGATAGATAGATCTCTATCTTTTGGGCACTTCTGACTTTTTTGAGCACTTACGTTGATGATGATATTTACCTATCATCCATATTTTATGTTTGTTTATTATTGTAGCCTGATTGCAAGTGTGTAGCTTTCAATGGTTCTGTCTGATAACGATATTTTACAAGTAATTTCCTAAACTGAGTTTAGTGAATAAATATTATTTCCATGCAGATCTCTGTAAACTACCATACAAATGTCCTCTTGTAGAATAAAGAGAGTTGCAAGTCTGAACACTTTTAACTTTTTCTTGATCTAATAGTATTAATATATGTTTTGGTGTTCTGTGCTGTTAAGTAGATATATAAAGTTTGACTAAATGTAATGTAATCTCAACCAACAAACTGTTTTGATGTATACTTGATTGAAGTTTCATATACATTTGTGCACTCCTAAATTCTAGTCCTATTTTGAAGCCAAAGCCAGCAACACCAACAGAAGGACTTGTGTATATAAATATAGTATTTATCAAGCCAAGCTATAATTGCCACATATATTTGCTTATTTTCTATGAGACCTTAACATGCATAAATGTACATGTTAACATCAAAATATTTATATTATTTAAGGCAGACATTTATCTAGTGTTACTAATAGGGGCACTTTAGTCTTAATAGTATAATGGGAAAGAAGATACACAATTTTACTGATTCTTATTAAGCATCAACTAGACATATTGTATGTGAAGCTCCAGGAGTAGGTGCTATTACTGCCTGGGCCACCTGCTATCGACTACAGGTTAACTACCCACAAGGACCGCTTGGGTTCTTGGAAATCTCGGCACCAGCACCCTGATATCTGTCTTCTGTATCAGTCAGAGTTTCTCCATCAGGAATCAGCACTTCCAGTAGTCTCAGTAACCTTCCTGTGGTAGTGACCAGTACAAGTTACTTTCAGGGTGGAGACATGATTAGTATTGGAGCCACCAGGATCCAATAAAAGAGCATTCAATTGCTTTATGTCTCAGAAGTCAACTGATTTATTGTGAAAATTCAACAATATTTATAGGGCTAGATACAAGGGGGTGTACACAATGTAAAAACGAGAGGGTGTGGCAGACATTTACAGGTGATGACCCCACATGGAGTCTAGCAGTACCTTGATGGCTGGCACCTGAAAACAATAGGGCTTCCTTCTAATACACATCCTGCTGCCTCTGTGTCTGAGTGGTCCAGACCTTAGATAGATTACATGGCAGATGTGATTAACGTAATTTGCTCACAATGGTCCAGAACAGATAACAGTGCAATAGAGGTGTCTGCTCACTGCAGACTCAGCACACCCTGTTTTAACCCCATCTTGATCACTCAGTAATGTCTGTTTAAACATAACACAGTGCACGGTGCACAGAGCAGCGATTTGTTTGTCAAATTCTCTAAAATGAGTCATCATTAATCAATAAGACTATGAGGAAAATAGTATTATTGCTTAAGTCATCCTATGATTTATCTATAAATAACTAACTAGTAATTTGTGGGCACAGGTATAAACTGCTTGTATGAACACTAGCCAACTCCAGCAATCTCATTGTCATCTTTACAAAACCCAGCATCTCAAACATATAAATAAACAACACCTTATTATGTTCATACCCTTTTCTTCATATTGATCATGAATTTCTGAAATATGTAAAAGCTTGAAGCTCAGCAGTTTAACCTAAGAGAGAAACCGTGAGAAATGCTTTGTTTCTCTCACACTGAACCTATTTTGCATGACATTTTATTTGGATAAGATGTATGTCAATGATTCTGACAAGGTGTATTTGGATATGTGGCTACCTAGGTTCATTGAAGAACTCCAGGTGTCACACAGTCAAATTATGTTTCTGTAGGCATAAATAGGCCTGCTCATAATCACCTCCTATACCTTTCACTAACACATAACTTTCAAGTCTACCCCTGATGCATACTTCCTAATTTCTGATAGGTATTCCTCTGGGAATACATAATTTGGCAAGGCTGCAACATAATTTTCCCTATCGTTCTCTTGTAAGTTTTTTGGTTTTGGGTTTATCATTTAACATTAATAAAAGGAAAAACATAAGTATCACATTACAAATATGTTTTCTTCTCTTTTGTTAAGTCTTGGATTCCAGGACCAACCTGTGGAACACAGAGACATAGACTTTATACCATGCCATGTTTGGAAGTACCTCTTTAAACACCTAATAAAATAACACATACACCAAAATGCAACTACTGGAATTCTATTTTTTGAAGGATGAATATTTCTTTAGTAAAAATAATGACCCAGCTTAAAAAGCAGTATCATCTTACATTCTATATGGATATATACACTACTAAGAAACATGCAAATTGTTTGACATCATCTAATTTGGTATATTATTATCAGCTAATTGGGATCTTCCATTCCACTGTAATTCATGCATTTGTAGCCAAGACTTGTTTTTAGTGTAGTTTCACGGACATATCTTCATTATTTATGCGTGCTGTTCTTTATTATATACACCAGGTGTGAGCAAGGGGCTCTTAACTACACACAGGCAGCTTAAGAGGTCAGATGTTATTGCCAGAGTAATAACTATAAAAAAACAACAACAGAGGTGTGTTTTCACGTGACTCATAAATGCTGAACCTAATCCATGTTTTTAAGTTAATGATTAAAAGAACCAATCCAACTTTTAATTTAAAAAAACAAAACAAAATTTGTATATGTATGAATTCATGGCCTACCTACTTATTAGATTTGAAGAACATTTATTTTATGGATAGCATGTGACTAGTAAACTAGCTTAAAATATACTCTATATAGTTAATTGTCAGTACCATGTTAGAACATGCGCTCTCTCTCATCCACTATGGTTCCCTCATAAGTACAACTTGTGTTTTATATATCTTCAGACTATGATTCCCTCTGAATATTTAAACAGTTATGTGTTCCTTTAAATAATATTACACTATGTATATTTACTTTAATTTTGACCCAATAATGTAATTTTGTTGAACAGAAGAAAATTACAGTCATAGTAGTAAAAATGCAATATTTTTTTCTAGAGTTACGTTGATAATTAAGAAACATAAAACATTCTATTTATTAAACTAATGAGAATGATCAAGTTGATAAATAAGAAACATAAAATATTCTATTTATTAAACTAATGAGAATCAGCAAGTTTGTAATTCATTATTATATTAGTACAGAAAACTAAAACTAAAGTCTGTTCTTTTTATTTTTTTTATTGCATTTTCTTAACTGTAAACTAAACTTGCATTGGCTGGTCTCCTTTACTTGCAACCTAATACAAGGGTCCATGATATAGAAGTTGCTACACTACCACCAAAGAGATTCAAATCTAGAGAAACAACATAGACTGAAGGAAGATACCAAGTCTAGGACAAGAACATACACCGGAGGAAGTTGCCAAGTCTAGTGCAGGAGCATACACTGGAGGAAGTTGCCAAGTCTAGTGCAGGAGCAGGCACTGGAGGAAGTTGCCAAGTCTAGTGCAGGAGCAGGCACTGGAGGAAGTTGCCAAGTCTAGTGCAGGAGCATACACTGGAGGAAGTTGCCAAGTCTAGTGCAGGAGCATACACTGGAGGAAGTTGCCAAGTCTAGTGCAGGAGCAGGCACTGGAGGAAGTTGCCAAGTCTAGTGCAGGAGCAGGCACTGGAGGAAGTTGCCAAGTCTATTGCAGGAGCAGGCACTGGAGGAAGTTGCCAAGTCTAGGGCAGGAGCGGGCACTGGAGGAAGTTGCCAAGTCTAGGGCAGGAGCAGGCACTGGAGGAAGTTGCCAAGTCTAGGGCAGGAGCAGGCAATGGAGGAAGTTGCCAAGTCTAGTGCAGGAGCAGGCAGTGGAGGAGGTTGCCAAGTATATTGCAGGAGCAGGCACTGGAGGAAGTTGCCAAGTCTAGGGCAGGAGCGGGCACTGGAGGAAGTTGCCAAGTCTAGGGCAGGAGCAGGCACTGGAGGAAATTGCCAAGTCTAGGGCAGGAACAGGCACTGGAGGAAGTTGCCAAGTCTAGGGCAGGAGCAGGCAATGGAGGAAGTTGCCAAGTCTGGGGCAGGAGCAGGCAATGGAGGAAGTTGCCAAGTCTAGGGCAGGAGCAGGCATTGGAGGAAGTTGCCAAGTCTATTGCAGGAGCGGGCACTGGAGGAAGTTGCCAAGTCTGGGGCAGGAGCAGGCAATGGAGGAAGTTGCCAAGTCTAGGGCAGGAGCAGGCAATGGAGGAAGTTGCCAAGTCTGGGGCAGGAGCAGGCACTGGAGGAAGTTGTCAAGTCTAGGGCAGGGGCATAGACCAGGAAAAGATGTAAAGTTTAGAACAAGTACATAGACTGGAAGAAGATGCCACGTCTCAGCAAGAACAGGGACTGTATCCTAATATTAAGTCTGGAACAAGATCAGAGTCTGAATCAATGTACCAATTCTGTATGCAAAAAATTGAACACGTTAGATTTCATGTCTGGGACACTAAATGAACTGTTACTCTGTTCTTACAAATAGTTTATAAACAGTAAATAAAAAAAGATTCATAAACCTATAGTAAGTACGAGTAAACTTCAAATAATAACAATAATAATAATAATAGCAATAATAGTTGAAATCAATTACATAAATTACACAACTTTCATATTACAGTGAATTATTTTAATACACCTTATTAAGTTGGTTTCAATGTCTATGGTTCCATCCCACTTCAGAAGATAGATAAACACATAAATTAAGGAGGATTTGTAAAATATTGTCCAGGACTGCAAATAATTGCATATGATATTTGGTATTTGATACATTGAAATGTGTTTGTATTGTTATGGCTTCAACATTTTATAAACACCTTGTCAATTTCTAATTAGTTTTATAAAAGATAATTCCATTATTATGGTACTTCAGTGCCAATGTTAAAGGGTCTCCATAGTGTCCACCATGGAATCAGCAACTAGTAAATACAGAAACCTATTTGCTACAGAAAAAGCGGAATCTTGAATATAGAGGAACTAGTATACTGAAGAACAAAACAAATATTGGGATGCGGAAAACTTACTCCTAATCTTTTTCAAATAGAAATATGGTCCAAAAGCTTCCCCACTTCCTTTAGATTAAAATGTTGGGTGAGTTTTAAAACATTTTAAAACAGTTTTTTTCTTTAATGTATTTTTTCCTAAATTGGTACACGGGGTTGAGAGAAAATAACAGTAGCTGTGCATGGGCATATGTGTTGCTTGTGTGGACACTGAAGTCCTCCCAAATTAATTGCATAAATACTGAGGACGGAGGCTTGGCCAAACAGTCAATGAGCAGTATAATATTATCAGCCAATCAGGTGAATGGAGGTGAGTAGCATCTATGAGATACAAACAATGGCAGGACACACATACAGACACTATTTATTTAATATCCCAGTCAAAATCCCTTAAAGTGGGTCATTGCAAATACATGTGACACTCATTAACTACTCAGAGTTTAACCACATATATCCTTAAAGGACCACAAAAGTTGCCATATGTGCTCTGCCACGTGGAAAATGTCTTTACATTTTTAAAAATTGATCAAGAATTGACTTAAATATTGTTGTTTTGGTTTAGCTCCTTGAAGCCCTCCGACAATAACTTACAAAGTAATAATAATGGAGTCTGTAAATGTAGTTATGTTGTGTAACAACTACATTGAAATATAAACTTACACTCTCTTTAAAAACTGTGACTGGGGGTGGTGCTGTGAAAAGCATCCTGTTTTTAAAGATTTTTTTTCATTGGTAAGTCATAGGTTCAATTCCACTGTCTTCCATTTTTTTTGCTGTTTTTTTTGTTTAAAAATGTACTTATTTATTTATATATGTATAAATCATAAGTGTGCTAATATAAACATTAGTTAATTAAAAAATATACATAGAAAGCATTGCTTTAGAACAATGACTTACTAATGAAAACATTTTATGAAACACACTTTCCTCTAGACCAACACACATACGCTTTAAAATCTTTGTGTAAACGTAGAAATTATGTGATCTGGTTATATATATATGTATATATATATATATATATATATATATATATATACAGTGCCTTGCAAATGTATACATCCCCTTTTTACCTATGTTGTTAAATTACAGCCTAATGTTTTGTTAATCTGAATTTTATGTGATGGATCAGAACACAATAGTTTAAGTTGGCGAAGTGAAATGAGAAAAATATATACATAAAACTATTTTTTAGAAATAGAAAACAGAAAATTGGCATGTGCGTATGTATTCACCCCTTTTGTTATGAAGCCCATAAAAAGCTCTGCTGCAACCAATTACCTTCAGAAGTCACATAATTAGTGAAATGAGTTCAATCTAAGTGTCACACCTTTTTTTTAAAGGCCCCAGAGGCTGAACACCTAAGCAAGAGGCACCACTAACCAAACACTACAATGAAGACCAAGGAACTCTCCAAGTAAGGGCCAATGTTGTTGAGAAGTACAAGTCAGAGGAAGGTTATTAAAAAAAATATCCAAAGATCCCTAGGAGCACCATCAAATCTATCATAACTAAATGGAAAGGACATGGCACAACAGCAAACCTGCCAGGAGCCGGCCGCCCACCAAAGAGGGCATTATTCAGAGAGGCAGCACAGAGACCTAAGAGCTGCAGAGTTCCACAGCAGAGACTGGAGTATTTGTACAAAGGACGACAATAAGCCGTATGCTCCATAGAGTTGGGCTTTATGGCAGAGTGGCCAGAAGAAAGCTATTACTTTCAGCAAAAAAAAATGACACGTTTTGAGTTTGCAAAAAGGCATGTGGGAGACTCCCGAAATGTATGGAGGAAGGTGTTCTGGTCTGATGAGACTAAAATTGAACTTTTTGGCCATCAAAGAAAACGCTATGCTTGGCGCAAACCCAACACATCACATCACCCAAAGAACACCATCCCCAACATGGTGGTGGCAGCATCATGCTGTGGGGATGTTTTTCAGCAGCCGGGACTGGGAAACTGGTCAGAGTTGAGGGAAAGATGGATGGTGCTCAATACAGGTATATTCTTGAGCAAAACCTGTACCACTGTGTGAGTGATTTGAGGCTAGGACGGAGGTTCACCTTCCAGCAGGACAATGACCCCAAACACACTGCTAAAGCAACACTTGAGTGGTTTAAGGGGAAACATGTAAATGTGTTAGAATGGCCTAGTGAAAGCCCAGACCTCGATCAAATAGACAATCTGTGGTCAGACTTAAAGATTGCTGTTCTCAAGCGCAAACCATCCAACTTGAAGGAGCTGGAGCAGTTTTGCAAGGAGGAACGGGCAAAAATCCCAGTGGTAAGATGTGGCAAGCTCATAGAGCCTTATCCAAAGCGACTTGTAGCTGTGATTGCCGCAAAAGTTGGGTCTACAAAGTATTGACTTTAGGGGGGTGAATAATGTGTGTGTATATTTTGTAAATAACTGGTTTTAAATAAGTAGTTCACATAATTTTTCAAATATTTTGTTTCAAAATAAACAAAAACAAGACCATTACCTCATATTGACATATGCTTTATTATATAAAATAAAGAAAATATTTCTGAATTTTTAAATAGTAAAGAAAAAGATTGGCCTTTGTGGGGAATCAAACCTAAGACATTTCCACCACAGACTGCAACCTTAGTACTGTGCCATCTGCTCTGCTGATATTGAAGCTGCTAGAGTAGTTACACATCACTTGGCCATTGCCTCATTCAAAGCTTCTACACCTGATTCTAATTAATATTCATTATCTTCTGTGGGGTACAGAGTCCATTTCTCATTCAGGCAGATGCAACACAGTGAAATAGCCTGACTTCAACTTATATCTCTATGAATTCAGCATTGATGTTAAAAATTAAAACATGATTTCTGCATGCTTTGCTATCCCTCTATATAATGGTGCAGAGCACATATGGGAACTTTTGTGGTCCTTTAAATTTATTCTAAGCTTTTAAAAACAGCCATATTGCAGAGCAAAAGAAGTTCCTGCAAGCAGATGTGTGCCATTGGTATACAAAAGTATAAAACTATTTAGATAACTTACATTTCCTCAGTTGACAGCCCAGCTTTTCTGTTTCACTGCAGGCCAGCACTGTTGTGTTTTTTCCTCGTTGTATAGTTTCTCAGTGCCGCAGAGACCTAGCAGCTCTATCTGATTGCATTCTGAGCACTTTTAATAAACTTGCTTTATAGCATACTATACCAATTTTTAAATCACTGTTTGTTAAAGGACCAGTGCAGTTCAAGAATAAAATATTTTTTTTGTCGAGTAGGTACCAAGCTATATTACCAAAAATTTGAGAAGTTGTGTAAGGCTTGGACATAAAAAAAATTGTGGAAAATGTGATTTTTGTAAGACAATGTTTATGAGTATTGGTTACATCACTTCCTCAGAGCTGGATCAACAGAGTATGATAAGAGGGAATTTTACTCCAATCCCTTCCCCTTCACTGGTCTAGAAGCATATCCCCTGCATCATTCACTGCAACAATATCTCTCAGAAATGTAAATACCCCCCTCACACACACAACTTCCACCCATGTATCATGAATTCCACCAAAGCCCATCAGAGGCATCAACTTTTTGTTCTTGCTTTATGACCGTTTTTCCATTTAATTATGTTCTTACTTTTATTTTTAACATTTGAGTCAGTGTTAACCTATACATTTGAAAACTTTAAATGACCACTGCACAATGAAAAATACAAATATATGTTTGAAAATATTGTCTCTGACTGAGTATAATTAAGCAAAATAAAAGTCATAATTATTTATTAATTAGAAAAAAAATAATTTTGATGCCTCTGCAGGAGCCTGGAGGGATCCATGATATTTTTTGGAAGCTGAGTATGAGAGCGGTGTTATATTTATGGAGAGCTGCTATATGGCATCATCTGATGCAAAAAGTTCTGCTTCTGGGCCACTTAGAGGGAAGTGGTGTGGTGTCAATTTAATATAATCCAGTGATCAAACAATGGCTCTGGACTTCTGACTGTTCTCTCCTCTCTTAACCCTTCCAGCCCCCACTGATAACCAATAAACCCCCTCTCCATAATCTGGCTCTTAGGATATGATGTAAAAAAACGAAATTTTTTATCCTGTACTCATGAACTGTACTGAAAATTCAGAATTTAAAAAAAAATGCTTTATGTCCATGGGTAATACAGCTGCTAATATTGTTAACTCGGTACATACTTGACAAACCAGTGTACTTTTATCTTGATCTGCAGTGATCCTTTAACCAAGGTCCATATATACTGGAAAAAAAATAAGTCAGGGTACTTAACCTGTAACATGGATGGGTACACACACAAATATTTAAATTTAACAGCATTCAAAATTTAACAGGAAATAGGTTTGCGTTGCAGATTTTTTTCCATGCAAGGAAAAACAAAAATATCCCCATAATAACTAAATTATCATAGATTAGCAAACTAATGTAAGCAAGCATATATAGATAGGCAAACCAAAATATCTGTATATATATATATATATATATATATATGTATTCCATATTCATATCAAAACTTTTAGAATTTTTTCACTCAAGCAAATATAAATGCATATAAGAAAAGTAAATGTTTCACACATGTAGACCAATAATTAAACGCAATGTTTATTTATATCATCTTTATATTTGATAGGCAGTAACCTTGAAACAGCTGTACGTGGGTATTATTCCTGGCGGGTGTATAATTCAACCCTAGCTTTGCTCAAAGCTGTTTTATCCAGCGGGCAAATGCATAAGGGAAGTCATATTTATTATGATTATGGATTGCAGAGCAAAGTCTTTGTGGGCACATTTGCATGTCCCTGCAAAAGTTCCCAGAATGCAGTGTAATAACTGTATTTCTTGGAATCCTGGGCATCAAACACGTTTTGTAACTTGTTTTAGACATTCAAATGTGAACACAAATGTATTACTTATTTACTATTTTATATATATATATATATATTTATATATATATATATATATATATATATATATATATATATATTATATATATACTATATACCATCAAAAATGATGGGAGTAAAATTGTAAGCTTGGCAATGCTGTTTGCCACACAATGCGAGTCTATGGGCCCTCTGAGCACCTTTGGCGCTCATTGCGAGCTGCGTGTTAAGCGCCTTTGGCGCTCATTGCGAGCCGCAACTTTCCTGATTTTGAATGATCAACTTCGGCGCTCATTGCAAGGACTCCTTCAAAGACATGTCTATTAGTATTTGGAAGAAGGATAAAGAGTAAAGTTAATACTATAGTATAGGTAATTTAATGATGGAACTGAAGGTCTAGATTTGGATACTGATCCTCCAGCCTATTGACTACTCCTGGCTTACAGTGTATCACAAAGTTATTATTAATGAAATATCCTTTTTTTAATTTCAATAAACAAACATATAAAATACCGACCTGCACATCTTACAATAATTTATCTTCAGTTAGTTTCATTACTGTACAAGATATAGATTGATTCCATCTGCCTAAAGGGTTTTAGTCCAAAATTATAATGATTATATTAAGTAATTGCAAGCTTCTCTTTATTTGCGGAAGAAAAATTATCTCTCAAAATGAAAACAATAATATTCAGTTTTACGCCTCTCAGAAAGGTCATGGTTCATCGTGAATGAGAGTAATTAGATGACATCAGTATCAATTATTGGAAAATAAAGCTTGATTAATTCTCTTAATAACACTGATATATAAGTATTCAAAAGACTATTTTGGCAGGTTATGCAGCATATACTTTAAATGATTTCACTCTATTGGGAAATTAGTTAATGAGTGAACTCGTTTGAGCATTATTCAATGATCACTTGACCTGTATTTTCATGCTATGTTTCTCAATGAATACTTTAACAATTATTCATTACATACTTTATGATGTGCAAAGAACTAAACACGAGAATAAAATATAGTGGAAATATATAATTAACTGTAGGACAAACTGATACTGTGCTTTATTCTTTGATATAGATAATGGGCCACTGTAATGGTCCTGCTTTCATGACATTTAACCAGTAATGATCACTTTAAATAACTTTTCAGTTTAATGTGATTAGAAAAGGTAGATCTTTTGCATAGTACTTGCATCTTTGAGCTGGAGCCCCTCCCATCTTTTTCAAACTGTGCAAAACCTTTCCAGGCTTCCGCATTACTGCCCCATTTTACAGGCAGAACCAAGGGAGATGTCACAGTTTAGGATGAGCTATATCACAATGATCAGGGAGGAAGAAAACAGCATTTTGTTTGACTGTATGTTTTCTCACAACATATTATCTTCTTTATATTGATCTTTAATACTTTAATTATGATCTTTAATGAACCATTATATTGACCTTTGAAGTATGTTTGAACATCCTGTATTGGCCCATACAATATCTGTGAAGAGACTATTTGCCCTATGGTTACAAAAGAGAATTGGATATCTTTAGGGTTCTATGATATTTTTAAAGAACTGTCCATATATTGTACTAGTCATTCTTTCCCCTAAACAGGGTAATTCTTGAGATTTACATTTTCTCTTAGTGAAAGTTTAGGCAAGTTTGTAACACTGGATGCTTAGGGGTTAACATGTAGATGTAAACGTTGCTAATTACTTTTCTCTGGTGTCCAAAATAAGTTACTCTTCTTTTGTTATGGATTTCACGCTATCATGCATCATTAATCAAGCATAGTTTGCAGACCTATCTTCTTATGGTAGCGCAGCACAAGGCATCAGCAGTGGCGGTGAGCATCCGCTAGATGGCGGTGACGATATTCCGGTGCTATATCATAGAGTCAAGGTTTAGGGTTAGGGTGATGGTTATGGCGAGGGTTAGGGTTGGGGTTAGGGAGAGGGTAAGGGTTGGGGTTAGGGTGAGGGGGAGGGTTAGGGTTAGTTCAAGGGTTGGGCTAACATTATAAGCTCAGAACTTCTCTCACATATTGACAGCGCTGCAAAATATCACCATCTAGTGGTTGGAGGCCGCACTGCAGTGGCGGACCTGTCCCGACACCATAACAGGATATATGCTAGTTTGATAATAATTAGCATAGTGTTCCAAAAAGAGAAAAGTGAACAATTAGTCCGTTTAGGAGAAATGAGTAATCTAATGTCTAGCCACTTTTAATGCTCAAACCTCAAACATAACTCGTTCTACTTATTCTTCATAGGTATTGTAGGAAGATTATAATAACATTTTCATGGCACATCACAACATATGATAAGATTAGTTTAAACTTCACAAGAATAATACAAACCTCCATGCATTGCAACCTTGCACAATCAGAAACTTTGGGGCAGATTCACTAAGCATAATCACATGGGTTGAGACGTGCTTCAGTATAAATTTTTCCCATAGGAACATAGTAATCTTCCGGGAACTGCTTTGCCTTTCCATTGAAGCTTTGTGAACCAGGAAGTACATTTACAGTATGAGGAAATAATTGCACTTCTATAGTTAAAATAGTAAGGAAAATAGGGACCTCGCCATCCTTTAAGGATATGCATAGTACTAGTTCCAACAATGATCTCAGTATATGTGGATCCTGCCAGTGCATTCCCTTTAAGTACTGAAAACAATTGATGGAGAATAATCTCATCCTAGCTTCTCTGCTACACATTTTATACATAATTGTATTTTGTGCTCATTTGAAAAAAGAAAACAAGCTGTGGCATATTATCAAATATTCTCTTTCTGATGCAACAAAGAAAACATTATTCCATTTCCCTTTATATATTTCTTTTTGCATATACAACATATAAATATTTACTATATTTTTATTTATTGCAGAATATGCTGCTTTTGATGCTATTAACTTGTATTTGTGACATTTGTCCTGATTCCTGTAGAAAAGTGGCTAACTTGAATGGGTTAATGCAAATATGAACTTGCTTGCTGTGCAGTGTTCATGTATTATACTGCGCTAGACTATCCTGTGGTTGCATTGAATAAGATAAAGTGCTAGATGAGTGTCCCCTGGCTTTCTCACAGCCCTTATTAACAACCACTGGGCATTAGCTTTCCATTACAAAGTTCATCACCACAATTGACAGGAAACAAACTGCATATAAAACCGAACAGAATGGTTAAGCAATTTCCCCGTAATGCTCTAAATCGCACGTTTAAATGTTTAACGCCTAGTACTAAGTACACTTTTAAATTATGGTACTTGTGAATGGGAAAAGAGTACTACTGTATCATTGACCTAATCTTCCTCTTTTGTAAATGGTAAATTAGATAGACGTACAAATTTAGAGATTTCCGCAAGCCAGTATATATTTAAAAAGGTCCCATTTTACTCAGTGGAAATGCCTCTTCAGACATTATCCTCTCTGCTATCACATGTATTAAAATGTACTGCCTGCATTTACAGGGTGTTAATTAATAGTCTACATCTGCTGCAGGATTTCTGTCCATACTCAAGGCTGTCACTGCGGTCCTTCATAAATCCCTCTTTAATAAGCCATGCTCCTTTTAACATGTGCATTTATTGCTTTTCACGAATAGCCTTGCAGCCTGTATGCAAACAATGTTAGGTAAGGTATAATCAGGGCTTTAATCATGAGGGTAATCGTGAGAAAGCACAATACTAACAGCCCCATTAAATTCTCAGCCCGTATCAGCAACAGCACACCCGCAAAACCTGCGGGCTAGAAATTCTGCAACGTTACAGAGCTATTGCAGTCAACCATGCCGCCACCAACGGGCCGCAGACGCATACCTGTAAACCATTCTTGTGCACGTTCCATGGGCGGCCATGAACATGATCAATTAGTCAAACCCATAGTTACGGGTTCAGACGGAGCCAATGGCAAAAGAGATCATCATCATTACGTCACTGAAAAATGGAGGTTAGATGTCAAAGCCTTACGAGTTATGATCGGACCAGCATTCCAGAAATAATGCAATATTAATAAATCCGTAAATATGATATTCTAGTCCATGCGAGTTCCATTATATGTATTAACACATTGATTGCCTTGATCAATATAACATGGAAATTAAACAGAAAAAAAGTATTTTATATTACAGATTTGGTCGCTTGAGAATGTTGTGCTAATAATTTTAACATGTGTGAGGATGGGGGGTAGGTGTCAAATACTAGTATATCAATAATGTTCCAAACCTCCTCTTCCTCTTTTGTCTCCACCACTCCTCCTTACACTGATAACATAAGGAAATTAATTAGGCCCCAAACTACCAAAAAGTGGAACTTTCTATATACAAATGGCATCTGCAAAAAAATATATTTCCTCTGGATTAATTAATGCTCATTATTTACATAGCTTATCTTGTCAGTTTGCTACATGCTTCAGAAATGTGAAGTTGTTCCTAAACTACAGTGGCACTTTAACATACTGTGGGCAAAATGTAGCATAGAGTCATTCATTTCAGATATTCAGTCATTTCAGATTAATTTAATTTCAAATTTAGTTATATCTGTACTTCCTTATATTTATCCTATTCCTGTATGACAAATATGCTCCATAGAAAACACAGGGTGTGGGAATGATTTAATTTTTTAACCTGTTTAAGCCAACATTTTAATCATGCTTAATAAATATACTCCTATGTTTTTCCCCTTCTTTACCTTTCAGTATCATGACCATGATTTTTAAGCCATTGTTTGCAGCTTTGATAGTTTTTAATTTTGAAACCCTTCTCTCTCATTAAATGTATTACTAAAATGTAAATTTGAAGTCATTTTTTAATAGCATCAACAATTTAGCATAACTATGTGTATTAAAGATGAACTTCATTAATAAAAAGTGATAATATGTTGCTCTAATGCACTATATATATATATATATATATATATATATATATATATATTTATATATATATATATATATATATATATATATATATATATATATACATTCATACACGCACATATTGATGTACTAAAGCTCATTCACCATTCGTTTCACTAGTTGGGTATCTCAAACTGGTAACCATCCCCACTGACTTCAATTTCAAGATAAGTTATTTACTTAACCCAATTACCCAATAAAAGATAAATATCATTTTTTTTTAATTAAAACATTTAATGAGATAATCATGACCTACAATCAAAACAGATTTGTTATAAAGTCATAGGCTCTACAAATTGGACTCCTTACATTTATATTATATTCACAGCCAAGTTCAAGTCAAACCACTGACGTAGTAGTACAAAGATCACAAGTGGTACACAAGGTTGAGACAGTGTAGACCAGTTACACATCTGGCACACTGAGCCAAGCATATGCTGTGGGAGTAGAGGGAAACCAGGGGAGTATTTTGTGAAGGGTAGAGATATTACAGCAGAGTCACAAGAGTTTAATATGTTAGAGCTATAATATTAACTTTGTAGAGGGGTAGGGTTTTATGCATGGCAAGTCCAGATAATATTTGATAAGAAAGGCAGCAGAGATATATTTCCTTTCATATATATGTGTGTGTGCATATTTATTTGTGTCTGCAGAACACTTACAGTAAGGGTTTATAACAAAATTTATGAGGGAATTGAAGTTTGAGTCTTTACCTTTAAGATTCAAATGGCAGATTAAAGGAGATGCTAGTAAGTACTATTTTACATAACTGGTGTTATATTTGTAAAACACACCTTGGAGAAAATAATAGGAACATTCAGAAATGTTTAGGAGAAGCTGTATAGTATTTACACATATTTTGGTTTGCAGCTAGTAAGTATACCCAGCATTATATTAATGCAAAATTATAAGATCGGAAAAATGAAAAATCTGTATTTATATAAGTCCTAACAACTCAATTATCCACAATGATTTGCTATGATTCATAGGGCCAGAAAAAAAGTTGTAACTGATTTAACGGTCCCACTCTAATGCCTTTAGTAAAAACAGCTGTCTCAAAATGTTAATCTCTCCAACTCTCTCAAACTTTCCCTTCTCCCTCTCCTACTTCTCTTCTCCATCACCCATCTTTTTTTTCCCCTTCTTTTCTGTCTCCATGATTTTTTTTTCTTCCCTCTTTTCTGCCATCACTCAATTTTCTCTCTTCTATTTTTTCTTTCCCTCATGCTCTCTTCTTGTCTTCTCCTGTCTCCTCTCTCTCAATTTTCTTATCTCAGTTCTCTTTTCTCTTTCTCTCCTCTACTCTTCATTTTCACCCTTGTCTCATCACTCCCCTCATCACTCCCCCATTTTCTTTATTTCTCCTCTTTTGTTATTCACAATCTCTAGCCTCTTCTCTTCACCCAACTCCTCTCTTTCCTCTCCATACCTCTTCTATTTTCTCTCTCTCTGCCTTCGAATCTATTGTCTCACCACTCTTCTCTTCCGCATGCCTGAACTGCTGAGTGCAGAGAACGCCTTTGGCGCTCATTGGAGCCAAAGACCTGTGTGCCTGAACTGCTCGCTTTGCGAGTCTAGCGGTGCAATGAGCGCCATTGGCACTCATTGAAGCCTAAGTTGTGCATGCGTCAACGGCTCACGGTGTTTCGCGAGGCTTGCAGTCGACTGCTAGCCTTGGTTCACGAGGGACGCAAAAGCGTGACCAACATGCATGCGTCATTATTATTTTTTTATAATTATTTTGTTGTTTTTTGGGTGTTTTCTAGTTATGTGTTTGAACGAACTGCGTGCCTGAACAGCTCGCCTCGCATTGTGAGGCTCGCGGTGCAATGAGTGCCTTCAGCGCTCATTGGAGCCAAAGTCCTGTGTGTGCCAGAACTGCTCGCCTCGCTTCGTTGGGCTCGCATTGCAATGAGCGCCTTTGGCGCTCATTGCAGCCTTAGTCATGTGTACATCAACGGCTCACCTTTCTTAGCTTCACAAGGGATGCAAAATCCTGGCCAACATGCTTGTGTCAACGGCTCGCCTCACTTCGCGAGGCTTGCAATTGACAGCTCACCTCGCTTCTCGAGGCTCGCAGGCAGCCCTCACTTTGCAAGGGCCGCAAGTGCGTAACCAACATTGCAAACGCCCCCAAGACTGACAACTATATATGTGATTCTTTGGAATTTGTAACACGTCAAATTCACGTGCATTCATTTTTTTGCAATGTATATATTTTATATGGGATGTTTATATGGCTAAAAGAAATCAAATAAAAAATGGCCTTTTTAGATCTCCTCGGATGATTATATTTGGTGAATTGTCAATCAATCCCGAGGAAGGTAAACAAACAAACAAAAAAATATTTGAAACCCTGTCAATTGTCTCATTAGGAAAAAAAAATCTATCCTGATTCCAAAAAGACGCTGTGCCCTTGATCAATACCCTACCTATTTTAGTTAAATGTATAGACAGTCAAAATCAAACACTTTACTTAAGTGACTGCAACATTTTGCAGTATCTTTTGAATCTGCTGTAGCAACCTCCTCAGGTAGTGAGTGCCACAATCTGATCGTCCTTACTGTGAAGACCCCTTTCATTCTTTAATATGAAATCTTTTCTCTTTTAATCTCAAGGGGTAACCTCTTGACAAGCCTTATATTGACCCTGGATGTATTTATATAAAATAATCATATCAGGGTGGAAGCTTTAAAGAAAAAATAAATTTAATTTGGTTACCCCCCTTCTCTGAACCAAAATGTAAGACTTTACTACATAAACAAGCAAATAATGAACAACATAAATATTATTAATACAAGGTTAAAAAAATGTTGTCCAGTATATGCCACAGTCTATTTCTTCAAAATAATCTATAAATGTGGACATTAGTTGCCTTTTAACAGCACACAGTATACTAGTAATAGTTTTGAGTTTCTGTAACTAGGATACAAATAATAATTATTTATTACATTCTACCATTATTAGTATTTTTGCAGTTAGTTGAAATTTTGAATTTAACTCTAGTAAGGGCTCATGTAATATTTTTTTTAGTTTCATGGACGACTTGTTTGATGCCAATTGTTGGCTTTGCATGATGCTTTATTTCATAATCTCAAAACTTGATACAAACACATGAGTGGAAATGACAAAAACAAGATGAAAGAGTTCATATTTTATACAAACACTTATTTAGGATATGGGAATAGTGAAAACTAATAATATACAAAATAGAAACAACTAAAATACATTTGAATCAAACCACAATGGGTTAAGTATCTCATAGGCTGCATAAACCCTTGCTAAATGAGGTCTTAAGACTAAAATCTGTTCAATACCATTAACCAAATAAATAAAAACGATAAGGGAATTAAAGAGAAAAAAAATCTATATGTGTGTTTTAAAGCAGCTGATGCATAGTGCAGTTTTCCAATTCTTTTTGCTAGCATCTGATGCATGGTAAGAAAATGTACACATACATATATCTAGACTCAGGAATATATATATTTGCCACTGATTTATCACTGTCGTGTTTGCCATAAGTTTGTTCATGTTTTGGATGGGCAAATATGCCGATATTCCTCATTAGCCAGGAATAGATCCTCAAAGCAAGTTTAAATCTCTCTCCTACTTCAAGAATTGCTTAAAACTCGCAACAAAACACTGTATACTATCTTTCAACAAAGCACTGTACACAATTCCTCAACAAAGCATTGTACACTAACTCTCAACAAAGCAATATACCCCACCCCTCATCAAAGCACTCTACAATATATGCCAATAAAGCTCTGTGCACTCCGATCAAATCATTGTGCAGAACCTTTCAACAAAGCGCTATATACTATATTTCAACAAAAAAGCATTGTACACAACCTATCAACAGTTCCCTGTACACCATCTCTCAACAAAGCAATGTGTACAAACTCTCAGCATTTTGGGCAACCTCAGGAAAAACACTGTACATTTTCTCTTATGCAATAAAGCACTGAACATAGCTCCACAAAGCAGTGTACACAGACCCTTAACAATAATGTACAGAAAGTCTAAACAAAACACTAAACACAGCCCCTACAAGCTACCTATCACCATGCACTTTATATTACATTTTCAAAAAAGTACTGTGCATCACCTAACAGTAATCCACTTAAAATCCACTGTACCCTCTTTCAATACAAGTGTTGAAGAATACATTTTCTTTGCTATTCTCTTTTATTTTATGTATACCTGCAAGGAGTTTAGTATACCGCCCATGTACAGTACATACTTTTAGTAGTAGAAACAGGGATATATATATTTTATTTTATTTGAAAGGTATAAAATAAAGTTGTATAACATTGTTTATTATGAATTTTTCAAACATTACATTTTTAAATGCTATTCTGTTGTTACGGATCCGAGTCTACATCAAATAAGACGTTTTATTATCTGTCCTGTTGCAGCCACCACTTGAGAAGACACATTGTTAAACTTTAACCTTATATATTTGTTTACTTTGTACATTATGCCGCTTATTAGAAACATTACTTAGACTGTTATCTTTATGCACCATAGGACCCTTTAATAATTAATAGAACTGTAATTTCAGGTTTGTAGCTATATCAATACAATATACGTTTACTATTTTAAACCGCTGATGGTGCTGTTACTGACTGCATGAAGGTATAGGCAAAGCTGGATGAATGTAGGATGCATTGAATTATGGATAAATGGAGTTTGGATACATTGAAATACTCTTACTTATACCTTATACAATTTAAATGGGCAAAATTACTTTTCATGGGGCATGGAGCTCACTAAAACTTCCTAAAAAACAGACATTTGAAAATCATGTGCTTATTTTTTTTAATTTTTTGTTTTCAGATATTACTTGTATAGCCCTTGTACCATCCCACAAACAACTGCTTAGCCCCACAACAAATTAGATGCTTCTAGGGGCCAGTCAATTAATCAATCAATCAATCAAGGGAAGGGTGCTGGGTTTCCTCAAATTCTAGGGGAAACAAGTAGTTGCAGGGTAATAGTGACAGACAAACCAGCAATTATTCCTGGTGTTAACTATTTTATGCATGTAGGTTTACTTATACATTTTTGTACACTCAATCTAGGAGCTCTCACTTTTTTCTATAACTTTTTGTTGAGTTCACAAGACAAACATATAGAAGGTTTAAACCTGTGGGATGATTAGAAGATATCTAAGGGCTCTATATGGCATTGCAATGCAGTGACTCATTTTATTGCTGCACTCATCAACCACCTGCGCATCATTGCAGAACGTCTCCCCATACATAGTGGCAATAGGAGATAATAAAAACATTATGTGCTAGCTTTGATGAAGAAAAGTGATGGTTGTATGAAAGGAATGAATACCTATGACTCTCATTGCACTACAAAACCTATAGTTGTCCTATACCCACTACTTTGTTTATTCTTGTGAGCTCTGTCACTGAAAGTAAGTCTTTTTCCATTGAGCCATATCTCCACGAGACTTGAAAGCCTTGAAATTCTGCTGGGTTACAGAGCTATTACATTGAACCATGCCGCAAGTTACGTGTCATAGATGCAAGCCCGTAAATCCTTTCTGCGCACGCAAGCTGTTAAGGAGCTGGCCGAGCCGCTACTATCCAATTGCTGTATAACGTAGTGACACAGGTCTCTCAGCCAATAGAAAACGATCTAGCCGCAGATTTGACAGAGGGAGATTATAAATTTGTGTTCCACCCACTCATGGGTTGAATGTGTTGTATTTTCTTTCGAAGTAGCAAGCAGGTCCCAGCGTTGGAGGTCTTTGAGAGAGAGAGAGCAGGAGTTATTTGAGAGCAGTAATTAGCGGTTTTGTTCGTTTATCTTCTACTCTTTTATAATTTACACTTAATCCTTCCATAATCCTTCCATAATTTAAACAACACCCATAGAGACATATAGAGCTAGGTCACTCCATAAAGCCTATGTAATGGTGATATTTTGTATGCAGATGGTTGCCTCCCATCACATGTTCCATGATTCTCTTCTCTGTGGACATGTCACCAATTGATGGTCACTGAGGAATGCTGTTGAGAAGAGATGCTGCAGTCCCTATAACTTTTTAAGGCCTCATTTATTTTTAATTTTTATAATTAACTTTTTTATTGAAAGAATAAACAAATAGAACATCGTAAGTTCAGCAAATCATATAACAAATCTCTCAAGTATCAACAAGATATATCAAAAAGTTTCTTTCAAAGTTTTTCTTTTTTGGTTAGAATAACACATGAACATGTAAAACATATATATATAAAGTCACACAAGGTCTTGAACATATATACATTCCTCAAAACAAACATGTGTCCAGGAGGTACAGTAAGGTGAAACCATAGATCAAACATCAGGTCAACCCATAAAAGTAGTTCACACGAACCTTATTGTGGATCTTGTAGAGTCCATAAGTCCCAGCAGGAGGCCCATCGACGGTATCTTTCATCAATTTCAGCTGAAAGTGAGCTCATAGCCCGAATGAACCTGATTTTGTGAATTACTTCAATGTGAGTAGGGGAGGTAAGTTTCCAGTGTTTAGCTATGATGCATCTCGTGGCCAAAAATATCTGTGTTGTTAAACATTGTTCTGATTTGAACAGCCCCGTAATTGGAAGGCCTAGCAAAGCTTCCTCAGGCTTTTGTGTTACTGTTGTCCCCAAAAGTGTTTCTAATAGGTCGTATGTTGCTGTCCATATGGGTCTTATTTTTGGACACTCCCACAGCATGTGAATCAGTGTACCAGTGTCTGTGCAGCCCCTAAAACATGTGTCAGGGTGTGTTTTGTTCAGAAGATGGAGTCTTGCTGGTGTAAGGTACCACCTCATTATTGTCTTAAAAGAGTTTTCTTTTAGTGTCACGTTTAGTGAAGAGGTATTGGCTTGTTTGAGGATCTTATTCCATTGGCTGTCGTCTAGAGTTACCTGCAAGTCAGCCTCCCATGCAGTTTGGTAATGTGGTTTAACCCTGTTGGTGAGAGACACCATCTGATTGTAAATGATGGCTATATTGGCCTTACCTCCGGGATTGTTGATACAGCATTTCTCAAAGGGAGATTTGGTGTGATATTTGTTGATTTTCGTAGAGTGTGTTAGTGTCTCATTAATTGCCATCAGATTAAGCCACTCTCTATGTGGCACCTGAATTATGCCAGTGATAATTGACGATGTGTTGCTTTGTGAGGTCACCCAGGTATCTGCCACAATTGTTATTTTGTTCTTTATCCACCATTTCATCTGGGTAAATTTATTGATGTGCTGACCTTTGTGTGATTGCCATAGTGGAATCAAGCCAGAACCCACGCTCAGGAGGTCCACCCTTCTGTTCAGGTCTTTCCATAATTTCAAAGAGTGGCTAATACAAATTGGTAACTCTCCTGTTCGTAGGTCCCGACCTAAGCTAAGCCATAAAACCTGCGATAGTACCCAATGCTTGTCTTCTAGAAGTTGCCTCTCTATGTCTGCCCACACCGGTATGGCCTCTTTTTTAAACCAGGTCGTGGTTTGAGCTAATCTAGTGGCCTTATAATACTTGATTAGATCAGGGAAGGCTAGCCCCCCTTTCTGTTTAGGCGCACACATTGTGGTTCTATTAATTCTTGGTTTCTTGTTATTCCAGGCGAACTTAAAAAGTGTTTTTTGCAACACTCTAAGGTCGTGTAACCTGATCGGGGTTGGGATTGTCCTAAATAGGTATAATAATTTGGGAATCACATTCATCTTGATGGAATTTATTCTGCCCAACCATGAGATGTTAAGGAAGGACCACTTGGAGATATCTGCCTTGATTCTGTTAAAGACAGGAGGAAAATTTGCCTCGTATACCAACGCTATAGACCTCGGAATATGAATACCCAAATAAGTTATCTGTTTGGGGGCCCATTTTATGGGAAAGCTGTTTTCTAAGTTCTGTTTCATCGTTTGGGGTAGTGTAATGTTGAGGGCTATGCTCTTGTTAGTGTTGATTTTGAACCCTGACACTCTGCCAAAGTCTGTGAGCAATTGGAATAAATTAGGCAGGCTTGGTATTGGATCTGTAAGTGACAGCATGATATCGTCTGCAAAAAGGTTGAGCTTATGCTCATTAGGGCCAATCTGCACTCCTTTAATGTTTGGACAATTTCTAACTGCCGCTGCCAATGGTTCAAGACTAAGGGCGAAGAGCAAGGGGGAGAGTGGGCAGCCCTGTCTAGTTCCCCTAGTAATATTAAATTGTTTGGACACAAATCCCTGATATATAATACATGCTCTGGGATCGCTGTATAAAGGCATAATGCCCTTCAAAAAGCCGTCCCCCAGACCAAACTTCGACAATGTTTTCCACATAAAAGTCCAGTCGATTCTATCAAATGCCTTTTCGGCATCTAAAGATAGGAGCATTAGCGGGATATCCTCTCTGGTAGCCAAGTCTATCAGGTTAAAGATTCTCCTGGTGTTGTCAGGTGCTTCTCTACCTGAGATGAAGCCTACCTGGTCCGGATGGATCACGTCCGGCAACAATGGGGCCAATCTGTTTGCCATTATTTTGGAATATAATTTGAGGTCCGTGTTGATCAACGAGATCGGTCTATAACTACCGCACTGTGCTGGGTCTTTCCCCTCTTTGGGTATTCCGATAATTTTAGCCTCTAGAAATTCTGGTCTGAATGAAGAACCAGAAAGGAAACTGTTAAATAATTATTGGAGGTGCGGTAGCAAGAGATCGATGTATTGTTTATAATAAAAATTTGGGAATCCATCCGGACCAGGTGCTGCATGTGATCTCGTGGCCTTAATAGCCTGTTTAATTTCCTCAGCAGTTATGGGGTCTGCTAGGGTCTCTGCCTGTGATTCCTCAATTTGTGGCAGCTGAATCCCAGAAAGAAATTCATCAATTTGTGATTTGTGAGAATAGGATCCTGAGTGAGAGGGGGCGGAATACAGTTCTGTATAAAATTGTCGAAAGACATCAGCAATCTGGTTTATTGGTGCTCCTAAAGAAGCTGGCCTGCGTACGTTGTAGCATGGATACCACCTTCTTCCTGAGTTTAAGGCCTCATTTTGTAGGTTTTGTATTCATTTTTCTTTTTTTGTTTTAGGTAAACTTAAGGTCCATGAAGGCATCTTCTGCAGCTGCAAGCATTGTGAAGGAAATGTATGAGGTGTAAGGTTTTCCCAGTGCCTCTCAGATAGACATTTCATGTAGCTCCCACAATCTTAAAGCTATCATATAGCCAGATATCTAAGACATGATTGTTGTTAGTTTAAATGTAGACTAATACCGCTATGGTGGTGGACTTGCAAAGTCTCACAATGGCATGTTAATGACAGCACTAGTGAAGCTTGTGATCTTGACCTCAATATCAGTCTGAGAACATATCCTTGGGTCTGATGTAAGTAACAGTGAATCTGGCTGGTGACCTTTGTGGCCATTTTTCCATATTGCTCATTATCCAGAGACCTATCAAATAGTAATGCTTGCAGATGGGAATCAGCTAAGTAGGTATATTGACACAGTTACAGTATTTAGCACTGTACTGTACTGTCTTGTTTATATTTTTTATCCTCCTCCGCCTTTCTTTAGTTGACCACTTTTTTCAGATTTGAATTGTTTTGACACTATATTGTATGTGTGAAACTGGATTGAATTATACAATACAGAGGTTTAATCATCTGTTTCATTGAGCAGATCTAGACAAATTGTAAGTGCTAAGGACATTAATGGTTTCTTCAGTTAAATGGAGTGATTTAGGATGATCTTTTTTTCATCGGATTCCAGTTGCAGTGGTGTAGTGACCACATGTGACCCTGGTAGGTGCTATGCATCATGCTTATTCTAGACTATGACATTACCCCTTTAGGTATCCCCTTTTTGCCACAAGCCTCTTGCTCTCCTGGGATCCACCCATACCGCACCCATGATATTAATGCACAGTCTTGTCCATTTCTGATTGTGCTCTGTGTATGAAATAAAGCTTTGTTATACCGTTCTCACCGTGTCAGTGTGTTGTCCATGGTTGGGGTTATGGGACATCAGCATACATCACATTTCTGTCAAATTTCTATATATGTAAACTAATGAGCCCTAGTTACTATGCAATAGATGAATAAATATAACAATAATAATAGTCATAATAGCATTAGATAATATATCATAATATATATCATATATAATAATAATAAAGGGTTAATACATATGCAAAGTCCAATTAGTGATACTGTGGAGAAACAACATTATTACCGTTTATTTATAATGCGCCGACATATCCCGTAGCTCTGGGGAATATGACAAGTGATACTGGAGTGGGTTGCCAATTCCTTTTGAAGCTGGGAGCTATACCATGTAGGGCCCCTGTAAGTGGGCAGGTCATAGCAGAGAGGTCAGACAAATCACATTCCACTAGTGAAGGAACTGTCAACCCACTCCAGTGTCTTTGGCATGCAAACATTGTGGAACAGCACAGGCAGGGACCTAGCTAAATGTGCTACAGTCCATAGGGTCACAGAGAGTCAGACACAACTGAAGGACTGAACAACATGTAATCAAATGTTCCCCTAGTACTTTGATCTATGTGATGTGGCGGTGTAATTTGGCCACTATTTGTTTTCCCCGTGTAGATGTGATGAGCGAGATGTATATGCAATCATATATATATTCCAAATTAGAGCCTCTGTGAGTGAAGAAGGGATAATATGGCATAATTGTCATGTTTTTGTGTTTCTATTTAATCAGATAGTGTGTCTTTAATTGCTTTATGCATCTTGCAGCAACGCTTTTCATATTGGCATATGCACGACCATTCCAACATATGATAAAATAACATAATTTTTAAAGGAATATTTAATCTTGTAGTGTGTCTTTAATTGATTTCTGCATGTGACAGCATGGCTTTTCATATTGGCATATGAACAACCATTCCAACATATGATAAAATAACATACTTTTTAAAGGAATATTTAATCTGGTAGTGTGTCTTTAATTGCTTTATGCATGTTGCAGCAAGGCTTTTCATATTGGCATATGCATGACCATTCCAACATATGATGAAAACAAATATTTTTTTAATGCCTGTTTTGTATTTGTGGATTATTGTACAAGTAATTGTAATGCCTTTCCATGCTATCCCCATATTTTAAAGTCCTCTGGTGTGTTTATATTGTCTTTTACAGTGTTGAGAAATTGTCTGTAAACCCTTTGCACGTCCTATTTGGAGGCCGTAATATTTTTGCCTCCATTTGCAGGTTACAGGCTTGAATGACAGGGCGTCTTTGGGATTTTGTTGTAATTTAATAGCGATTTTAGAACGTGACAGTTACGGGCTTGACAGATCAAAGGATTTACGGCAACAGAGTTCAGATTTCGACATCCCGTAGGGTTTTTCCACCTGTTACCTGCAGGTTGTTTGTGGGTAGCTTTAAGAGGCCAATTTAATAGCTATAAGACTTGCTACGTTACAGCCTATGGTTTTACACAATGGGGGAATTCAATGGAGTTGTTTGTGTACAAAGCTATACAGCTAAAATTATATCAATCCTGGAAATGGTCTAGATAGCACAGGGAACCTTGCACCACTGCCTCATTCAACTCCGCACAGCAGGTCGAATGGCTGGCACCATCATTATATATACAGCAGATTTATGGCCAGATTCAGACTCTAACTCCATCAATTCATTAGAGATTTCAAAAGGAAAACCCTCTTTCCTCATGCCTGTTAGCCGTCTGTCTTATGGCACAAAACACAGCTCTGACTTCTGTAGGTCTTTAACTAGAATCACTAGCATCTGAGGCTATAGTTGAGTGAGGCTCCTCAATCATCTTGCATCACAGCTTGTTCATAGTAATATTGTGTTGTAAGACAATCCACTACTTTATACTCTGTTCTTCATTGAAAATACAGAGATAACTCGGCACATCTAGCATTCGATCTTAGCCTCCCATTCACTTTCACACCCTACCAACACCCACTAATACTAAAATCTCATTGTATTATATTAAAAGACAGAATGTGAAAGTAAAAATCCTCTATAATAGAAAACAAATAGTTTTTCAAACTATAGCGATAATTTAAAAAAACAATGTCACATTTTCAGCTAAAGCAAGAGAGAGCTTATTAGCAAGTTCTCTCCCTCCTTGTATAAATCTCAGAATTTACTAAATAATGTGAGAAGCAGAACCAGGGGTCATTTTTATGAAAATACATCCACAATTCCTTAGTTGCATTCCATGGCCTATGAAATTAGTTATGAAGAGTAAATAAGTAAATAATGTGGGACGAAGGGTCCCCTGGTGGCCCAGTGGTTAGGATTCAGTGCTTTCACCCCTGCAACATATGTTCAATACCAGCCAGGGACCCAAGAGGTCACACCATCCTGAAGCTAAGCAGGGTTGGGCCTGGTCAGTTCTTTGATGGTAGACCACCTAGGAATACCAGGAACTGTACACTGTGCCCACTGGAGAAGGAACTGGCAACCCTCTCCAGTATCTCTGCCATGAATACCAATCGGATCAGCATGGTGTCTTATGGTCCATGAGGTCATGAGGAGTTGGACCTGACTAAACAATGCAAACACACACAGACCCTGGGAGGCTCATCACCTTTTTTCCAATAAATTGTTTGAAGAACTACACTTAATTATAGGAAATATATATTTATAAAGAGAAGATGTTTGCTTTGAAATGTGGTAATCCTAGGTGACAGAGTATCTACCTGCTAGAGATTCTACCTGCTGGAAAATCAGCAACAGTTAAAACAACATTAGCAACAACAAAATATAGAAGTGCTCAAACAGAGAACAAACTAGTTCTATGGACATGATAACCCACTCAGAGAGCAACCTCTTTTAGCTCACCTGTGCCCTTCACAGGGAGAAATATTGTGTAGTATATCAGTCTGGTCTCAGGTTAGTTGATACTCTGATATCTATTTTTGTTATTGCTTATGCAAATGACCCTTAGGACTTAGGGGGATTGGGGGCTCCTTGCTCACTGTGACTTAGGGAGTTTATCTACAACAACTAAGGCCGAAACTTAATTCTGGGATTTGCTGTTTCTCTTGTTCAGGGTAGAATTGCCTGGTATTTTGGGGCTGGATCACTATTTTGACCAGACTGATATACTACAGGATATTTCTTCCTGTGAAGGGCACAAGTGAGCTGAAATAAATTACTCTTTGAGTGGATTATAATTTAAATAGAACTAACCTATTAAGGTTAATTTGTTCTCTAAATGAGCACCTCTATTTTTTTTTGTTGCTTAGTAAAACACATTTCCTTATATCAGATCATTAAATGTATTTATTGTGCTCATTATTAAGTCTAGTTCCTCAAAAATGCATACTATCAATGTGTGACTTAATTTATCTTTAGAACTCAGCCTATTGCAGGATGTTATTAGCAACTAGGAAATTGCCCATCAAAAATGACGGGAATAACATTTTAAGCATGGCAATGCTATTTGCCGCAATGTGGGCACCTTCGGCACTCATCTGCGTCCTCCCTTGTGTCTCATTTCCTCCCTCCTCTCCCTCCCTTGTGTCTCATCCCCCTCTCATCCCCCCTCTCCCTCCCTTGTGTATCATTTCCCCCCTCTACCTCCCGTGTGTCTCATTTCCCCCTCCTCTCCCTCCCTTGTGTCTCATTTCCCCCTCCTCTGCCTCCCTTGTTTCTCCTTTCCCCCTCCTCTCTCTCCCTTGTGTTTCCTTTCCGCCTCCTCTGTCTCCCATGTGTCTCCTTTCCCCCTCCTCTCCCTACCTTGTGTCTCATTTTCCCCACCTCTCCCTCCCTTGTGTCTCCTTTTTCCCCACCTCTTCCACCCTTGTGTCTCCTTTTCCCCCTCCTCTCCCTCTCTTGTGTCTCCTTTTCCCCATCCTCTCCCTCCCTTGTGTCTCCTTTTCCCCCTCCTCTCTCTCCCTTGTGTCTCCTTTTCCTCCTCCTCTCCCTCATGTCTCATCCTCCTCCTCCCTACTAACCCCCTTATCCTACCTCCTCCCCCCTCTCCAAAAACCTCCCTATCCCCTTTCCCCTCTCTCCTCTCTTCTTACCATGATCCGCTAAGCTCCTGCTGCTACAGCACATCTTTCGAATACGGAACCGGCATATGCTAACGACGTGACGCGCATGTGACGCCACGTAATTAGCATCTGCTGGTACGGTCACAGCAAGAAGTGCACAGCAGCAGCAGGAGCTCAGCGGATCAAGGTAAGAAGAGAGGAGAGAGGGAAGAGGGGATAGGGAGCTTTTTGGAGAGGGGGGAAGGAGGGAGTATAAGGGGTTTAGTAGGGAGGAGGATTGCGGCCCTCACTGCAGACAAAGTCCCGTGGGCCTGAGCGCAGAAGTCCCTCGGGCCAAAGGGGTTAGGAGGGAGGAGGAGGATTGTGGCCCTCACTGCAGATGAAGTCCCGCGGGCCTGAGCGCAGAAGTCCCTCGGGCCAAAGGGGTTAGGAGGGAGGAGGAGGATTGCGGCTCTCATTGCAGACGAAGTCCCGTGGGCCTGAGCGGCGAAGTCCCGCGGCCCTCAACTGCTTGCCTCTCTTTGCGAGGCTTGCAGTTGCGGCTAAGTCCCGCGTGCCTGGTCGACGGCTGGCCTTGCTTGCAAAGTGTGACCAGCATCATAAGCGTTCCGTAAACTGACAACTATTCTAGTGATTCAAACCTTATCGAATTTAGGCCATCATCATACAAAATATTGTCATTGGCTGGGGAATGCGAACAGTTGCTCTATTTGATGCCCTAACTGGCCACATTGCTGGGGTCACTTTTGCCCACTGCTCCCTCATAGGTAAAAGATAAGATGTTATATGAAGTAATTATACGATTGAAGTCTTATTCTATTTACAAATCGGTTTAATTTTTCATGTTTCCCTGTTTCATTTATATATAATCCTTCTTTAAAATATGTTATGACATTATTTGAGCTGCTTGAGTGAGCCTCTAAGGTGTAATACATCTGAGATTCTCACATTCTCAAATATACATTTTTAATGGAATCATGAAACCCGTATAATACGTACAATCTACTTCTGTGTATCTGCTGCTGCAAACGAGCCTGAGCTTTCTGCATATTTATGACATCTTCTCTACTCTCCAGAGCCTCCCTTTTGTTAACAAAAATGATAAACCTGTTACAAATAAATGCTTGTTAATAATTTGATAATTTGAAGATGTTAGGTTCATACCATCTGTTAATCTTCGTTGTGATTAAAGAGCTAATCCTAATACCCATTATTCCTAATGACAAGACCAAGCAGGCTTAAAGCATTAGCTGTCGGAGACCAAAGAGAAGAAGCAATGAAGGATATCTGCAATCTTAGCCACAATTGAGGAATTGGCCCGTCCTCAACACAACAAAAGTGATACAAAAGAATTACACCCTCTCTAAAGTCTATTTCCTCGTATAATCACACAAAATGATTTTTCTTAAATATGATAATAAATCACAGCAAAAAATCAATGTGGCAGGGCCCAACTGCTCTGCCTGATAACGCATCAATCAATATTTAGTATTTAGATTTTAATTAATACATAGCAGAGCAGAGGCCTTTTAAGAAAGAAATATTATCTCAGATAAAAATATCCTGCACCTTTGGCATGCAAAAGTTGTTGCTTATATCTGTCATTGATCAATCTGCTACAGTTGTGATTAAAAACCTTTGGAAATATCAGACAAGAGCACAAACAGATTGAGCTAAGGAGAATGCTTGAGATACTGCTGACTGCACAACAACCAATGCAGAATGCTGCCAAACATAGCTCTTTAAATAGGCTTGTTTTTATGTATTTTCATATTTTTAATCATACACAAAAGAAGCATAAAAAATAAAACAAATTATATTAACAACAATGCAGCTTTTTTTTTTTTTTTTTTACTATGAGACACTGCAACATATGAACATGTGTGAATTACACCTGTAAAACTGTTTAATAGCATCCTTTTGTTAACCCCTGGAGAGAGGGGATGCTTATAATACGTATTTAAATGGCTCCCACTGGTTCATGCGACCTCCCTCTGTCTACGGCAATGCACAAAGAAATGCATACATTGTTTCTATTATGGTGTTACTGCATCCATTTTATTTAAGTTCGTCAAGAAAAATAAATAAATTAAGGTTTTGGAAATAAACACTCAGTACTATATTTTGCCTATGAAGTACTAGTCATGATAATGGAAAATGTTTGAGAAAGTAAATATATATAGAAGTTTAGAATATATACTGCTTCACTGATTTGTCATTTGAGAAGGTGATCCTTCATGAACGCCTCTCTCCGTCAGTCATTTTATCCTAATATATATTACATATGATTGTTCAAATTAATTCAACAGAACTGAACAGATATCTTCATCAAATGTCCCTCAGCAATGAGAAATCTGATTTATGAAGTAAACCACGGAGGAGATTCACTAAACATCTCAGGGACACTTATAAGAGTGTTGCAATGCTATGTGGAAACTTTCTATTACAGCCCTTCACATTCCCTGCTATAGCCTAGTGAATGTCCCCCAATGCCTGACCTCATATTATTATTTTTATCAAGTGCCAGCATTCTCTGTAGAGCTATTAACAAAGTAGAATAGAGTACAGTGGGTACAGTTAGCAAATTACAAAGATATATGCAAATTATAAGCATGGCCGGATTACCAATTAGGCCAACTAGTCAGCTGCCCAGGGGCACTTCCCTGTGAGAGACACCACTTTTTAAAAAAAAAAAATGGTTTCTGGCTTAAATAAATGAAATGTTGCAGTTCATAGACTGACTACTAGGGGGTAACCACCTGGAACAAGACAGTTACAAAAGGAAAGGGAATTTACACGTACAGAAATAGCAAAAATGGGTCAGTGGAGAGGCTCCTCCACTTCATTGCCTAAGGGCTCCAAAAAGCTAGATACAGCCCTGATTATAAGGTAAGTGAAAATACAAGTACATTGCAATACAAATATGAAATAAATGGATCAAAAGACACCTTGGTACAAAGAGCTTACAATCTTGAAAGTAGGTGTGAGACAAGAGGGTGAAAAATCCAAGATGGCAGAGCTCATGGCAGCTAGAGGTGGTTGTGTGTTATACTATAGGATAAGAGATTTAAAGTACAACTAGTAGCATTATAAATCACCTTATGCATGTACTTTCATTTTAACAGTGTTTAAAGTACAATGATCCTTTAAGGCTGAGAGTTATAATCTTTTTTGAGATTTTTAAGTTTTTGAAGCAGGAAGATACCCTAGTGGAGCGAGGCAATGAGTTCTAAAGACTTGGCACAGCTTGAGAAAAGTCGTGAGTAAAAGAAGGTGACAAGAGAGCAGGAAAGAAGAAGATCATTTGTAGAGCAAAAGGGCAGTTAAGGGAATATTTATAAAACATAATGCCATAAAATAGTTAACAAACTAAAATCTGTTTTTTTTGTTGCTCATTATCAACTCAAGATCTTCAATATTATGGTTAAGTATGGAATTTTGGATACAATTTCTTGTTTATTTTTCAGTGTGATGCATAGCCCTAAAAAAAAAAAAACATTCAGTATGACGGCAACTGTAATTGTATAGAGAACAACTTGCAATGAATATACACATCGCCATTCTAACAGACAAATAGTTATATTATAATGTTAAGCATCCTTATTATCCAGTTATCTTATCTCCTTGTATTCTTTGTGCTTTAGGATTAATTTATTGCTGGCAGATTTTTGATAAAGTAATACTTCAGTTGGAACCATTTTAATCTCAAGCAGCTGCGCACATTAATCAGGTCATGTCTCAATGGGGTGGTCAATTCTCAGGTACAGCAACAGACTAAAAGAGCTATAACCACTCAGAGACAGGGGAATAAGAGAGTTCAATTAATATAGTTAAAACATGCTGTTGTTGTTTTGTCATCCAGTCGTGTCTGACTTTCCTTGACCTCATGGACCCTAACACACCAGACACAACTTTATGTCCATGCTGATCCACTTGGTTTTCATGGCAGAGATACTAGAGTGGTTTGCCAGTTCCTTCTCCAGTGGGTCACAGGATACAGCTCCTGGTATTCCTGGGTGCCCTCCCATCAAAGTACTGACAAGCCACAACCCTGTTTGACCTTTTGGTTCCCTGGCTGGAATAAAACCCAGGTCACAGTGGTGAAAGCACTGAATCCTAACCACTGAAGCACCAGAGAACCAGGGAAAACATGATAGTACACTTTATTTTAGAGAAATTTTCATTTGGACAGGGCATAGTCATGCTTATTACTAATATAAATATCTCCTTCGGGATCGCTACCTTGTCGTGGTGAAGGGCCTTGTGTACTTCAATAAAGCTGTGAAATATATCATGTAGGGTCACTAAAGATGGGCAGGTCATAGCAGAAAGGTCAGACAAATCACAGTCCGCTGGAGAAGGAACTGGCAATTCACTCTACTATTTTTGACATGAAAACCTTATGGATTGACACAAGATGTGCCTGGCTTGTTGCTATCCATAGGGTCCCAGAGATTCAGACTCAACTGAAAGACTAAACAATAACAATATAAATATGACTGCCACAACTCCATTCATAGGCTGAGAATATAGAGATGATGTCAAGTTGGATGAATAAAGTATGGCTGTGGCTTTGTTCAAGAGGTTGCACATCGGGAATAATTAAGTGGCATGTGCATAGCTTCAACCTCCTGCAAGTATGTAAACATATTATAAAATAATACAGCACATGCCAGGCACATCTGTTTATCTCTCTGTGATAAATAACCTCCATAGCCCAAGTGATTTTTGTGTCCAAGGAGAGAAGTATGGATGCATGTATAGTCTCATACATTTAAAGCATGTTGCCCATGCAAAGAAAGTGACAATAGCAATGTTAATGCAAACTCTGGTCATTAAGAGCTCAAAAAGATGGACAACCTGCGGTACTCACTACCTTAGTTGAGCCTGCGGACTGTGCTGTAGACAATATATAGCTGGATTTATAGTTATTTTTGAGAGGGTATCACACTGTGTCCAAACGTGAAGTACACATTGTAATTTCAGTGCAAATTCAGGTTTGCATCAGGATCTTTCTTATCTTGATTATGAATGAATGACCAGTGTAGAAGGGTAGATTCACAAAGCCATTGCAGGGTCTGAGAAGGGTCATGAAAGGCTCTGAAGGGAATTAATTACATATGAAACAGACACTGCATCCTTCAGTCTCTGCAAAGCTTTATTAATCAGTGGAGACAAGTAATTTAAAAAAATCTAAAAATGCACTTTATAATTTGTGCTTCCACAAAACAAATCATTTAAATTGAAAGGCTGAGTAAACATGTCTTCAATATTCTAAAGATTTGATCAAATCTGAAGCCATGGAACATGATAATAGCATATAGCACCTGGTAAATGATCGCCCCAAATCAGGTTAATAGAAAGTATTGTTTAAAGGATTTAGTGATAAACATTTTTTTACCTAGGAATATGGAAGTCTTATGAGAACAGTAGTGCAGAGAGGATGATATTCCATGAGGGACTAGGTATGGATGTAAAAATGTATGTAAATGTTGTTGCACAGATCATGTCACATGAGAATTAAAAGGAAAAATGTATAAATCTATACTCTTTGCAATATGTAACCTTTTGATGAAATAATCTATGATATTCAAAAAAAAAAGCACCTTTAGAAAAACATTTTATAGAACAAAAATGTATTATAGAATGGAACTTTTTTTTAGTTTCACCACTTCTGTAATTTTAGATCCTGTTGCCCTTGTTGTGTTCCCTCTCTTGTAGCGTTTATTTCATTTTCTGTTCCTTGGTGCCTTTCCACCTCATGATTAGCCATTCATTTGCCTTTGATAAGACTCATCTTCTTCTTGGTGTTTTCCCTTGTCATCTACAATCCTCTGAGAGTTAGAAACAAATTGTGCTTGATACCATATAGCCATGTCCCGCATTACAACATCTGTATATTTGAATGCCAGATTTAAGCAGCAGTAGTAATGGATATATTGGTGTACACAGGAAGGTCTTTACAATTTAATATGGTAGAGTTTGAATAAATTGAAATCATACAAGAATATATAAGGTTTGGTTTAGCAGTTTTAGATTTTAATCCCTCTTTTTAGAATTGATGACTTTATGTTATTTAAAGGCATATCTAAGTTTCCTGGATTATGAATGCATCAGGCAAAGGAGAATCAGTAATGTGTGCAAACATTTTTCTGCATGAAAAAATACCCAAATAAACATTTACAAACTCACCCTGATGTTTGCTAAATCTTTTAATTTTGCAAGCAGCAACTTTTGTTATTGACACCCCTCGAAACCTTGCAAAGATTAACATGAAATTCATAATTCATTTAGGCCACTCAGGAGAAAGCAGATGTTAGCTGAAACATTTGTGTTCTGATTCAGCTGTGCGCTCAGACCCCGCCCATCCATGTGATTCCACCCTGTGGCAAGTACTTCCTTTGGTCTCTATCAGAAAGATCAAATTCTGTATCTGGCTGCCTTTCCGCTATGTACTTGGTTATATAAGCTCCCAGTGGGTGTGCAAAGCTGGATTTTTCTCTACTGCATTTAACTACATTGAACTTTTCCATATAATACATATTTTTCTGATAATCACTGCCTGTTTCTTACCAATCATTTAAAATTCAGGAAACTTATATACAGCATATATTTAGAAATATGTAAGGAGTGTAGAAGGAGATGCTGTAAAACACAGGCTAAAGTCATACACATTGAGGGAACCATGATTGCCAACATGTACTGTGACATACTGAAGCAAATCATGATCCCCTCCCTTCAGAGACTGGGCTGCAGGGCAGTATTCCAACATGATAAAGACCCCAAACATACGTCCAAGACGACCACGGCCTTGCTTCAGGTAAAGGTGATGGACTGGCCAAGCATGTCTCCAGATCTAAACCCTATTGAGCATCTGTGGGGCATCCTCAATTGGAAGGTGTGGGAGTGCAAGGTCTCTAACATCCACCAGCTCTGTGATGTCATAATGGAGGAGTGGAAGAGGACTCCAGCGGCAACCTGTGAAGCTCTGGTGAACTCCATGCCCATGAGGGTTAAGGCAGTGCTGGAAAATAATGGTGGCCACACAAAATAATGACACTTTGGGCCCAATTTGAACATTTCCACTTAGGAGTGTACTCACTTTTGTTGCCAACGGTTTAGACATTAATGGCTGTGTGTTGAGTTATTTTGAGGGGACAGCAAAGTTACACTGTTATACAGGCTTTACACTTACTACTTTACATTGTAGCAGAGTGGCATTTATTTAGTGTTGTCGCATGACAAGATATAATAAAATATTTACACAAAATGTGAGGGGTGTACTCACTTTTGTGATACTGTATACTAAAACCATTCACATTCTATACCTGTAATTAACAAAAGTTGTACCTATTTTAGATTTTACCTGGATAGTGTCCTTTGAATGAAAAGTCATTATCCAGCAGCAGGAAACCCCCTCTCAACCTGACATTTTGCTTTCTTTCAACATAGTATCATACTACATGGCAGCTAGATGACTCAGACTTAGTATGTCAAAGAATGAACTCGTAATCTACCTAAATCAAGCCCCACTGTGCCCTTCTCCAGTGTAGTCAATAATACTCCAGTTTCCAATCCCTTTATTCAAGCATTGCTTTCTTTTTCTTATCCAGTCACCTTTACACTGTTGCGTACCATTACTGGTTTCTCTTGTTATTCAACAAAATTACAATGTTTTCTGTATTTCTAGATTTATCCTCACACTTTAGTGTACAGTCTTCTACTTATTATTTTACACCCATCATTATTCAATTCAAAATATTAAAAATGATGCTCACTTTCATCAAAATAATGAAGATTACATTGTAGGCAGTAAATCCTACTGAAATTGTCAAATGGCAAGAAGTGGAATTATTAAGTTGTTTACTTAGCTATAACATTATAATTTAGTTTAGGCAAAAATAGCTCACAGAGAGAGAGGACACACAGAGAGGGGAAGAGGGCGCACAGAGAAAGACAGAGGGCACACAAAGAGAGACAGCACAGACAGAGACAGAACAGACAGTTGAACATAACTTATGATCCCGTCATTTATGACAGACAAGTTGGTATTTATTAAACTCAATGTTAAACACTATTTACTCATTTATACTTTCTACTTTCCAATAGGGTTGTAGCCATTTTGCTATTCAAATGCCTTTCATTATAGCAAGGCATACAAAGTATATATATATATATATATATATATATATATATATATATATATGTCTAAAAAAATGTAAAAAGCTCAGAATTCAGAGAAATAGAGTAATTACACTGCACTCTGGGAAGCTGAGCAGCGTGTGGTGGGTACCCAGCTTGTGTTGTGGAAATTTTTGGTAAGTAGTTCACCACAACAATCATTTAATATATGGTGGGCAAAAGAGCGATAGAAGCCCTCTACCGTACAGTAGTACAGTAAATAAATAGTACATTTGTGTTCACATTTGAATGTCTAAAACAAGTTAAAAAACTTGTTTCCTGATCAGAATTCAGAGAAATAAAGTTATTGACTCTCAGTGAACCAGAGCTCAAGCAACCAGGACTCTCAAGCAACCCAATTTTTTTTGTTGAATATTATACTTTAAATAAAAAAATAAAATTTACAGGGCTTAACAAATGGCAGGAGCCAGGTTGTCATGCCACAAAATGCTTACAGGCATCTACAGCCCCATTAAATTCCAAGCCCGTAGCAGCAACGGCACACCTGCAAAGCCTATGGGCTTGAAATTTGCCTGAGTTTCAGAGCTATTACTTTGAACCATGATACGACCAATGGGCTGGAGACGCAAACCCGTAAACCATTCTTGCGCATGTTGTGCTGCCGTGAACATGATCAATTAGTCAAACCCGCAGTTACGGGTTTAGATGGAGCCAATAGCAAATGAGATTTTTATCATTACGTCACTTAAAAATGGAGGTTAGATTTCAAAGCCTTACAGGTTTTAATTACGAGTTTCGATCGGACCCGCATTCCAAAAATAATGTAATATTAATAAATCAGTAAATATGATATTCTAGTCCATGCAAGTTCCATTATATGTAATAACACATTGATTGCCGGGATCGATATAACACGAAAATTAAACATAACATTTTTTTTTTTTATAATGCAGATTTGTGAGCTTGAGGATGTTGTGCTATTATTTTTAATATGTAACATCACTTTCCCTTTAATTATAAGTACAGTAGTATGTGTATATTTGCATTTGCATGGCTACGGATAGGACTTTAACCCCCTTGTGGGTCCTCTCTAGTACCCATTGGCTTTTTAGCTCGGGTTACAGGTTTGAACGCCAGTGAATTTGTAGCCATTTAATAGCGATTTTCGAATGTAACAGTTACGGGCTTGACAGAACAAAGGATTGGCAACGGCGGAGTTCAAGTTCAAAGTCCCGGAGGGTTTTTCCACCTGTAACCCGCAGATCATTAGTGGGTTGCTTTATGGGGCCAATTTGATAGCCGTAAGTCTTGCCGGCTACGTTACGGGCTACGGTTTTACACGTTCAGGCAATTTAATAGGGCTGCTAGATTTCATCCACTGTATGTCACTGCAACTCAATTCTACCTGGAAGCAGGCAGGCATAAGTGACTGAGCCAGTGCAGTGTTGGGGTTACATTCCCCGGGTTCAGCACTGCACACTCCAGCCGAGCGTACCTATGTGTAAGTGAGGAGTGAAAGCTGCTGCCCTCGCTGACAAATATAGTTAGCAGAGTACTTACAGAAATAAAGACAAAGACGAAATGCCAGTCATCAGTAAAGCAAAACTGAATACAATAGTTAAAAATTAAGTCAAGTTCTATGAGATAGAAAACTATATATATAGAAAAATAGATTTACTATACAGTAAACCCTCAAGATTCGCGGCTTTGACTTTTGCGGATCTCACATTCACGGATTGGTTTCCTCTCACACTTACATATAAGAGGCCTCCGATGAGGGACGGGGGAGGAACAGGGAGTGGGATGCTGTGCCCCTCACACTCGCCCTAGAGGAGGGCCTGAATGCTTTATTTCCGGGACAGGGGAAGGATGGGGTAGAGGGATGGGGGTGGGACCCTGAGCCCCAGTCTCTTGGCAGGTCCTAGAGGAGGGCCTGAAAGCTGCATTTCCCCCGCTGGTGAGTGACTCCCGAGCTGGGTGAGTTACACCCGACCCCTGGCACCCTTCCTGCAGGCAGTTTTAGCAGGTTTCCCGGATTCGCAGATTTTGTGCATACCTGGGAACGGAACCCCCACGAATGTCGAGGGATTACTGTACTGTAAATATGCCATTTTGGAAATCTGCCAAGTAGTTAATCTAACATATTCTAAGCATAATGCAACCGTTAATAATCATTATTTAATAACCTTGCAGTTTATTAGTGATATTTTGCAGTTTATTAGTTTAGAGTGCATTCCATAAACTATACGCAGTGTACTGTGGGCCTTCATATAATGGATGGAAAAAATATTTACTAAACCCAGTTTCAAATTTAAAACTGAGCAAGCTTCACTCATCACAATATTTGTTATTTTGTTAATTATTTGTTCCAATTAGTACCAATTTTAACATATTAAAGTTTGACTGAATATTTTATTATTTGAATGATGAATGTTAATGAATATATAACATCAAAACACTGATTCTATAAGTATTTTGGAAGGAATAATATTAATGTGAAAATGTATTCTTGTCCTATGGATTTTATTTTATTAATATGTGTCCCTAACTTAACAAATATAGTATTTTTGTTATTATATTTTTTTAAGATTAATTTCAGTATGTTTTTGACAAAAAAAAATAGTAAAACAAGTATATATCTGTAAGAAGAATGGCCATTGGCACTCTTTTCTTTTGCAGCTTGTTTGTTCTTACAAAATTTGAAAATGCAAAAAATCTAAAAAAAAAATTGCATTTATTTTACATAGCAGTTGAAGACCTGCAACAGAAGTACAAAATAAATCATGTTTTTATTATTTGTATGTTGTTTTGCATATATTGAAAGCTATATACATCTTTAAAATCACTTCCTTTCAGCACTAGGCCAAAATCTAGGTATTTTACTACATCCAAACAGGTTTGGCTTTGTTCGGATTTGTAGATTATGGACACCCTTTTGTTGATTTTTTACACAGGGAGGAGAGAAATGCTCCTCCCATGTGCAATTTGTGCATTTTTAAGTAGCGTTTGAATAAGCTAAGCACTTGAAAACATGTATATTGTTCACGTGCTATAAGTACTTAATATTGTAATGCTAACAATTAAATTATATATTTTCAGTGGTCCTTCGACTCTGCTCCTTTATTTTTTTCTAAAGCTTCTTTTCTTCTTATGATGAATTAAATAATTTCAGTGGATGGTATATTTATATTGAATATTTAGATTAGGAAGACACATGATATTATGGGTTGAAATAAAGACAAATACAGTCTTTTTTCATTGACCAATTGCAATTTCTGTAACAATTAAATAATGTGTATTAAACAATGTAATGTTGCCCTGTTAAGTATAAATGGAATAATCACCCATGTAGTTATTTATTTGTATATAACAATGAGAAGCTAAAAAATTTGTCACTACTTCAATTTGCCTTCAGATTTGAAAGTCCCTTCCACTGAGCCTATTTATTTCCTCATACAGAGAGTCAAGAAGATTGCCACTGTATATGGCATGTGTGCACGATGGAGATTTCCTCTTCTATCAGTATCTCATAACATCTAATTTATAGGACAGAAATATAAGACAAGACAGTCTTAAACCGTTAAGAAATAATAACTAGACGTACAATACCTAGATATTTTACTATTGTAACTGTCCTTTAAAATTATTTTTTTTACAAAAGGAAGAGTTGCTTCTATTTTGTATTATATGTGAAGGGTTTAACAAGGAAATAAACATAATAAATTAGTACATTAGTGAGCTACTAATAATCAGCATTATGATTATTATATTGAAAATGAATTAACAAAATAGAAAAAATAAGTATTGCAAATTCCGCCTGTATTTTCCTTGTAATTCTGTTCTAACACAGATTTGACAAGATACTTGAGGGATGAATAATGCTGGTGTTTCATTTTAAAGCAGTAAAAAAATTACAGAAATTTAATTGCTTTTATATAGTACCATAATACAGCTAATGACGCTCATTAGTCATTAAACTAATCCTGCTGATGTACTTTGTGGCGTAAAATGTTCCCATGATATGAGTTTAGATCCTAGGGTATCGGTGTTATAGTATATAATATAAACTCATTTTTAGCCAATGCTAGAAAGTGTCTGCTTGTTTCTTGAATAATATTGCTGTAAACAGTAATGCAGAACTAAACTCTAGAGAGTGAATACAATGGGTTATATGTTATTTTATATTAATGGCAGATAGTGTACTGCTTCATTTTCTTTTAAGTTAATGATTTAAAAAGATTGATAACAAAATATAAAGATAAAATAAAAATGTTATTTAGTGCACTGTTATATTTACTGTAATATTCTTGATTTTTTTTTTAAAGAAAAGTACACCACAATACATAAAATCACTACAAAAGTATATTTATATATCTGACATAAAAGCACACACACATATTGTTTCTCAGATAATCAAAGAATTGGCTAAAAAAAGCTTCCAGGATGACAGGCAGGGCAGACAGGGTTGTTAGTTTATGTAGGCTATAGGCAGAGTCGACTGGAAAATTTTGATCACTTTAATTTACTATATCCAGCATGCCTGCTGTACTCGTCCAGTGCTTTTATCAAGCCCTGTGAGGTGGTATTGATTTTTTTATTTTCTATGTAGGATAAGAAGACAGAGAGTTAGGAGCAAGAGTGAATGAAGAACTTTCCTCAGATTACTGCTATTCTCTAGCTTATTGCATCCTGTCGTTTGTAGTTTCAGATGATGTCCAGTATGTCAGGGTTGCTTGAAGCAATAAACAGGGTGAATAACAATAGAAAAGCAAGGGGGGTTGCGAGGGAATAAAAAAAAAAAGAGAAAAAAGAGTCAGCAAAGAAAGTGTGAATGTGAGAGCAAAAAAAAGCAGAACTTGAAAAGATGCACACTTGGTTTAGGCATTTAGATGTGTGCATTGCTGTAAGTGGCCATGACAGTGTTCGGTTTGTTGCTGGATCCTTTGAAGCGTTGGACGCATTTCTATCAGTCTTCTCCTGGAAGGAAGAACAAGATGCAACCAAAATACAAACATCACACAATTTGCCTTTTTTACATGCCATAGTACAAGGCTATTACTGAAAGCCAAGGTTTGTGTATTGTTTCTGAAAATAAGCTACAAAGCTTGTTGACAATAAAGCAGAGACATTTATTTATAATAATGTCTTATATATCTGGATAACCTTTTCTACATTAAGAAAATTAAAAATTGCCGACATTATCTCCAACGTAAATGCATTTTTTGGTATTTTGGGTCTTTGTTTTAGATTGGGCTTGACTACAAATATAGGGCTATTATTTAGTATGTTTGGTTAATTTACTGTTTTCTTTTTGCAGAGCCGGCTCTTTGGAATAATAATTGCCAGAAGAAAAGGACCACATGTTTCACCCAGTGTGCCAGGGTAAAGCATGCCCAGTTCTACGGAATTAATTTGCAAATCTTTTCCTTTTTTAGGGCAGGGGGTAAAAACTAAATATTACATTAACAGCCTTAGGCCTCCTGTCTTTAACTGAGTATTTGTGATCAAGGCTGTGTTCCATTTCTCTGTTCTGGACTGTAATTAACTGAGCATACCACCTGCATATTAAAGAAAAAATATATTTAATTAAACCGCAGAAATAAGAAGTAATATTATGCAGCCAATGCAATATTTCACAATTTGCTGAAAGTTACCCATGAACACTTTGGTGAATCTTTATATCCCATAAGTATTCAGTTCATTCACTGAAGCAAATTACTCTTCTTATTTATATGTAACACATTTTAGAGATTTGCTAGCTAATTATTCCTGTGTGTTTCCAGGCTGATTATTGATGTGTTCTAATGTCAGAAGTTGTCAATATTCACAATAATGGTGCATCTGGTTGTGATCAATAGCTGTTGAGTAGAAGCATCATCTGAAAAATAATAAATACAAAAATAAAAAAGTGTTTTTATACCCAGTATATATGTATGCATATATATATATATAAAAAAAATATATATATATATATTTATATATGTACGTAAATATATATATGTTTGATAGAGACAAGGAGGGACACCATATTTTTGTTCACAAATAAAAACATGAAAAGTATTAGAACCCAGCAAAATTCATATAATAATTGTAATTTCAGGTCTGAATGTATAAGGCACTTGATGGTTTGAGCACAACAAGGGTAGCTTGGATGATAAGACAAGGCCTGCCACCCATACATATTACATATACTATTTATACAAGCAAACAAATATAGTTGTTTTGATACTGGATCATGTATCATGCTTTAAACAGATGTTTACTCGGTTGTATAGATTGAAAAAAAAATAATGGAAAGGTAGCATTCCAGTAAACAAATATTGGAAATGTGTGTTTCTCCTGTCTGTTATAAAGATATACTTATAAGAAATTAAACAAATTGGCTCGTTTGTAATGCAGGCTTATAAAGCATTATTTTGACATATGGCACCCGAGCAGTTGAATCAATACTGCTGGCAGAAATAAAACATATGAAGATGCGATCAAACAGAATTGAATTTCATACAAAAGTTAGCAAATCTATATCAGATTATCACGGCAAAACTTCATTGTCATTGATCTATCGTGTATTATTATTGTTTCGACAAAATTGTCATGGACAGGCATTTAGCAGCTACTAAGAGCCTTCAGGGTAAATAAAGAAGATTACATTGATGTTTGTGGGTTATGGAAGTGTAAAAGGCCATCAGGCTTGACATTTTATATACACACATAATCTTTTATTTTTCCACTTATTGTAATATTCATTAATGTACATTTATAGTTCATTACTTTACCTTTCTTTCATGTTTTGTAATTTTAGCACAGTCATAATCATCAGTAAATCTAATTTCCCCGTCCTTTATTGGGCTTTTAATTTCATACAGAAGGGCAGTTATTGTTTGCTTTGAGATGTATACAGAAATTACTATTAATACATTGTGTTTCAATACAGGGTGTTTGCTTCTTATTGAAAATAGGAACTTTAATATTCTTTTAAATTAGTATCTGATTAAAATGAAAGCTTTAAACTAAATTACATTGCTTATCAAATTCCTTTCAAGAAAGCAAGTTGTTTTAATATATTGGTTGCTTAAAGGAAAAATCTTCATGTCTTTTATGGTGTACTGTATATCTGGGGACCTAGTTGTTTCACAAAACCAATAAACAGAATTAGGGTGCGCTCTGCATTTTTTTTGTCAATATAAGAGTTATGTTTGAGTCATTCATTTGTAGAAAGGTACATTGCCCTGGTTACATCAAATTTTTTAATTGGTTGTATACTGGTAAAAATCATCATATCATTTTTTTAGAGGCCAGTCAACATTATACAATTCCTCCAATGTTTGATGAAGACAATATTGTTATTGTTACCAATTATTTATAAAGCACAGCTTTAATATTACTCCCAGCAATACGTGCCCATAATATTGTCCTTGCGTGTGCACCATTATTGCTATTTTGACTAACCAAAGTTTTCATTTGTACTGTATATAGAAATTAAATTTATTTAGTTTAATGGTTAATATGGTAAAGTTAAAAGATGCGATTGGAAAGAATGGCAATGTTTTTTATTTTAGACTGATAACAGTAGTAATCTGCATGGATATTTATCTAAACCACTGCCATGGCAGTGAAGGGGCTAATATGTAATAAACATTTCTGTCTATGCTCTGCTACACCTTTATACATAAAATTAAAGCAAGTGTCTTCCAGGACTATTTTGACATGAAGGGGGTAGGTTGACTCCCACTTCTACCACCTCTTTGCACTTTTGGGTAGGGGGCAAATTAACTCCCCATAACCCCCTTACATTCCCTAAATAAATAAGTGCCATGTGAGTTTCTGAATGGGCCATCTTACCACCAATCCCCTACTGGACTTTCAAGGTCTGTATCACTATATCAATGGTGGTCCTTATGGATTTCAATGGCATATAAATTTAAACCCCTACCCATGGAAGTCCATGGTATACTAACCTGACACCATAGGGCTCCTTGTGGAGTCCCATGGCATGCTAACCTCTACCATTGAAGTCTTTATGGGCCTCTTTCCTCTCCATGGGGGTCCAAAAGGCCCCCCATTGTCCCTAATGCTAACACTCCTCAAACTACTTGCCCTAAACTAAGTAAGAAAATAAAACATCAGTACAATATAATTAAAAAAATAATTAACATGTCATCAATTTGAATATGTGGTTCTCAATGCCTGCAGCGATGTCTAGTGATGATTATTGAAGCTATACGTCATCTCTTCATACCATTCATGGACAATGCCTTTGTATTCTTGATTGAAGACCCTCGTTCCTCATCTTTGGGAAAAAAATTAAATAATTTATGCAGAATATTGCCTTTTATATGACTCTGATTGCCAAATAGTGTCCTAACCTTTGCTTTTTAAATGTTTATTCTATGATTCTGATTGCTAGAATATGGGTCAATCATATTTCAGCCAATCATAATTGAGCAATTCAAATTCCCTAATTGTGATTGGTTAATCAGTGACCAGTTAGAGAAGGCTACTAATCTTTTTCTGATTGGTAAAAAAATGTAACCAATCAGAATGCAGAGATTTAAAACCATGTATTCTTATTACTTAAATGTTAATACAATCAGGTCTATTTTCTCCCTATTCTGATTGATTAAAATAGCAACCAATCAGAATAGGATTTAATAATAGTGTTACTATGATCTGATTGGTTGTTTTAAGACCCATAAGCTTATGAAGGTATGTAAGGTATTGGGGGTCATTCGGGTGCAGGTCATTATAGGAGGGTAATGTATTAGTTAATCTCTTTCTCCCTAGAGGTTTAATTTTTTTATATTCAGTAATTATAATAAAAAATGACGGCAATAACATTTTAATCCATGACAATGCTGTTTGCCACACAATACGAGGCTATGGCCCCTCTGTGCACCTTCGTCGCTCATTGCGAGTCTCTCCCTCCGTCTACTTCCTCCCTTGTGTCTCATTTCTCCCCTCCTCTCCCTCCCTTGTGTCCTTTCCCGCTCCCCTGTGTCTCTCCCCCCATTTCCTGTGTCTCTTTCCCCCCCCTCCCTCCCGTGTCTCTTTCCCCCCTCCCCTGTGTCTCTTCCCCCTGCATCTCTTTCCCCCATCTCCCTCCCGTGTCTCTTTCCCCCCTCTCCCTCTGTGTCTCTTCCACCCTCCCCTGTGTCTATTCCCCCCCTCTCTCCCTCCCCTGTGTCTCTTCCCCCCTCCCCTATGCCTCTTCACCCCATCCCCTGTGCCTCTCCCCCCTACTCTCCCTCCCCTGTGTCTCTCCCCCCTCTCCCTCCCCTGTGTCTGTTCCCCCCTCCCCTGTGTCTCTTGACCCCCTGTCTCTCCCCTGTGTCTTTCCCCCTTCTCCCTCCCCTGTGTCTCTTCCCCCCTCCCCTGTGTCTCTTCACCCTCTCCCTCCCCTGTGTCTCTTTCCCCCTCCCCTGGCTCTCTTCCCCCCCTCTCCCATGTATTTCCCCCCCTCCCCTTTGTCCCACATGCGCGTCACATCATTAGCATATGCCGGTTGGGACACAGCCAGAAGCCTGCGCTGCAGGAAGCAGAGAGCAGCAGGAGCTGCTCGCCTGATAGTAAGGTGAGAGGGGAAAGGGTGGATGATGAAAAGGAGAAGGGGGAAGGAACGAGGAGGAGGATGAGGGAAAGGGAGGAAGAGGTTGAGGGGGAAGGAGGGAAGAGACACTAGCAGGAACCAGGTAAAGGGTGTTGGCAGGAACCAGGTACTGGGGAGTGATGCAAGGTCAGGGGGCCTCGCGAATAACGCCAAAGGCGCGCAAGCATGACAACAAATCGCAGTTTGACAACTATTATATGTGATTTTAATGGTAAGTTTGCGAGTTTTCAATCTTGTGTCAGTGCCTTGGAAACAAGCTGTATATACATTTGATACTAAGATACTAAAAACAGGGCCCTCCATTCTTTATATTATTTTTTGCCATGTACGCAACCTCTGTTCATCGCAGATAATAATAATAATGGTAAGTAATTTTAATTTTCTGTGATTTTTTTAAATTGTACAGATTTTTTTTATTTTTGTATTTAGTTTAGAATAGGTAGTTCAGGGTTGGTTAGTGCTAGGGATAGGGTCCATGAAGGTCCATAAGGACCCCTATGGTTTTAGGTTAGTACACCATGGTGGTCCACAGGGACCCCATGGTAGGAGGTTGATATTAGATGCCATGGGGTTCCATAGAGATACACCATGTTTAGGGGTTATTTGTAGATGCCATGTGGTCAACAGGGACCTTAACATTGATTGGAGAGAGGACTTTTACTTATCATGCAACAGTTCTTGATTGGGGTCTAGCTGGTGCTTTCGGTTATTCATTTTACATGTAGGGTTTAGGGTCACTGTGAGTACCTACTTTCCTTTCCCAGGACAAGAAGCATTAGGCTAGATTTCTTATGGGAGCCATGTAATTTCATATTGGATAAAGTCACACGTAGAACAGGGAACATATTACACTTAGCGATCACTTGTTAGGGTTTGATTGATGTTGGCAAAAAGTAATAGCTTTGATAGAGCTTACATGACGCATAAGATTTTCTACAAGCTTCTAGTGAGGAGTAATTGTCAGTTTTAAGTATTGGGGGTTTAGGTGTTGTGTGTGTACAGTGCATATATGGTATGAAATAATTTACTAATATTTTTTTATGTAGGACTTATAGGTATATTTTCTGTGTTTACATTGTGTATCTGGAATGTGTGAACAGGGTATGTCAATATGTATTTAGTGTATACTTACAAATTGCTTGGATATAGGGTATTTATATGCCTGTGATGCTACTTATTATACATTAATCCTCACATCACTTAAACCTTCCTGTATTAAATATTAAGATAAAATACAAGATATTAAGGGAAGTGAGGTATTTCAAGTTGTTAGAAGACAAGGGCCAGGAGAGAATCACCCATAACATATCAAATTCCAGGCTATGGAGCAGCTCTCTAAGCTTCACACCTTTATACAGGAAGGAAGCTATAGGAACATTACAATGTGACACACGCCGTCTGATAATTATAAGTAGGAATCAACATGGATTTATAAGGGACAGGTCATGTTAAACAAATCTAATTAGTTTCTATGAGAAGGTTAGTAGGAACCTGCATCAAAGTAACTCAGTGGATGTAGTCTTTTTGGATTTTGCAAAAGCTTTTGATACAGTGCCACGTGGAAGACTATTGTGCAAAATAAGGGATACAGGAATTGCAGTAAATATCTGCTCATGGATAGAGAGCTGGATAAAAGACAGGAAGCAAAGAGTTGTTGGAAATACTCTGATTGGACTGAGATTTAATATGAATAAATGTAAAGTTATGCATCTGGGAACGAAAAGTAGCCATGCAATGTATAATCTTAATGGAGCAAATCTGGCGTATCAGATATTGAAAGGGGTTTGGGAGTATATAAAAAAAAAAATTGCATATATTAAGAAGGGTATAGAAGCCAGGGAAGCAAATATAATTCTGCCACTATACAAATCCATAGTTCACCCTCATTTGGAATATGGAGTACAATTTTGGGCACCACTTCATAAAAAGGACATTTTAGAGCTGGAGAAAGTACAGAGAAGGGCTACAAAACTATTAAGGGGAATGGAGGGGCTAAGTTATGAAGAAAGACTATCCAAAGGAAACTTATTTTCTGTAGAAAAAAGGTGTCTAAGAGGAGATATGGAAATACTTTCAGGGTCAGTATAAAGATTTGTCAAGTGAACTTTTTGTGCTAAGAAGTTTTCAACTGACAAGCGAACATCCTTTGAGGTTAGAAGTAAAAAGATTCCTCCTTAAAGAAAGGAAAGGGTTCTTCACAGTAAGAGTGGTTAATCGGTGGAATTCTCTACAAAAGGAGGTGGTGACTTTAAAAGGGGACCGGATTTATTTTTAATTAAATTGCCATTCAGGGTTATCCTGGATAATTATAGAGAGACTATTGATTCAGGGAGGAATCTGATTGCGGAATTATTATTTTTTTCCCTTTGAGACGATTGTCTAAGTTTTACTTGTTTTTACTGTTTGCCTTCCTCTGGATCAATTAACAACTAATCCACATATTGCAGATTAGAGGAGATCTTAACCATGTAACTATGTAACATATGGCCCAAGACTTTTTGTTTCCTTCCATTGAAATACAAGTAAAATGCCTAATAACTGGGGGCACGGTTATCACTTACCTGGGTCTCTAAAGACTTGGCTGTATCATGTAAAAATGTCAATGCAAATTCCCATAGGCAGTCCCTTTATTGATTGGTTGTAGGCCCTGTACTGATTTGTCCAGGCCATCCAGGAAATTCAGAGAAGGGTAAATCCAGCCGCCCAGGCTTCTAGCATCAGCAGAGGTACTCCGGGAGGATCAAGCCTTCTCTAGCCCACAGATCCAGCAACGACTGGGGAGAAGACCAGACCAGGGGGAGCTCTGGTACTTGAACAAGCTGCCAATCTGTGCACAGGCCCTTTTGAATTAATCCTTGAAAGTACTATAATCAGACTTAATATTTGCCCTGCCTTGGGAGTCTTCCGAACTCAGGCTATATAGCCTGTATTATATGCCATTATCACTCATATGTCTAGAATGTGTTCCAATGTATTTTATTTATAGCTGCCATGTTAAATATTGTTCTTTGCACATTTAATTGTTACTGTGTTATAAAAATAGGTAGGTTGACCCCCTTGGGATATACTATTAGTGTGTATTTCTTAATCGTGAGGTGCCAGCAAGTCTGGCTGTGTAACTGCAGAAACTCCCTGGATGCGCAACTGTTTTCTGATTGGTCAATGACACTAGGAGGGAAATTTGAAGTTGTGCAATCCCCGATTCTAGCTACTGTACTGTTCTATTGTTTTCTTCCATATAAATGTTCTAGCCTTTCCCAAATAACGTGACACTTCTTCAGGTAATATATTCAAGGTTATCTATTTTCTATTCAGAGTTTATAACCTCTGTTTGTTCATTTTAACCCCTTGATCTTTGTTCTGCATTATGATGACTGCTGAATAGAACTCAGGCACCAAGAAGCCCACCCACTCCATTGACCAAGGGAGGATTCCTATATCCAAGGCAGGAGGATTCTGGGGTCAGCTGATCTGCTGTAGTAAAATTGATATTTAATGAATGTATATATTAAACATTTAGTTATGTTATTCAGTTTGAGTAAATGTTGACTTAAAAAAAAAAATATATATATATATATACGGTATATTAAATAATGATGTCAACATTTCCAGTATAAAAAAGTTTGAGAGGAGTACCACACTTTTCATTTAATATTTTTTGATGACTGATCACTTTTGTAGAATTTTTAAGTCACTTTTGTACTATTTTTAATTCTCTCACACCACAATTCTTACTTACAAGATATTTTATTTTAATTTATAAGTATTTTGAAAATGTTATGGCCTTTCTTAGGCTTAAAAGGAATTGACAAATAAGGGAAAGGAAAAAGAAGAAAATTTATTTTAGCTTTATGTAGAGACTGTTACATTTATACTAATTCCACATTTAAGTCTTATATCTATTTTTTGTGTATTACTACTAGTGTATTATGATTCTCATTTACATCATCATTTCTTTTGTTATATGGCTAATATATTTATATCAGAAATATATATTCAATATGTATTGTAACAAGTGATATAAAATACAAAATTAATATTTGTGTAAAATGATTAAACAATTAATAAAAAACAAAATGTAAAAAAGTCTGCTTAGCTGAAAAAAAATTTAGTCATTTGATTAGGTAATTTTATGCTTTACTATAATATTAAACTAAGAAATTACTATTTTTAATTGAACGTATCACGTCTGATGTCTTTTATGAGCCAAACATCATGAAGTGATCATTGTCATTGCATGGGTTACAGGAGGTTTCATAAGCTGTTTAGATCAGTGTACCATGGAAAACACTCAAACATGTGTAGAAATAAAAGAAAGGAAAAATGAAAAGCAACAGAAAAAAACCTTTAATCACTTGAGTATTAAACCACAGCTTTATCCAACAGTGACATTAATATTGGCAACCAGACATACAAAAGAATCTCTATGGGCACAGAACAGCTTTCTCATGCCAGCACTACCTCTGTAAAGAATACTGTTCTGATATCAATCAACGGAAGAAATTCAGAAAACATAATAATACTCAAGGCCATTTTCTTGCTGTGCATAAATACAAACTGTAGCTTATCTTCTATAATAATATCTCATATGACATCACTTCCTTTAAAGTAGAAAATAATCTTGGTCTATGTATATTCCATGGAAATGTAACAACAAATTCTTTGTAACTGTTCCCAAAGATATCTTTTTTAGCTCTGGTAAAATAAACCAGACCTGCATTTTAAAGGGAAAAAGCATGTTTACTAAGAAAGGAAGTGATGTCAAGTGCTGAATATCCCGTGGAGAGACAGTCTTTGTGGATATAATAAATATATCACAATTATGTTCTCATGCTTGTAATTAAACTATTCCAATAATAAAGAAATAGGCTATGTTTCCAGTTAAAAGACTCAGAATTTTGAGGGACACTAAAGTTTAACATTACTATCAATGTGTGGAAATGTGAGATCTGCATTCTGGACTCCTCTTTCCATCCATTAAATTGCTGTCCCTCCCAATTGACCTTTTTCCTTATCAACTAGAAAAGCTTGAGCTTATGACCTCTAGTGTGAATCCTTATCATCTTTCTAATCGTCTTTCTTTCTCTATGCTAATCTACTTCTCTTACTATTGATATTTTCTTTGCTTTCAGTTCCCTTTATACATTTTTATTTGCAATGTATGTGGAAAGCTCTAACTCTTACCTTTGAAGTGGGAGGGATAGCGGCAGCCCAATCCTAAACCACAAGGGTGGTTTAGTAAATTACTTTAAGAGATACAGAGTGAGGGGACTGTTTGCTCCTCTTATTGCGCAGACAAATTTGATTTTAGTAAGATCAAACTGCTTTGAAATAGTGATCATCCTTGTTTGTAATTATCATATGTATTAAATCAAATATTATAAAAGCTCCAGAAACTCCCTTAGTAGTGTTGCAACCCTTGTTCAACCATTCCAGTGGGTACTAAATAAACTGGATCAGTGAAACCAACAGTACGGGTAAAGGGAGCAGGTTCTTGAGTACACTCAGGGACCATTATCTGGCCCAGGTTATACAAGAGCCTACTAGAAATGGGGCTATCTTGGATTTAGTTAAGACAAATAATATTGATATGGTATCAAATATTGGAATAGGGCAACCTTTGGGAAACAGTGATCACAACACAGTCTCATTTGAAATGAAAAAAAAAAAAACTAAATTGTAAGAGGCCAACAAAAACTCTTAATTTTAAAAGGGCAGATTTTAATGATCTAAGGGCAGCAATGCAAAGTATAGACTGGGACAGAGAACTGATAGGTAAAAATACTGAATAGTAATAGACAACATTTAAATCCTTACTAAATATACATACACATCGGCATATACCGTGTGGGAATAAAAGTATAAGGAGTAAATGGCTTAACAATGATTCAAAGATCAAGATTAGGAGTAAAAAACAGGCATGTAAATGATGCAAACAAGAGGGGACAGAGACTGCTTTACGGGAGTACAAGGAAATCACTTAGGTTTGCAAAAGGGCAATTAGACTGGCTAAAATAGAAAATGAAAAATTAATTGCAGGAGAGTAAGACTAACCCTAAAATATTTTTTAAGTATATTAATGGGAAGAAGGCCAGGCAGGAAGCTATAGTAACATTACAATGAGACACATGCCATCTGACAATTAGAGACCAGGAAAAGGCAGGTGAGCTAAATAGGTTATTTTCTTCTCTATACACAAGAGAGGTACCAGTGGCTGGGACACTGCAACATAATGGGGCTACACTACCTTCACCAAATAAATGGATAACGCGGGAAGAAATCCAAAAGAGGTTGGAAAAAATAAATGTTAATAAAACCCCAAGTCCTGATGGAATACATTCAAGGGTACTGAGAGAACTTTATTCTGTAATAGCCAAATCATTAAATCTAATTGTTTAATATTCACTCAACACTGGGTCGCTACCAGATGACTGGAGAAAAGCAGGGGTGATACCTATATTTAAGAAGGGAGCGAGAAAAAATCCAGGAAATTATAGACCTGTAAGCCTCACTTCTGTAAGGGTTAATTAGAAGGGTTAATAGATAGTATACAAGAATATGTCTATTCAAACAGGATTATAAGTAGGTCATGTCAAACAAATCTAAATCGTTTCTATGAGGAGGTTAGTAGGAACTTGGATCAAGGCAAATCAGTGGATGTAGTCTTTTTAGATTTTGCAAAGGCTTTTGATACAGTGCCACATGGAAGACTATTGTGCAAACTAAGGGATACAGGAATTGCAGTAAATATCTGTTAATGGATCGAGAGCTGGCTAAAAGACAAGGGTTGTTGTAAATGGAACATACTCAGATAATGTGGTAAGTGGGGTGCCTCAGGGTTCAGTATTAGGCCCTCTCCTTTTTAACATATTTATTAACCACTTAGAAGTAGGACTGTATTGTTTCCATTTTTGCTGATGTTGTGCAAGGTAATTAAATCACATAATGATGTACTTTCCCTCCAAAGGGATTTGCATAAATTAGAGAAATGGGCAATGGAATGGCAGATGAGATTTAATACAAATACATTTAAGTTTATGCATCTGGGAAGGAAAAATAGCCATGCAATTTATAATCTTAATGAAGAAAATCTAGGGGTATCAGATATTGAAAGGGATATGGGAGTGCTTGTGGACAATCGCCCACGTAACAGTTCTCAATTCCATGCAGCATCTGTAAAGGCAAATAAAATATTAGCATGTATGATAAGGGTATAGAAGCCAATGAAGCAAATATAATTCTGCCACCATACAAATCCCTAGTAAACCCTCATTTGGAATATGGAGTACAATTTTGGGCACCATTTCATAAAAAGGATATTTTAGAACTGGAAAAAGTACAGAGAATGACAATAAAGCTAATAAGGGGAATGGAGGGGCTAAGTTATGAAGAAAGACTAACCAAAATAAACATATTTTCTCTAGAAAAAAGGCGTCTTAGAGGAGATATGATTACATTATATAAATACATTCAGGGTCAGTATAAAAATTTGTCAAGGGAGCTTTTTGTGCCAAGAGGTTTTCAACTGACAAGAGGACATCATTTGAAGTTAGAAGTAAAAAGATTCCACCTTAAAGAAAGAAAAGGGTCCTTCACAGTTAATCTGCGGAATTCTCTACCAAGGGAGGTGTTGACAGCGGATTTAATAGATAACTTTAAAAAGGGATTGGATATATTTTTAAATAAAAAGGGCATTCAGGGTTATCCTGGTTAATTAGAGAGTGAGTATTGATCCAGGGAGGAATCCGATCACAAGGATCTGGGGTCAGGAAGGATTTTTTTTTTCTTCCTCTGTTTGCTTCTTCTGGATCAATTAAGAATTGCAGATTGCAGATCAGAGGAGATCTTAAAAGGTTGAACTTGATGGGCTAAAAGTCTTTTTTCAACCTCAATTACTATGTAACTATGTAACTAAACACATTTGTATGTTAAATAGTGTCCTAATGATACTATATATTAAGAAATACCTTGTGTTAACACCTGCTGCTACCAAATTCTTTGCGGATCAGAAATGAATATCTTCATCAACTCAAAAAACGGTAATGAGGAAACTATCACAAAAGCCACATCCTAGTGTAGATCTGTTAAATGTATTCTTCGATTCAAACGCAACATAAAATCAAGTAAAATGGTCACTCACATGTTCCTACTTCATGGATATGAGGTGGTAAAATAACACATATAAATAAATCCCACAATGGGCATAGAGTTCTTTTCCAGTCTGAGGTAGGGATGATTTCTCCAGTCCAAGGTTCATAAGTTCAATTAGTATCAATACAGATTGCTTATTTTATCAAGCACATGGTGGCAATCCACTTAAAAACATAAATGGTAGTTAGAAGCCCCCATATTCTGAAATACAAACTGCCAGAGATTAATAGCCCTAGTTGTAGAGTATATTCAGAAGTAACACCAGTAAGTGTATTAAAATATGTTATCTCCCCCTTATAGCTTTGATATATTATTAAGCTCACTCACTGTAACAGTCTTGTACACTGTATGCATAATAGGTATAACTATTCACACAAATATAATAAAGAAAAAGTCTAAATCAACTAATAAGTCTATATCAACTAATAAGTAATTATCATATATATTGGAAGTTCCATATGTGTATGTGTACTTTGGAAACACATAAACGTGGGCGTAAATAAAAATAGAAACTATTAACTTTATCCCCAATCATGTGCATTTATATAATATGAGTAATGTGGGTATAGATGGGATTATATTATGTTGTACTGTTTGGGGAATTTGAGAGAGTGAAAGAGGGAGTGTGTGAGAAAGAGAGGGGAGGGAGAGAGGGGAGAGAGAGAGGATGGAGAGAGAGAAAGAGCGAGGAGAGAGAGAGAGAGAGGGAGAGAGAGGGGGAAATAATGTGTGTGTGAGATAGGGAGGAGGGAGACAGAGATGGAGAGAGAGAGAGTGAGAGAAGTGGAGAGAGAGAAGTGGAGAGTGAGAGAGAGAGAAGGGGAGAGTGAGATAAGGGAGAGAGAGAGGAAGGAGATAGAGAGATGGAGTGGGAGAGAGAAACAGAGAGAGAGAAGTGGAGAGTGTGAGAGAGAAGTGGAGAGTGTGAGAGAGAAGGGAAGAGAGAGAGAAGGGGAGAGTAAGAGAAATAGAAGGGGGAGTATAAGAGAGAAGGAAAGATAGAGGAGGGGAGAGAGAGTTGGAGAGAAAGAGTTTATGTGACAGTGAGAGAGAAGAGAGAGAGGGAGAGAGCGAGTGGAGAGAGTAAGAGAGGAGGGAGAGAGAGTGAGTGAGAGAGAGGGAAAGAGAGAGGAGAGAGAGATGAAGAAAGAGAGAGAGAGAGAAAAGGGGGAGTGAGAGAGAGAGAAGGGGAAATGAGAGAGCTTAAAGGGGAGAGAGATGAGGGAGTGAGAGAGAGAAGGGAAGATAGAGAAGGAAAGAGAGAGAAGGGGAAAGAGACAGAGAGAGAGAGAGAGAAGGTGAAAGTTGGAGAGAGAGAGAGGGAGAAAGAGAAGGGAAGGAGAGAGAAGGGAGAGCGAGGGAAGGGGAGAGAGGGAGAGAGAGAGAAGGGGAAGAGAGAAAGGGGAGAGAGAGAATTGAGAGTGAGAGAGAGAAAAGGAGTGACAGAGAGAAGGGAGAGTGACTGAAGGAACAGTGAGAGAGAGAAGGAGGAGTGAGAAAGAGTGAAGGGAGGGAGAGAAAGAGAACAAAGAGCGAGAGAAGGGGAAGAAAGAAAGAAGGGGGAGTGGGAGAGAGAGAAGGGAGGGAGAGAAAGAGAGAAGGGAGTGAGAGAGAGAGAGAGAGAGAGAGAAGGGCAAGTGAAAGAGAGAGAACGGGATATATATAAACTCAGGCACAGCCCCAGGTGGAAAAAGCTCTAGCTACGCCACTAAGTAGCAGCCTCTATTAAATCATTTCACTACAATCGCAATGAGTGACACAGTCCTGGAGGCGTGGATCACCAGAACAAAGCAGTCACTGATCTAAGCAGTGGCAGAGCTAGGGAATGGAGGGCCCCGGTTCAAAAAACATTTTTGGGACCCCAATACACACACACACATTGATATCTACATTCTCTCTCTCTCTCTCTCTCTCTCTCTCGCTCCACATATATGTACACATTCTATATATATATACAGTGCCTTGCAAAAGTTTTCACCCCCCTGCCTTTTTACCTATTTTGTTACAATACAACCTTAAGTTAAATTTTTTGTTAATCTGAATTCTATGTGATGGATCAGAACACAATAGTCTAAGTTGGTGAAGTAAAATGAGAAAAATATATACATAAAACTATTTTTTAGAAATAGAAAACAGAAAATTGGCATGTGAGTATCTATTCACCCCCTTTGTTATGAAGCCCATAAAAAGCTCTGGTGCAACCAATTACCTTCAGAAGTCACATAATTAGTGAAATAATGTCCACCTGTGTGCAATCTAAGTGTCACATGATCTGTCATTACATATACACACCTTTTTTGAAAGGCCTCAGAGGCTGCAACACCTAAGCAAGAGGCACCACTAACCAAACACTGCCATGAAGACCAATGAACTATCCACAAGTAAGGGACAATGTTGTTGAGAAGTACAAGTCAGGGTTAGGTTATAAAAATATCCAAATCTTTGATGATCCCAAAGAGCGCCATCAAATCTATCATAATCAAATGGAAAGAACATGGCACAACCACAAACCTGCTAAGAGACGGCCGCTCATGAAGACTCACGGACCGGACAAGGAGGGCATTAATCAGAGAGGCAGCACAGAGACCTAAGGTAACCCTGGAGGAGCTGCAGAGTTCCACAGCAGGAGTATCTGGAAATAGGACGAAAATAAGGAGTACGCTCCATAGAGTTGGGCTTTATGGCAGAGTGGCCAGAAGAAAGCCATTACTTTTAGCAAAAAAAACATTTTGAGTTTGCGAAAAGGCATGTGGGAGACTCCCAAAATGTATAGAGGAAGGTGCTCTGGTCTGATGAGACCATCAAAGAAAACGCTATGTGTGGCGCAAACCCAACACATCACATCACCCAAAAAACACCATCCCCACAGTGAAACATGGTGGTGGCAGCATCAAGCTGTGGGGATGTTTTTTAGCAGCCGGGACTCGGAAACTGGTCATAGCTGAGGGATAGATGCATGGTGCTAAATACAGGGATATTCTTGAGCAAATCCTGTACCACTCTGTGCATGATTTGAGGCTAGGATGGAGGTTCACCTTTTAGCAGGACAATGACCCCAAACAGACTGCTAAAGCAGCACTTAAGTGGTTTAAGGGGAAACATGTAAATGTGTTGGAATGGCCTAGTCAAAGCGCAAACTTCAATCCAATAGAAAATCTGTGGTCAGACTTAAAGTTTGCTATTCACAAGCTCAAACCATCCAACTTGAAGGAGCTAGAGCAGTTTTGCAAGGAGGAATGGGCAAAAATCCCAGTGGTAAGATGTGGCAAGCTCATAGAGACTTATCCAAAGCGACTTGTAGCTGTGATTGCCACAAAAGGTGGGTCTACAAAGTATTGACTATAGGGGGGTGAATAGTTATGCACATTGACTTTTTCTGTTATTTTGTCCTATTTGTTGCTTGCTTCACTATAAAATAAAAAATAAAAAACATCTTCAAAGTTTTGGGCATGTTCTATAAATTAAAAGATGCCAATATTCAAATAATCCATGTTAATTCCAGGTTGTGTGGCAACAAAACACGAAAAATGCCAAGGGGGTGAATAATTTTGCAAGGCACAGTATATATATATATATATATATATATATATATATACACACATATTTATATACACTATATATATATATATACAGTGCCTTGCAAAAGCATTCACCCCCCTTGGCATTTTTCATTGAGGAGTGGAAGAGGACGCCAGTGACAACCTGTGAAGTTCTGGTGAACTCCATGCCCATGAGGGTTAAGGCAGTGCTGGAAAATAATGATGGCCTCATAAAATATTGACACTTTGGGCCCAATTTGGACATTTCCACTTAGGGGTATACTCACTATTGTTGCCAACGGTTTAGACATTAATGGCTGTGTTGTGTATTTTGAGGGGACAGCAAATTTACACTGTTATACAGGCTGTACACTTACTACTTTACGTTGTAGCAGAGTGTCATTTCTTCAGTGTTGTCACATGAAAAGATAAAATAGTATTATTAATGATAAATGTGATTTTTTTTTACCATTTTAATTATTGTATCTTCTGATTACTGTGTGTTCAGCCTTTCAAATGAGATTTTAGGTATCATCGAAACATTTATGAAATTACACCACTAGTGCTTAGGTTTATATATTCACCTAAGTGTGTTTCATATTTGAGCATATTACTTTCATCAACTCAAAATTAAATTTTTAAACTGACAATAAAACAATCTCCTTATGAGTACACATCAGAAAAATTCTCACAGATTCAACACCATAGAACCATTATCCCTTGAGGTTAGAAGTAAAAAGATTCCACCTTAAAGAAAGAAAAGGGTTCTTCACAGTAAGGGTGGTTAATCAGTGGAATTCTCTACCAGAGGAGGTGGTGACAGAGGATTCGATATATAACTTTAAAAGGGGACTGGATTTATTTCTAAGTAAAAAGGGAATTCAGGGTTATCATGAATAATTAGAGAGACAGTATTGTTCCAGAGAGAAATCCGATCGCCTGTATCTGGGGTCAGGAAGGAATTAATTTATTTTTTTCCCTTTGAGACGATTGGCTAAATCTCCCTTGGGTTCATTTTTCTGTTTGCCTTCCTCTGGATTAATTAATAAAAAAATAATAATAATAATTAATTAACAACTAATTAATTAATATTTAATCCGCATATTGCAGATTAGAGGAGATATTAAAAGGTTGAACTTGATGGACTGAAAGTCTTTTTTCATCCTTAATTACTATGTAACTATGTAAGTATGTAAGATATCTTACACATTAAATAAAATGAAGTTAAGGTCCAGAGTCCATTTTTATTTTACTTATATACATAAATATTTTAATTTAATGGCATTGAAAAGGACCCAGGAAGAAAGATTACATAGATAATGATAACCATAGAAAGAATATAATTTAAACTACAACTTATTTAAGGATATAGGGGATTTTGGAGGGCTATACAGTAAATGTAATAAGGATGTGAAGTTCCAGAAGATATGTGCTGGAAGTCATGATCTGGTCCCTGGTCTGCCTATTGACTACCCCTGTCTTACACCTTTCACAACTTTTATATATGGTCTTTATATTTATGCTCTTGGTGGCATTATAAACTCAATAACTTTAATAAATATTACATATCTTACATAGACAAGTTCTGCCGTGACACTAACCAGGGTTGACATAGCGACATATCGGGTGGGTTTGTGCTCTCATATTAATGATTTCATAAACCTAAACATTTCTACAGACCTAAAGATACTTCTACTATTAATATTTCCAGATAACTGGCACAAATCACTTTTGTTGGACATAACAGTGGATTGTCATTTCACCTTACTTTGTTAATTGTTTTCAAAACTGTAGCTGCACAGTTAGGGCCATATTCAATGTGAAGCCCCCAACTCAATCGCAGATAGCTGAATGTCTGCTGGTGTGTTGCGGGCTCCCATTGGTCTCTGATTGCAATGCTATTAAATTGCTCAAGGCCGCAAGTTACGGGCTTAAAGCTGAAACAGTAAACCATGAACTAAGTTCGGAGCAGTTCAGGGCAGGAACATGATTAATTAAGCAAGCCCTTAACCTCTCATTTCGAATCAGCCAAAAGAAAATGAGACCGTCATTATTACGGCAGTAAAACATGGAGGTAACATGTAATTCAATTAGGTTTGGGTGTCAGATATTCAATCAGACTCGATATCTATTAACTCATTGATTCCTGAGATCAATTTAACCCCGAAAAGGAAACATAAAAAATAAATATAATTTCTTGCCGATTTGCGAGCTTGATGCTGTTGGGCAATTAATTAACGCTTTCCCCGTTATTTACAGTTCAGTAGTGATTTTGTATTTGCATTTACAGAGCTATGAATAGGTGTATAACCCCTTGGCCGGTCCTCTCTAGCACTCATTCGATTTTTTCCTTCATTTGCCATTTAGGGGTGTAAAAACAATAGCAGGCTTGGGAAAATTGAGCAATTGAATAGCGATTTGCGATTTTAACCTTGAAAGATCAAAGGCTCACAAAGCCTCAATTGAATGGGGGCCTCAGTTAACAAACATGCAAGCCTATATAGACAGTTATCTCACTCCGTCCCTATCTCAGATCAGAAATGTATCCTGATTAGCAAATTGGAAACTTCATTAGATAGTATCACATGTTCCTTCTTTATTTGTTTAGTATATTTGGCTGTCTTGGAAGCTGTGGATGGTCTATTGGGCTTGACGGATAGAGAGCAAATCAAAATTATTCTTTGTCCTAGATGGTGTCAATCCGTGCTTAGATTTACAGTAAGAAAGTGACCTTTTCGTTCAGTTTGTATGCAGAATTCTTTAGTTGTATTTTCAGGTTACCTCCTTCCAACTGAAATAATAAACACAATAAAACATAAATTGGAAAAAATATATAAAAGTTTTCAATAAATAAACTATATACAAAATCAATCTTGTACATATATTAACTACCATTCATGTAATGGAAACCACCTGTTTACCAACCTATAGTTTCTATTTTTTACCTTTTTCTGCAAACCCACTGTCCATGACATTTTCCAAGAATCATGTGATTCCTTCTATGGTTTAACCAATAAAGGCAACTGCTTCCAACATCTGTGTATCGTTCAGTTTGCAGGTTGACAGCCCTGTAAGTGCAGCATCCACATTGAAATGCTCTGTTAAGTAAGGCAGACAGTTGCTTTACCTAAATTATGCCAATTAAATTGAAAACTGTTCTGATTTACAAACAAAATAAACAAGAGGACTCCCAAGACACCAGTTGGTCTATTCAATGGAACATAAATCTCTAAGGTTTCTAAGCTAACTTTTTAGAAATAATGAACTGTGTATGTCCAAAAAGCTTGAATAAAGGAAAACATTTGTGCATCATATACTTACCCATATTAAAATAGATTTAATTTTCTTTCTGATCAAATTATAGTCATTTGAAAATAAATGTATTTTCGGTGGCTGGTAAAAATTCTACTTATTAAACATGTAGTTAATACAATCATAAATTAAAATGAATATAATGACAATTACACCTATTTTTTTGTAAATAAAATTGAAAATAAACATAATTTATTCAACGTCACCTTGATTATATTTGCTAATGCTTCATAATTAAATATTTAAAACAAATAAACACATATGGGCTCAGATTAATTATGTTGTGAGACTGCATTTTGCATACATAACCAGCTGAAATAGCAAGCCTCACAGCATACACTAAGATTTTAACTTATTATAAGGGCTCTAGTTCAGCATCACATCACTAATGTTCCTCAATACAAACCAGAAGTCCAATGTATATTCCCTAAATTCATATGCAATAGGATCAGGGCAGGATTTATCATTAAGCAAAGGGGGGAATTTACTAACAGGATGTTCAATGAACCACTATCTACCACAGCATTAGCTTTACTCAGGTCCCCATGCTAAATCACTAGTATTATAATTAGATCTGCACTGCTGTGTGATTAGGCACTGTAGAAGTACGTATGCACCCTCTATCCACCCTTTATACATAGAGAACAGAGTATGCTTTATATAGTGTTCCTTGCAGGAAGTAACATACATTGAGGGAGGGAATAAGAAAGCTCCTCTCTGAACTGTGCAACTCATTATAGAGACTTACTCTCTTCTTTATACTGTATGCTGTCATAGGCTCAAGATGCTCAACTACAGATAAAAGAACAACTTTAACAATTCCACATGAAAGAGAACGGTGCTCTAGGGAGGCCTTCATTTAAACAATTAATTACTATTTTTGGACCTATCCTGTTATAAGTACGCACACATGCTGCACTGCCCTGCGCCGACGACGTCCTGATGTAGCTGTATCCAAGTGCCCGGTAAGTGGTTAGGGATTTCGTGTTAGGTTAAGAAAGTTAGGAGGTTAGGGTTAGGGCCGGCAAGGGGTGTAGGGGGTTAGGGGGTAAGGTTTAGGGTTAGGGCCGGTAAATGCTGTAGTTGGTTAGGGCCATGCAAGGGGTGTAGGGGGTTAGGGTTAGGGGCTTAGGGAGTACCTTGGGACACAAGCGCTCCCGGCACCAGAAGGCTTCTTGTGCCGTACGTGCACATAACAGTATCGATCCCTATTTTTCAATCATGACCCGTGGCTTTAGAAGCTCCAGATCTCTCCACCCTCTGAAAGAAGTATTGTGTCTGTAGTGGAGCCACCCAGGGGGAGAGCTATCTAAATTGCCATACTAGAACAGCAGTTTTCGGCACAGAATCTCAAAAGATACAATTTTTTCACTGCACTCTGAGAATTCTGGGGACCGAAATTGACACACACAAATTCTACTATTTATATAAATACATTCCATTACATTATGTTATATACAGTACATAGTTTACACCAACATTAATATTGCATATGTGTGTTTGACAGGGCGGTCACCTGAGGAGTCCATGGCTAAGGACACTACAGATGCAAATCCGATCCTAACAGTGGCCGTACTTAAGCTTAAAAAATATTTGCTTTATAATAGAAGCCATACATTAGCAATAATTTTTTTGTGAGCATGCAACTAATATTAAATTAGTATACTGAATACCTGATTAGTTTGACATATTCTGACTTGTATTATAAAACAGATCTAATTGTGTATAGACTGAGAAAATTACTGTATTCTTCTGTGTATAAGATGCCCCCATGTATAAGAGGACCCCTGATTTTCACTGATTTCTATTCCAGCTCAATATCCCTGTGAGCACATGACTTATTATTGTTTTAAATGCACAGCTCAACTGAGCTGAACAGCTTGTGAGTGGCGTATTTGTGTGGTGCTTGTGTCTATAGAAATGTGAATTCTATAATTTCTTATTGTGCTACACATATATTTAAGTTCACTTTCTGTCATGATTATCACTGATTTACATGCCAGCTCAATATCCCTGTGACCACATCACTTATTACTCAGTTGCGCTATGCATTGCATTTTTCTGGTTTAACACAGTAATAAGGGATGTGGTGACAGGGATATTGAACTGGAATGGAAATTAGTGAAAATCCTGACAGAAAGTGCACTTAAATATATATGTAGCACAATAAGAAGTTATAGAATACACATTTCTATGGACACAAGCACAATAATAATAACCAAAGCGTTATACGTGTGATCTTTTCTCCTGCCTTACAGCTGCCACAGGGCCATCTAGCGGTCACTTGCAGTATTGCAGTTGGCTTGCTGTGCTGTATTCCATGTATAAGATGACCCCCCTACTTTAAACTTCAAAATTGGGGCAAAAAATATCGTCTCGTACACTGAAAAAATTGCTATGTACTAAGCCCTTTATTTACATTATAATGCAATGCATCTATGTTCTAATGTTATTTCTTACACCAGGGCTGTATGAATATAGTGATGTGTAGCTGGTAGTGTGCTACATGCAATCACACCTCCAAAACACACCTCCAAAGCAATTATCTATCTTATCAGGGCTGTGTGAATACAGTGATGTGTAACTGGTATTGTTCTACATGCAATCACACCCCAACACAATTATTTCCCAATTAATATCAAGACAAGGGGTAGTTAGTGATTACTGTAGCAATTAAGAACATAGCTAACTGTGTTTGAATATAAATAAGGCTATTAAAGACTTTGTGGCCTGTTCAGTGCATAACGGCTTCACCGTTACTCAAACAAGGATTATCCTTAAATTCTGGCCTGCTCTTTGAAGACTGGTTTATGAATCCCTTGCCTCTCTACAGATTTATTTTAATTTATAAAAAAAAAACAAAAAAAAACATTACTAGCTGATGGCTGCCAATGTGTTTAGTTTAGTGTGTTTTTTTATTTATATAGGGAATCTAGCACATGGATAGGCAATGCTGAGCCTCACGTGCAGGTTTGTGATATCTCTGCTTTAAGGTAGAAACTCACCTATGCACAGAGGTGAAAGCTTTTAAATCATGACCTATGTTTCTCAGTTAGAATCATGGTGACTGTCCTAATCTAGCCCATGTTGTGTTGCCCAATTCACATTTCATTATTATATTTTTTGATTGTCTACACAATTTTGTTTCCCTTGCTTTCCTTCTATTGCTTCTTTATATTGTATTAGTAATGATCAATTTTACTTATATTCTAACAAATATTTCTTTGTGAGGCCAGTTGAATTAATCCAAATAACTGATCCAATAATTAATCCACCTCAGAAAGATATATACTTAAAATATGGTGGCCCTTGGGAACTGTACTTGGAGTTAGTTTTATGTTGAAAATAGATTTAACTTCATTTGTACAAAAACATGTTTAAGCTTTATGTCATTAAATATTTCAGTTACTTCTCCTCACTCCTATTTCTCTAATTGATACCTGCAGAGTGTTTAACATATCTACAGCCAGAGGTGGACACCAGGGATAGAGAGCCTAGCAGCCATGAGTGATATTTGTATGCATATTTGGATAATAATTAGTCCCCATAGCAGATTGGTGGTCCCCATATTTACCCAGATGACCTTCCTGTAGCACATTCCTTTATTTATATCCTATATTTTCGATGGATGACATTCTTACCAATGCTGACTTAGGTTAGGATATAGTTACTTAACCAAGAATTCCTACAAATACCCATTTGGAGTTAAACTTTGAACAGAGCTTTCTATTTTACTGGTGTGGTATTTTTAGATGACCTCTGGTATTGTTCTGTCAGTAGGATTGTACATTTATATCAGATCTAAGATAAAAACAAAATGGAAACGTTTTTTTAGTGTAATTTAGAACAACCTGAACATTGATGTAAAAATCTATTTTGTCAGTTAACAGAACTTGGCTTTAGCTCTAGATTTTATAAATGTCAACTAAGAACAAGGGTATCACAAAAGCAAATACATGTACATGGATATATTAATGCTAACATACAACATGGACCATGTAAATCATATAACAAATGTAATATTCAGGTTAAATGCCAGGTGCTAAACACAACCAGCTTACATGACTTTAAGTTTATTTAATGAAAATAATTTAGATCCACAATCACAATCATATATCAGGATATTATATTAATCATGTTTTGTCAATTAATGTAAGATTGTGATAAGTTTCTATATCTCTACTTCATCATATTAAATTAAACATTCTAATTATTTTATCATAAAACCAAATTCAATTTATAAGTAAAAAAAAGATATTACTGTATATGTATGGATTTAGAAATGATACAATAATTTAAAAACAAAACCTCTCTTACAAGGAAAGACTTGAAATAGACCTGCATAAGCTCTCCCTTGATGAGCACTGATCACATCTTAAGAGACGTCACAAAAAAGCTGTACACACCAGATTTACTGGATAGATAGAGTAAGCTGTCCTGAGTATAAGAGCATAATTAGCCTGAAAAATGGCATAATTCTAGTTTTTTAATTATTACAAATATATTTTGATGTCTCTGCTACCATAACAAAACAAAGCCCCCTTTCCTCTCCCCACACTACTTCTACTGTTCAATCAGGTTCCAAGCTATCAGGACATTTTAAGGTAACACGATGAAACTGTCAATACACAGATTCTTAAAAAATTACAAAATTCTCTAAAACAATTTTATGTTAATAGCATGTTTGTTTGTGTGGCTCAGTCGTTCTCGACCCTTCGTGACCTCATGGCCCGCAACACACCATGCTGATTCACTTGGTATTCATAGTAGAGATACAGGAGTGGGTTGCCAGTTCCTTCTCCAGTGGGCCACAGATTACAGCTCTTGGTATTCCTAGGTAGTCTCCCATCCAAGTACTGAACAAGCCTAACCCTGCATGGCTTCAGGGTGGTGTGACCTCTTGGTTCCCTGATTGGAATTGAACCCAGGTCGCAGTGGTGAAAGCAACAAATCCTAATCATTGATTGCTTACACATTAGTTTGCATTACATTTACTTCACAAAAATGAGAGATTTTTCCTAAACCACACTGATCAGGATCAGCTGATATTATTTTCAACCACTAAAGTATGTCTGAGTCATTTAAGAGTGTAGTGTGGAGAAAAGGGGAATAATGTAAACCATAAAGGATGACATCATTTGAAAAGCAAATATGAAAAATTATTGATAGTTTTACATACTGTAAATTCAAACAAATTATGTTATTGTGCGAGGAATATCGAGTAGTTATTTGTTATATTGGTGAATGAAAAGTGAAGTTGCTGCTTTCAGTTCACTACTTTTTCTAGTGAAAACTAACATTTTCTAACGGTCTCTATAACTGACAAAATGTGCATGAGTTTACTGACCATTATTCAACATTTCTCAATATGCTGCCCTTAAAATTGCCTAATACGAATAAAAACATAAAACCAGGTTTATATTTTTATTGGTAATATTAAAATGAAGAGTACAAAAATGTAAGCATATGAGTCAACTGAAAAAGACAGAAATCAAGAAGTCAGAAAAGATCACAAACCAATATAATAAGTAGTTCTAAACATAATATTACCAGAACATAATGTATTAATAGTGGTGATTAAAGACAGATGTGCTTAAATGAAGTGTAAAAAACAAAACAGGATGAATAGAACAGGTGACATGATGACAGCTTATTTAACATGGCACTTGCATATCTGATTATAACAAAAAGTACTCTTGCTTTAGTAGAGTGATGATTAGTGACGGGATTATATATTATAATAAACATACTTGAGTGTGTATTAACTGGGTTAGACTGGTCCATAGAGTGTGAAATGATCCTCTCGACTCATGAACCTTTTTTGGAACTGCAACTGGACTTTGATGGGCACTAGCCATGTGGCTAGCTATCTCAAGGACTATTCTAATGGCCATAAGAACTTTCTAAAGGACTATGTCACTTGCTAATTTTTATTGTGAGGTGGTGGCATGACGATGGCCAAGACAGACTGAAACATACATCTGGGATTTGCGGTTGCCTGGTATTTCAGGACTGGATCACTCTTCTGAGTGAGACCAGACTGACATACTACAGGATATGTCTCCCTGTGAAGGGCAAAAGTGAGCTAAATATTTTCTAACTCTTACCATGACCTGCTACCTATCTGCACATTCACTAAAAGAAAGTTTTACACACTTGCCTTCCTCCCATTTATTTATTAATACCTAAACCAAAATGATTATTTACTCATCATCTTCTTGTCTTAGCACACCTCCTTCCAGTCAGGACTTCTAAGTTGCTGGTCATAACCTGTTGTCCTACTTACCAAGACCCTCCATTGCTACGTACTGTTCTCAAGATTTAAATTCAATATACTTATTCTCACTTTTTAGTTTCATTATAATGCTTCATAATTTTCCTTCAGTTAGATTTCAGTACTCATTTTTAAAAACTCTATATCAGGACCAATTTGTTTCAATCAATATATCCTTTGATTCACTCAATGACTAGTGTATTTCCTTTAACGGGAAGGTGTTTATTATTATTTTTAAATCAAAAAATATGTTCTACAACTTGTCCTGGTACCCAGTAACTTGTCCGGAGACCCTGCAACTTGACCCTGAAGCTGCAACTTGGTCTGAAAAATCAGCAACTTGTCTTAGCCTCAGGTTAAGCTATCCTGTGTGTTAGTATAAGGAACCTATACAACCTGCAGAAGGATTGGTCTTTTTGGCCTTTTCAAGCCCAACAAAGAGCGGGTTGTGACAGTGTGTATCACTGTGACTGCCTATATTTATGTAACACATATGTCAGTATATCTGTGTATTGGCGTGTTTGCATACCTCTGCCAACATGGCTATATTTGTGTAAAATGCATATCAATATTTAAAAAAAATTGATCCAACTACACGATCCATCACTTTCTTGCTCTTCTTTTGTGGGCCAGTCAGTCTAATTATTTTGTTTCTACTCTGAGTCAGAAACTCATCCAACCTCATAGTTTTTGACAATTCTGTTTTTTTTTTCTTTCACTTTTGCCTTCAGATTGTTGCATTTTTATTCTAGAAGAATTTGTCACTTCAAAAATCCTTAAGTTCTCTTGTATGGCGCACCAGACGTGCGCGCCGTCATCTGCGCGCCGTCAAAAGCGCAGACCAACAGCAGAGAGCTCGACAAAAGGAAGCAGCGACACCAGCGCATCCCACAGATCAGTGACACTCACAGATAACTGAGAGGTAAAGAGCTTGTGTGGATGGGTCTGTTAATGGCCGGGGATAGAAGTATGGATGGGCAGGGGGATGGATGTGGGGATAGTTATGGGATGTATGTGTATGTTCTTTCAATATGAAAAGCTTTATGTGTTACAACTACCTCTGCAGCCACTAATGGCTTGCAGATATATTTGGCTTGTCATACACATCCATCCCCTAACTATCGCCACACAAGCTCTTTACCTGTCAGAGATCTGTGGCTGTCACTGAACTGTGGGACGCCCTGGTGTCGCTGCTTCCTTTTGTCAAGTGCGCTGCTGTTGATGTGCACTTTTGACGGCGCGCACTTAATATGAGTTTTTGACACTTTTAACCTTTTTTTAATCTATAAAGAAGTACAACAATTATATTAAATGTGTTTATTTTTTTAAGATGCAACTTGTAGGTGATCAACTGGTAAAGCATCTTTTTTTAACAATAGTAACATTTCAATATAAGAATAGATCAACGTTGTATTAATGAGTATTGTAAACATGACATAATGGTTGTAACATGCAACTTGTAGTTCAACAACTGGTAAACCACATAGGTATTGAATCAAGAAGACGGCAAACAGTAAAAACCCCCATTGAAGCTTAGCCAATTGTATCAAAGGGGGAACAAAAATGAATTCCTTCCTGACCCTATTAACTGGCGATCGGATTACTCCCTGGATTAATATTCTCCATTTAATTATACGTTTAAATTGTACAACAAAAGCTCCTCCTCCTCTTAACATGAAAGCTTAAATATATACAATGAAACAACTTAGCACACTTAAAAAAAAATGGTAACATTACAAACAATAACTTAATGTAGTAACATTTAAACTTGAATTATTATAAAATGGAACCAAAGTGTTTTGTGGGGCTAATCATGCTAAAAGGCCACTTTCAAGACATTTCAATATGTTACTTTGTCTTTGTTTATTTTATATATCCGCAGGATATAACCACTGTACTCTATGTTTTTTGCCTTTTTTTTAGAGTTTCTTATTGAAATAGTGGTCCTCTAAAAAGAGTCCAAGTGACATAAAATGTTGTCCTCAAAATAAAACCACTGTACTCTATATTTGTCATTCTGTATCATCAGCCAGGAAGTTTCTGTGTCGCTCAGCTAAATTAATTATTTCATAAACAATGTCATTAACAGTTCTCAAGTGTTCAAAACTTTGTGCACCAGGAACATTTAGAAGGAGTAAACGTAAGCAGAAACATTCAAGTTCTCTTGGACTTACAGTGTAAATTCTTGGTATTATTTTATTTCCACAACTTTTTCGTTTTCGCCACAATCCATTAATGAAAACATAATGGTAGGGAATGTCAATATATAACAATTCCCTTGCCTCCAAGTCATTTAATTTAAACCATGCAGTTAGTGTAGTTTGTCGAACCTCACTTTGTGCCAAGCATTTCTTTCATTTCCAACATTAAAGTAAACTAAGTGTCTTTGGGGCAAATGTACAGCTAATTGATATACTTCATGTGAGCGATTATACATTTCAAATTTGAGAAGACGCCACATTGCTTCTGGCGCACTTACATATCATCATGTAATAGCCCACTTTGTTCTGGATTTTCTGCACATTTGACCACGACAGTAGCTGCATCATAGCCTTTGTAAATATATTTGTAGACATATTTAATGGATTTTATAGAAGTGCAAGCTTCCACATTAATGTGTGCATTATACTTCATGAGCAAATGTGGATTGTATGGTACCACATATCTGTTATCTACCTTTTTTCCACAAATAATGGCATTTTGGCCTTCTTTTCTTCTACAGTATATAATGTATAGCCATCACAATTAGCATAAGTTAATGTTTTGGAAATTCTTTAGGGCATTTCTTATTTTCCATACATGGTGACTGTGGATTAATATCTCCACATGGTCCATGAATCATACAATGAGTTACAATCTCATATAGTCTACCATGTATTTCTGGATCTGGTAGTTCAGCAATAATCACTGAATCCATTTTGTCACCAGTATCCAATTTATCTTTTTCTTGAAGGATTATAAGAATATGTGCATGTGGAAGGCCTCTTTTTTGAAATTATATTGTAAAAACATACGCCAGTAATTTGACAAATAACTGAGTCATGGTTATGTCACGTATTAATTCAGTTAATTTGATTTTAAAGACTCTTGCAACTAAATCAGGTCTATCGGAAGCAGTTTGTCCAATTAGAAGATTCTGTACAATCTCTGGCCATTGTGGATTACATGTAAATGTAAATAAATCTGTTTTTAAAAATGTTGTTACAATAGCCATCGCATTAGTGTATCTTTGCCAGCTGGCAGCTCTCTGGTTGTAGCCACCTCAGCGACATAATCCATCAGTTCACAATACTGTTTTACACATAGTTTATCTTGTTGATATTTTATTAAGTTTAAATTATTTGCCTCAACTTGCAAATATGAATCAATGATCCAGTGTTGTGTCAGTTTTCCTCCACATAATATGGGATTGAATCCATCTCAAATTGCAGTTTGAGCCACTTTAAATTCAAGCATGGAAATATTATTTCTGACATGTACTTTAGAATTTGGGTAACTGTCAAGTGTTAATTTGGGTTGCCATCTTGCTCCCCATTGGAGAAAAAATGGGATATGTCATTGGATCCAAATTAGTATTTAAGAAACTTATGTTAATGAAAGGTTGTTCATCATTTCTGGGATAAATGCTAATATCCCTTTAAATGGTGGTTCTCCCTCGTCATTTTGAAAGACCATTGCAACCTTATTTGATGTTGGCAAGTTATAAGGGCGTTTATCGGTATGGTTATCTCTTTTAAGAACCATATTGATTTTTGGGATTGGTAATTGATGTATTTCTGCATGAATTCGTTGTTCCTTTTCTACCCCTGACAATTTTTTATAAGCTTGAGTGTACAGGTTTTGGCCCATTATTTTATCAAGCTCTATAAAAACAATGGGTGAGCATTTTGTTATTTTCTGGAAACTGCATACATTGTTCAACAGCTTCCATTGTATCTAGGACATATAGTTAAGCACATTTTCTTTGCTTCCCTTCTTCTGGATGTAAAAGTGAAGTACGATGGTAAATTTGTTCTTGTACTTTGAAGCAGTAAGGGCCATGTCCTGGCACATTACCAGCTAATGTTGCATCCAAAGCAAGGGAACAGCGATGGGGACCTCCTGTGAGCCCAGTTATGCCAACCTGTATCTAGGCTACTGGGAGGCAACAGAAATCTTCAATGAAGAAATGCAGAAGTTCACGGAAAATATATTACTGTGGCAACGCTTCATTGATGATATACTACTTTTTTGGACAGGTCCCAAGGAATTATTTCTTGAATTCATCGACATATTGAATCAGAATGACATGGGTCTAAGATTCACATATATGGTTAACAATAGTGAAGTCGAATTTCTGGATCTTACTATCTTGAAAGACAGTACAGGCAAGATACATACATCAGTATTTCGTAAACCCACTGCATCGAATTCACTTCTTCACTGGTCTAGCCAACACCCTCTAAGATCAAAATCAGGGATACCGACTGGACAATACCTGCGACTAAAACGAAATTGTGATAATGAATTGGATTTCAAGCAAAAGAACTACGAATGAGATTCAAACAAAGAGGCTACCCTAACCGTGTGCTCAAGAGAGCCTATAGTAGAGCCTTGTTGAGAAAACGTGAAGACTTAATATACAAGGATAAAGGTGAATTCAAAGATCAGGATATGAAAATACGTTGCATAATGCAATATGGCCAAGATTGGCGTGCTATTAAACAAATCCTCAAAAAACATTGGTACATTCTACAAGAGGATGAGGCATTAAAAGAATCATTAACATCTGAACCCTCCATAACATATAGGAGGAATAAAAACATAAAAAATACATTGGTAAGGAGTTACTACAAACCTCCTTGTAAACCATTGAACTGGTTAACTCCAACAATAGGATTATTCAAATGCGGCCACTGCAAAGCTTGCAACTACATTCAACCTAGCAAAGAATTCATTGACTATAATACAGGAAAGAAATATCCAGTAAAAACCTTCCTAAACTGCGAGACCACACACGTTATCTATGTAATGACCTGCCCGTGTCATAAATATTATGTGGGAAAAACTTTTCGACAACTACGAAGGCGGATCCTGGAACATGTGTATTCAATAACTAAGTTCCTGGACACTCCTGTCTCCAGACATATTAATAACTTCCATCAAAATCAGGCTGGGGTAATGAAGTTCCAAGTTTTGGAAAAACTATCGGTAGGACCCAGAGGTGGAAACATTGACCAAATCTTACTTCAAAAAGAAAGTAAATGGATATTCACACTGAACAGTAAATACCCTATGGGCCTCAATGAAGGATATTCTTATTCTGCTTTTCTTTAGAGCACTTTTTCCTCAACTCCCTTCCCTTTAACATTATTTTCACACATAATTTATCATTCACCAGCAAATCCGCCCTTCATTTACACAAGTCTCACCCATAATTGTCACTCATTAGTAGATTCGCACCTTGCACCATGCATTCTCATCATACAACCTAGATAGTTTGTGTGTTTTATTTCACATTCACATGTCATTTCACATTTTCTCTGACATAATTACACCATCGTGGTATACCAATTTCACCATCTTTTTATTAATGCTTATCTATCTAAGCCTGATTCATTTTATCTTGCTTTATAGATATGGTATATATCTTTTATTTTAGCATATATTATATTCTCACTTTTGTGATCTTTCAAATTATTGTAATTAATTTGAATACATATTTGGAACATTTGGAGTATATGCACAGTCTTTGCCCCTCTTCATTAAGGGCACAGTATATGCCCAAGCACAATAGAATATTATTGATTTCTCATTTATAATTATAATTTTTATTAATATCCTAGCCCCATTGTTCATATCCAAAACAACATTCTTTATATATATATATATTTGGTCCCTAGTATCTTTAGTCAGTCCCTTTAGAACTTCTGTCATCTATTTGGGCCGTTTTTGAGCCTGTTTTGCTAGAATTTGCAGGCATTTGTATCCCCATTTAGAAACGATCCTAATAAAGTTGTATAGGATTTGTATGGACGCCGTGACGTCACCACGTTGACGTTCCGGCGTCCATTTTGCCACTGTCATTAGTAATAAAGTTTATTCACTTTGAAAAGCGTCATGACGTCATGACGCTGCGCATCACTGCGTTTCTAATGAGATCCAATTAAGGAAGCGTCCTACAGGCCTTAAATAGGCCTAAAACGCTGTTTCAAGTCAAAAGCCTTTGAAAAAGTCCCTGTGGAGGGACGAAACGGCCCGTTGGCATCATTTTTCGCAACTTTCTGAACCTTGGAACACTGGAAGCTAAGTACAAACACTCTTTGGAGTGTATTTTTTCCTTCTTTACAATTATATTGGCTCAACTATCACTTTATTCATATATTCAACATTGTTATGACTCATTGACAATAGAGAGTCTATGGAGAACTGTATTGGAGAGCTTTTACTACTGAACAGCAAGTATATTGCTATATGTGTTTTGTTTAGCTCATATCCAATAGTGCCATTCTCTCCTTGAAATACTCTATGTTATAGTGAATCTATAGAGCCATCGATTTAAGATTGTATTTACTTTCAGTCTATTTAAGTATTTTCCAAGGTATCAGATTTCATTTTTATGTATACCAGTTTTTATATATATATAGATACTCACATTTTTTATACACTGCTGCACTATCCTATGATTATCAGTATATCCTGTATTAACAGGAGTATCAGTATATTCTGATTTATGAGGATTTTGTAGCACAGTTTATGGTATGAATACAGAATACAACCATATTTAACAATTCATACTCAATATGATTAGAGTATCTATACGTTATGTCCATACATTTTAATCGGCGTAGTTTTCGGATCAATAGTATCCAATAAAGTTTTTTTTTTCTCTTTTTACATAATCTTTTTTGATACATTAAGGGGTGTAAAGCACCCAGGATACTACCAACATAGATCATCATTTTTCTATATTATATATGCATCAATAGATGCATAAGATATGGAACTATTATACGATCATATGTTTAATTTGAAATTGTGGTAGTTATGGAAAGCAGTCTCTGTCATAATGCTTTCTAAATATGTTGGGAATTGTTGTCTTTGTGGAAGTCTTACCTTGCCTTTTTGACAGTAACTAACAAACTCGCCATCTCTGGGCCTTTCCTGTTTAAAATTATAAGCCCCACAAAACGGACAGACAATGTTCATCATACCACAATTATGAACCTCTACTGTTAATGATTTAACTAAAGGACAATTGTGAGAATATATTTCAATCTGAGTCTGTAACTCAACATTACAATTGTTATCAGATTGTTCTGATACATTTTCTAGATGTTTTTGTTTTTTGTTTGCCTTCTTGGGCTTGGATGTTACTTTCTCATGCGCTTGTCTTTTGCTTGAGATTCTCTCGTGTTCTTTTTCATGTAAAATGTATTTTCCTCCGGCGTCTGTCAATCTTTCCATCTTTGTACACGTTCTCGTGTTTGACGTCTTTTCTGTTCCTCTTTGTTTTAGTTATCCTCCAAAGTAATCTGTAAATATAGATAGTACATTAGATATTTTTTTTATTGCAACTTTCTTTATTTTGCTCATTTCTTATGCAAATGATAAAATAACTTTTAAATTACTGTGTATACTCGAGTATAAGCCGAGTTTTTCAGCCCTTTTTTTAAGGCTGAAAAGGGCCCCCTCGGCTTATACTCGTGTCACCACCCTGTGTCTCTCTTTCCCCCGTGCCTCTCATTCCCCCACGTGTCTCTCTTTCCCCCTGTGTCTCTCTCCCCCCATGTCTCTCTTTCCCCCCGTGTCTCTCTTCCCCCCTGTGTCTCTCTTTCCCCCCCTGTGTCTCTCTTTCCCTCTGCATTCCGGGTCCCGATATATGCTAATGACGTGCAGATGGAAGGTAAGTGAGGCGAAAGGGAAAGGGAGAGGGGGGGGGGGTACTTAGAGGGGTAAAGTGAGGAGGGGGGTTTAGGATGAGGAGGGGGGGGTTGAGGTTGAGGAAGGGGGTTGAGGAGGGAGGTTGAGGATTGGGGGTTGATGATGAGGAGGGGGGTTGAGGTTGAGGAGGGAGGATGAGGAGGGGGTTGAGGAGGGTGATAAGGGAGCGGGAGGGAAAGAGACACAGGGAAGGGAGGGGGAGGGAAAGAGACACAGGAAAGGGAGAGGGGGGAAGAGACACAGGGGAGGGAGAGGGGGAAGAGACACAGTGGAGGGAGAGGGGGGAAGAGACACAGGGGAGAGAGGGGACACACAAGAAAGGGGCACAGAGGGCACACAAGAGGGGGACACAGAGGTCACAAGAGGGACACAGGGGGCAGACTCGAGTCACTAAGTTTTCCCAGTATTTTGTGGTAAAATGGGTGCCTCGGCTTATACTCGGGTCGGCTTATACTCGAGTATGTCGGTAATATTTTTTGGGGACTAACACCATACTATTTTGTTTAGCAAATGTAGTTTTGGACGTTACCTGCTTAGTGTAATTTGTTTTCTGTAAATTTCTGCAGAGTTTACAGTCTGTTTTAAACCGTGCAGTGCTGCAAATTAGTCAGTGACACTGTTCAGGCAGAGTCTGTTGGAAATGACAGAAATATGCACATGTTGAAATCCACAGTAAATATTAATGATCAATTATTTTGCTAAGAGCATAGATTATTTGTTAAAATCTGTGTTAATAAAAGCATTTTTTTATAGAAGTGTCCCCTTTTTCTTTTGTTTCTAAATTTACAACATTTTACCCCCCTCCCCCAAAACATTTATCTGTGTTTTAAAACTTGTTTATCTGAATAATGTTGGTATTCGCAATATGTGATTTTTTTTTTTTTTAAATTATTAAGGTATTAATTTTATTCATTTATGTATCTTTTCCATCTTACTATACATATACAATAATATATTCTTAATACTTCTGTACACGAATAATGTTATTCTTTTCAATATTGGAATATTAGTTTTTTTAATTATTAATTTATAAAATTATTATTATCTAATTATAGTTTACTTTTTTGCTGTAATTTGCAGGTTTTCAACTTCTAAAGTGATAGGCAAGTTGCTTCAGAAGTAACGCCATCAGTGAAATGTACAGTCACACTGTTCATCACCTGAGAAGAAATTGAGGCTGTCAGCTCCAGTAGAAACCATTAAAATGTAGTGCGCATGTGCAATTTGTGTTCTATCTGCCATTTCGTGCAACTTATTTCCTTGGTGCATGGAAACTGGCGTCAATGCTGTATGTGTTACGTACCTCGCAATGCGTTACTGGCTTCGGGTAAGTGTTCCGAGTGCGTTGATTTTTAAACGCTTGGGCCTCATTTTGGTTTTTTTCGGCAGCCATTTTTTTTTTGCTTAGGCGATTTGCGTTCGTGAAAAAAGGCGAAATATGTCTCAAATTAACTTGCAACTTCACTCATAGGCATCCTGTCTCTGCCCCTGTGTTGTGTGTGAGTTTTTAAGTTAATTTGTGGCATATTTGTGTTTATTTTTGTGATTTTCTAGTGCCGCGTTAAATTTGTATTTTTGAAGCGAGGTCCGGAATTTGTGCAAGGTCCGGATTTTTGCAAAGTGTTACGGGCCTTATTTTTTTAACACAATTTTTTCAAACTGCTATGGGGCTTGCACTGTAAATTGTATAATTGAGTTTCCTGTTCATCTGTAGTCCTGCGGTTTGTAGGGATGATGCGTAAGTGGTGCAGGGTTGTAGGGATGAATTTTTTGACTCAATTTTTTCAAACTGCTACGGGGCTTGCATTGTAAATTGTATAATTAAGCTTTCTGTTCATGTGTAGTCCAACAGGTCGTAGGGATGATGGGTAAGACGTATGGGGTCGTACATCGCTCATCTCCACCTTTGCAGTGAGCACCTTCGGCGATCCCTGCCTGTCGTACAGGATTGTAGGGATGAGCGCCTATGGCGCTTATCTCCACCAGTGCAAGGAAAAACCTTCGGCGCTCCTTGGCTGGCAGCAACCGCGGAGTTGGTACGCGAGCCCGCAGTTTTAAGGTTGCGTTATCAACGTTTTTGGCAAGCCCGCGCTGCTGAGATTTATATATGTGATAGTTGCAAATACAATAGGATAAATAACCTTTACGGGTGAGCAAAGGTAAAAGAGGCTCAACAAATTGTGAACCGGATAGTTCTCTTTATTTAGGCCCACAACATTTATTACCCCTCCAATAAGAGTTTAAAAACAATCTTGTGGTAATATATCTCACAAAATTAGCCTGCTTTTATATTTCCATTCCCCAATCCAGGATTTTTTTATTTGGTTTTAATTTGCCGTTGTGTTCAAAAAAATTTATTAAAGATTTATTATTTTTTGATACTTGATATTGCAAAAATGTTATATATATATTACAAAATTAACCTATGTAGGTGAAAAACACCTGGGGAACTAGCATTCCTTTGTTACTCTACTGTTATAACCTAATGATAAAAAGTCAAAACACTGCATACAATTTAAAATTCTTCAAACAAACTTTCAAAACTCACCTATTTAGATCACTATTTAAACTCTAAAACACATCTAGCACACTAATATCCCTGGTCTCTGTTGTTAACTCAGATTTTAAAGTTGGACTAAACATTCAAACTCCAAACTGAGCAACAACCTTGCAGATATGTTCTCTCCCATCACACACTCTCTTATCATAGCTCGCCTCAACTACTGCAACTCTCTCTATGCTGGCTTCCCCATCACCCCTCTCTCTCCTTTTCAGTCAATAATGAATGCCTCCTCGAGACTCATCTACCATACTCATTGATCAATGTTTGAAGCTCCTCTGTGTCAGTCACTCCACCGGCATCACCTATCCTCCAGAATAGTATTTAAAATCCTGACCCTAACATATAAAGCCCTCAATAATAATGCACCCTCATATCACTGCTCTTGTCTCTAAATACACTCCCAACCGTCCTCTTCAGTTTGCTAATGACATTCTTCTTTCCTCCTCTCTTGTCACCTCATCTCATTCCCACCTTCAGGACTTTTCTTGCGTTGGCCCTATTCTATGGAACTCCTTGCCTTGCTCCACTGGACTATCCTCCTGTCTCAAATCCTTCAAAACCTCACTAGAAACTCATCTATTTAAAGAAACGTATCACCTTCAGCCTTGATATGCTAAATATATTGGCCCTCACCTTTTTATACCTCACCCATACCCTTTAGACTGTAAGTTTGCAAGTTTTCAGTATTGTTGGGTGCTTTTCGAGAAAGCACTTTGAATGCTTGACTTTAAACTCAATAACAGGCCCTTCCATTCTTTTGTAATTTGTTATGTTTGTTTTCGACTTGTATTTACGCTGTTTATCGCTACAAAATATGTTGGCACATTACAATAAAGGCTAATAATAATAAAAATCACACATTACATTCTCTGTTTGTTCTCCAGTGTGATTTGTTCTTGTAGCATGTAAAATAATTTGAGACCATTCTTTTTATTTTGTATTTCATTTGTATTATGATATTGCATTGTACAGTGAAGTGGCGGTGCTAGTGAACAGCAGCCCCCAGTCTAAAAAAATAAAATTGGTCAAGTCACTCAGCGCTTCTCCCCCATCAGCAGCAACACTTGCTTCAAAAAGCAGTTCCCCTTCCCAAGACCCCTTGCAAAAGCAGATTCCCTCCCCAAGACTTCTTCCCAAAGCAGATCCCCGCCCCAAAGCTAGTCCCCTCCCTAAGACTACCCACACCAAGACCCCTTACCAAAGTAGCTCCCCCACCCTTACTGTCATTCAGCAATATTGTGTTGCTCCTATCATCCAGCAATATTGTATATGCGCACATTCTTCCCATGACCTGTAGCCAAAAAGGAAAGTGTGTGTTACTAAAATTGTGCACTAGTTCACACTTATGTCACACCATGATTAGAGTGATCTCTTCCTAATATAATTTCAGTCCATCTCTCTTCTATTATAATACAAATCGCAGGGCAAATATAAGTGGATAAAATGCCCTTGACAGTGAACTGTACAATAATAAAAGGCAAATATACAGAAATAAAGTTAGTTGTTACGGGTCTGGATTTTTACTTGATGATGACAAATATTTATGATATGTTCACTGTCAACACAAAGAACAGCGCACATTTTCACAACTCTAATTAAAATATGGAGCAAACCCTGCTTATAAGAGGTATTAAATCTGAGATTTTGATTCTATTCAGGACATCACTGCCTATGGGGCTTGGCATTAATTTTGTTGATGTCAAGTGTAGTTTGAGAAGTATTATTGTCATGAATATTTAAGAATATAATAATGATTGGGGATTGAATATTGCTAGTAACATCATCTCCAAAAGTTCTTCTGCACTAAAGGGTAAGTATACCATCTGTACTGAAAAGAAATATTATTACATAATAAAAAATAACTACATCAAACGAACAAAATAATACTGCAAATTACCTACAGGCATATTATTAAGTGACATTAAAAATTAAGTTCTTCATTAATTTATTTCTATATTTTGAGGCATATTTCTGTATGCTGTGTATTATATTGCAAGTTTTCATTCTTTCTTTGAAGTTAATGAATACATTTTCCACATTACATAGCCAAGAAATAACTCACTGTTTTATAGCCTTAGTAAATATTGCATGAAATCACAATTTGTCAAAAATGCATTGCTGAAAAAACAGATAATCATCACATTTAATCCCAACTAGTCACCTTGCAGACTCATTCCAGCAAATCTAATTTACTATTTTGGATAAATGGATGTATTTTTTGGTCTAAAGATAACCTCTGTATTTGAGCCAGTTCAAAAAACATCAACATAAGGAATCAAGAAAGCTGAATCAAGAATAAAGAACTTGGATTCATTTACTGACAACGGATAAAACAGACTATAAACACCCCAGGCTAGTTTATTTTGTACAATTGGCACTTTACACAGCATATAACCCAAGCTTAGCTTTGCAAATGGTGACCCTGCCAACATTAAAAGGTAGAATGTCTTCATTGAGCTGAACCGCATTATGCCTATTCACTTGTATCATGTAAAGATTTACACTTTGTTCAATATAACACCACCTCTGCATTTCTGCTGGGCATCTTTGTTTGATTTCGAGGTATAGGAAAAAGTAATATGCATTTTTCTATTTTATTTTCAATTAAAATTAATTTATATCCTCAACATAAACCTCAATAACACATTGTTTACAAATTAATATTTGTAAAGTAGCACTGCAAGGAGCATTATAAGCTTTTAGACACAAGCCTATGATTTACAGACTTTTCATGCCTGGGGCAAAGGAATATAATGTGACCTGTCAAAGGTCAGAAGAAGAATTGGGAATTAAACTGAGTTTATTTCCACAAAAATCCATAATGGTGAGGTTAAGCTTGTTGTTTTAATTTAATATAACACTGTATAAAATTATTACAAAGGTAACGTAGACAAGGGTCATTTTAGTTTCCCAAATCTCGTTTTTTGGTCTCAGTTTAGTTTTTTAAATAATTTGTGGAATTGGAATAATAATACTAATAAACAATAATAATAATAATAATAATTATTATTATTATTATTATTATATTTGCAGTATATAATTTAAAATTGTACACTTTAAATATTAAAGTTGAGATTTGACACATTTACCATAAAAAACCTAAACCAGAGATTGTCAACTGCAGTTCTCAAGGGCCCTATACAGACACAGGTTTTATGATACCCTGTTTGTTTTATATGGAGTGACTGGATAATGTGGGAAATTTACTAAGCATCTCCAGGCTAAGATTAGGTGAGAAGGGCTGTGATCTGAATTTGTGATCAAGCACAGTTATGGAATTTAAGCATGTATAGGATAAGCTATTTCTATGTAAGTTTCTATGTTTCTAATTTTTCCCATAGAAAATACAGGTACACACATCATAGCAATTTGAGATGCTTAGTTAATTCCCCCCACTGATTTGAATGCCATGGGTTTATTTTGCAGTCTGTAACTGGATGTACCCATCTCTTTTTTTAAAACATTTTGTAAGCTCTAAGGCAGACTTGTTCCATTGCAGTCTTTGATGGCTGAAGTAGGTCAGATTTTCAGGCTGAGCTCAAGTAAGTAAACCCACCTGAAAATCTGATGTGATACTTACCCTTGAGAATATAAGACTTTACAAAGCTGCATTTGCTGAACAATTAAAATATTTTCCAGATTTTAGGTTTTTAAACAAACCTTGGAGAGTCTGATGTGGTGTAGTAATTAGTAAAAAAAAACAAGAGGTGCGACGAGAGAGAAATCTTGGCTGCAAAAGTGAGAGGAAGATACACAAATGGAGGGTTCAGGTGGAGAGGCCACTAGCTATTTTTGTTAATGCAATCTCTCTTCACCTGATATTTATTCATTATATCATATTATCAGCTAGCTATGTATACTAGTGATGTCCCGAACAGTTCACAGAGAACTATTCGCGGCGATTTTCGCATGTTCGCGTTCGCAACGAACGATGAACATATGCGCTTTTCGGTCCGCCCCCTATTCTTTATCATTGAGGAAACTTTGACCCTGCACCTTACAGTCAGCAGACACATTCCAGCCAATCAGCAGCATACACTCCCTTCCAGAGCCTTCCATCTGTATGACAGCCTCCATCTTAGAATCATTCTGTAGCTGCATTCGTGGAGAGAGGACATATATTCTACCTGCTCTTGATTTAATAGGGAAATAGATAGCCAGGCTGTGTATTTAGCTTTAACTACACACCTGAAGGACTCCTTTAATATCTGCTGCAAGGACAGCAACCCCAAAAGCCCTTTTTTAGGGCTAGAACATCATTTATTTTATTTTATTATTTTTTTCTGCTGATTTAATAGGGAAATAGATAGCCAGGCTGTGTATTTAGCTTTAAATACACACATGAAGGACTCCTTTGATATCTGCTGCAAGGACAGCAACCCAAAAAGCCCTTTTTATTTTATCTTATTACTTTTTTCTGTGTAATCTAATTGCATATGCCAGCCTGCTAGCGTGTATGTGAGGCCTATTGCATCCAGTCTGCCAACTCATATCTAGTGCCACCGTAGTGTGCAGTGAAATAAAACAACGCTTTTATTACTGTAATCGATTGAATATCAGTAGCCTGCCTAAAGGCGTGTGTGTGAGGCCTATTGCATCTAGTCTGCCAACTTTTGCAAGTGCGCAGTGACACTCATATCTAGTGCCACTGTAGTGTGCAGTGAAATAAAACAACGCTTTTTTTACTGTAATCGATTGAATATCAGTAGCCTGCCTAAAGGCGTGTGTGTGAGGCCTATTGCATCTAGTCTGCCAACTTTTGCCAGTGCGCAGTGACACTCATATCTAGTGCAACCGTAGTGTGCAGTGAAATAAAACAACCCTTTTTTTACTGTAATCGATTGAATATCAGTAGCCTGCCTAAAGGCGTGTGTGTGAGGCCTATTGCATCTAGTCTGCCAACTTTTGCCAGTGCACAGTGACACTCATATCTAGTGCAACCGTAGTGTGCAGTGAAATAAAACAACCCTTTTTTTGCTGTAATTGATTGAATATCAGTAGCCTGCCTACAGGCGTGTGTGTGAGGCCTATTGCATCTAGTCTGCCAACTTTTGCCAGTGCACAGTGACACTCATATATAGTGCAACCGTAGTGTGCAGTGAAATAAAACAACCCTTTCTTTGCTGTAATTGATTGAATATCAGTAGCCTGCCTAAAGGCGTGTGTGTGAGGCCTATTGCATCTAGTCTGCCAACTTTTGCCAGTGCGCAGTGACACTCATATCTAGTGCAACCGTAGTGTGCAGTGAAATAAAACAACCCTTTTTTACTGTAATCAATTGAATATCAGTAGCCTGCCTAAAGGCGTGTGTGTGAGGCCTATTGCATCTAGTCTGCCAACTTTTGCCAGTGCGTAGTGACACTCATATCTAGTGCCACTGTAGTGTGCAGTGAAATAAAACAACCCTTTTTTTACTGTAATCAATTGAATATCAGTAGCCTGCCTAAAGGCGTGTGTGTGAGGCCTATTGCATCTAGTCTGCCAACTTTTGCCAGTGCGCAGTGACACTCATATCTGTTGTCACAGTAGCTTGCACGCATAGTACCACTAATCGTAAAAAAAATGACAGGCAGAGGCAGGCCACCACGCAGGGGCCGTCGTGGTCGTGGTGCTGTGATTCCCTTTGGCCCTAGAATAATGCCCAGTTTTCAGAGGCAACGTACCCTGAACTTGAACAGTTCTGAAGACATGGTTGACTGGCTAACACAGGACACCCAATCTTCTACAGCTTCCGCTTGGAACCTAGACGCACCATCCTCCTCCAGCTTAGCTTCGGGCACCTCTCCAGTTACCACTCGCCCGCCTGCCGCCACCACCAACAATAGCACCACAGCCGCCTCACTTGATCAGTCAGCAGAGTTATTTACAGATCCGTTGGAAGAAATGAGTGATGCACAAACATTAGTGCCAGAGGATGTAGATAACAGGGATATGTCCCAGTCAGGCAGCATTACACACATGGACGTACGGTCTGATGATGATGATGATGTTGTACCCGGTGCTGCTTCCTTTGTTGAGTTGCTTCCTTTGTTGAGATACAAGTGAAGCGGTTGATGACGATGATGCGTCCGTGGATGTCACGTGGGTGCCCGCTATAAGAGAAGAAGAACAGGAGGAAAAGTTCAGATGGGGAGACAGAGAGGAGGAGACAAGTTGGAAGCAGTGGGAGGTCGTCGAAAGTAGCTAGTGGCACAGTCAGACAGCATGCATCGGCACCCGGGGTCAGCCAGACAGCACGCCAGTCAACGCATGCTTTTGCCACCACCAGAATGCCGTCATTGCAGAGCTCAGCAGTGTGGCAATTTTTTCGTGTGTCTGCCTGTGACAACAGTGATGACATTTGCAACCTGTGCGAAAAGAAACTGAGTCGTGGGAAGTCCAGCACCCACCTAGGTACAACTTCTTTGCGAAGGCACATGATGTCACATCACAAACGCCTATGGGATCAACACATCAGTACAAGCAGCACACAAAGTCAAAGCCGCCATCCTCCTCCTGCTCCAGCATCTTCAGCCACGTCAACCACTGCTGCCCTGCTTGCCCCTCTCAACCATCCGCCACTCCGTGTCTCGCCCTGAGCAGTCCCTACTCAACTGCCCACAGTCAGGTGTCTGTCAAGGACATGTTTGAGCGTAAGAAGTCAATGTCACAAAGTCACCCCCTTGCCCGGCAAATGACAGCTGGCTTGTCTGAACTCTTAGCCCGCCAGCTTTTACCATACAAGCTGGTGGAGTCTGAGGCGTTCAAAAAATTTGTAGCTATTGGGATACTGCAGTGGAAGGTACCCGGCCAAAATTTCTTTGCACAAAAGGCAATCCCCAACCTGTACTCGATTGTGCAAAAGGAAGTAATGGCATCTCTGGCACATAGTGTTGGGGCAAGGGTCCATCTGACCACGGATACCTGGTCTGCAAAGCATGGTCAGGGCTGAGTCCTCTTCTGCTGCTGCTATGTCTTGCTCCACATCAACGGCACCCCCCCAGCTCCACAGGTACTATTCCACATCCCGGATATGGCAGTGTCACGCCGTCTCAACACTCCTAATGTTCAACCGCCTGCTCCAACAAGAAAAGGCCGTTAACGAGTATTTGTATGACCAGGGTGCTAGGACAGCCTCTGCGGAGCTGGGGATCTTTTTGCCACGTTACTGGACGCTCATGCGCAATGCCTGTAGGCTTATGCGTCCTTTTGAGGAGGTGACAAACCTGGTCAGTCGCACCCAGGGCACCATCAGCGACATCATACCATTTGTTTTCTTCCTGGAGAGTGCCCTGCGAAGAGTGATGGATCAGACCGTAGAGGAGCTTGAAGAGGAAGAGGAAGAGTTGTGGTCACCATCACCGCCAGAAACAGCCTTATAAGCATCGCTTGCTGGACCTGCAGCAACGCTGGAAGAGGATTGTGAGGAAGAGGAGTCAGAGGAGGAATGTGGCTTTGAGGAGAAGGAGGAAGACCAACCACAACAGGCATCCCAGGGTGCTCGTTGTCACCTATCTGGTACCAGTGGTGTTGTACATGGCTGGGGGGAAGAACATACCTTCAGTGAGATCACTGAGGACGAGGAACGGGACATGACTAGCTCGGCATCCAACCTTGTGAAAATGGGGTCTTTCATGCTGTCGTGCCTGTTGAGCGACCCTCGTAAAAAAAGTATGAAGGAGAACGACCTGCACTGGGTGTCCACGCTACTAGATCCCCGGTATAAGCAGAAAGTGCCTGAAATGTTAAAGAATTACCACAAGTCGGAAAGGATGAAGTACTACCAAAATAAATTAAAAAGTATGCTTTACACAGCGTTTAAGGGTGATGTCACAGCACAAAGGCAATCTAAAAGCGGAAGAGGTGAACATAATCCTCCTCCTCCTATGACCACGCCGGCAAGGAGAGGATGCTTTACAGACGTGTTGTTGATGGAGGACATGCGGAGCTTTTTAAGTCCTATGCATCGCTACAGCCCTTCGGGGTCCACCCTCAGAGAACGACTCGACCGTCAGGTAACAGACTACCTCGCCATAACTACAGATATCGACTCTATGAGGAGCGATGAACCCCTTGACTACTGGGTGTGCGCGCTTGCCCTGTGGCCTGAGCTATCCCAATTTGCCATAGAACTTCTGTCCTGCCCCGCTTCAAGTGTCCTGTCAGAAAGGACCTTCAGTGCAGCAGGAGGTTTTGTCACTGATAAGAGAAGTCGCCTAGGTCAAAAAAGTCAAGATTACCTCACCTTTATTAAGATGAATGAGGGATGGATCCCCGAAGGGACTGACAGTGGGCGATACATTCGATTAAAAAAGGCCTGATAGATGAGCTGCCTTGAGCTAATAATGGTCCACACGCTGCTGTATTTTATCCCTGAATGCCGGATGACTTGCGTGACTTATCCGCCACCAACTAGGGTTCTAGACGCAATGTTTTAGGGCACTTTCTGCCTGGCAAACTAACATCAATTTTTCTGGTCGCTGCAACAATACCTAATTTTTGCATTTAAATTATTTTATTTTAGAAGGCGTACAGCATGTAATGAAAAATAAAGCATTTTTGAACAGTCTTTCATAACAGTTGTGCAAAAATACATATTTACAATAGAGACATTTTGTGAAAGTTAGCTGGTTATTCCTTCTTATTTTTACTTTTTAGGTTAATCATTTTTCTTATTTTTTACTGTGATTGCAATTTAAGAGATACCTAAAACATGGTAAAACAGACAATAGTAAAGAGTATATCTGCAGGAAACACCAAAGTCCTATTAGCTATCCCTCCAGCAGTATTAGCTTAGTATTTACAATATCTAACCTGGGCAATCACCCTTGGGTTACCCTAGGGCAGGCTTCAGTAAGCGACCTCTCCTTTCCTGGGATGATTTTGCCGCCGGTTGCTTCTGAAGGGTCTCCAGGGCTCCCCCACTCCGGTCCTTCCCCCAGTGTCGCCAGTAACAAATGTTTCAACCAGTAACAAATGTTTTATATTTGTAAAGCGACCCAATGATCTCCCTTGATAGAGGTTTATCTTTACAAATTTTGGAGAACCAATTTAAGACCAGTGTCCCCTGATTCTGGGTCAGGGAGTGTGTGAAATGCCTCAGCCTACAGTAATTGTAATGTTCTGACAGCGGTAGCTCATGCTTGTCCCTCAATTCCTCATAGGGGAGCATCTGGCCCTTTACTAACCAGTCTCCCAGTCTATCTAGTTTCCTTGACCTCCACCAGTGTTGTGATGTTGTGCTCATGTGTTTCGGGGCCTGAGGGTGGTCAAGAATTGGGGTCATTTGGGTGGGTCCAGGGAACAAACCCGTGAGTTTCTTGGCCCATTTCCAGTATGATAGTGAGTGTCTGATTAGGGGGTTTGGCGAGTTTTTAAGGCTCTGAGGCAATTCTGATAGCCAAACCACCTTGTCCCAGGTTAAGGGCCCTAAAGTGTGGTTCTCTAAATACACACAGGCCGGTTGATGACATATAGAATGTGCTATTGGGAGGAAAGATAGGTGACGGAACAGGTATTAAACTGATAGGAATGAATAGTACAACTTAATACACCACTCCTATCTGGTGGCACCTTAGATTGCACGTGCAATGCCCCAAATTTGAAGTAGGAGGTCCGACCAAGCATCTTTTTCCATCTCACTGTTCCAAAAATCCATGCCATATACACATCCCCTGATAGGTAACGTAACAGGTATTAAACTGATAGGAATGAGTAGTACATATTAATACACCTCTCCTATCTGGTGGCACCTTAGATTGCACGTGCAGTGCCCCAAATTCGAAGTAGGAGGTCCGACCAAGCATCTTTTTCCATCTCCCTGTTCCAAAAATCCATGCCATATGCACGTCCCCTGTTATGTAATGTAACAGGGATTAAACCGATAGGAATAGTACTACTTAACAGTACACACCTTATAATAACGCAGACAGAGGCAACGCGTATAATCTTCCATGCTGTGCAGTGGAAGCCCCCAGACTCTGACCTGTGTATAATATTCCATGCTGGGCAGTGGAAGCCCCCAGACTCTGACCTGTGTATAATATTCCATGCTGGGCAGTGGAAGCCCCCAGACTCTGACCTGTGTATAATATTCCATGCTGGGCAGTGGAAGCCCCCAGACTCTGACCTGTGTATAATATTCCATGCTGTGCAGTGGAAGCCCCCAGACTCTGACCTGTGTATAATATTCCATGCTGTGCAGTGGAAGCCCCCAGACTCTGACCTGTGTATAATATTCCATGCTGTGCAGTGGAAGCCCCCAGACTCTGACCTGTGTATAATATTCCATGCTGGGCGGTGGAAGCCCCCAGACTCTGACCTGTGTATAATATTCCATGCTGGGCAGTGGAAGCCCCCAGACTCTGACCTGTGTATAATATTCCATGCTGTTCAGTGGAAGCCCCCAGACTCTGACCTGTGTATAATATTCCATGCTGGGCAGTGGAAGCCCCCAGACGCTGACCTGTGCATAATATTCCATGCTGTGCAGTGGAAGCGCCCAGACTCTGACCTGTGTATAATATTCCATGCTGGGCAGTGGAAGCCCCCAGACTCTGACCTGTGTATAATATTCCATGCTGGGCAGTGGAAGCCCCCAGACTCTGGGAGTCTGAAGAAGAGGAGTCAGAGGAGGAAGGTGGCTTTGAGGAGGTGGAAGACCAAACACAGCAGGCGTCCCAGGGGGCTTGTTGTCCCCTTTCGGGAACCCTTGGTGGCTGGGTGGAGGAAGAGACCTTCAATGACATCAGTGAGGACAAGGAACGGGACATGGCTAGCTTGGTATTCAACCTTGTGCAAATGGGGAGTTTGCGGTTGTGCAAAGGGACTGTTTGCGGTTGTTTGCGGTGCATTAAATGGGGATATTGGTCTGTTACTGTGAAGCGGGTGTAACCCTTACACTACCTGATCGATACAACATCATACCTGATGTTTAAAGCATGTTATTCCAAACAATTTAGGAATGTTAGGTAATTTATGCCCTTCATGGCTTAAAACCAGACTCTGCATCAACTATGTAATTTTCCGTGGGAGTTTTGCCATGGATCCCCCTCCGGCATGCCACAGTCCAGGTGTTAGTCCCGTTGAAACAACTTTCCCATCACTATTGTGGCCAGAAAGAGTCCATGTGGGTTTTGAAATTCGCCTGCCCATTGAAGTCTATGGCGGTTTGCCGATGTTCGTCCGTTCACGAACATTTGATGGAATTTGCGTCCGCGGTTTGCAAACCGAAAATTTGATGTTCGCGACATCACTAATGTATACTAATGAATAAAGTGCAAGTCTTCAAAGCAACATATCAAATATCACTTTAATTTCTTATTCATATTTATGTGCCACTGTCATTACTACTTGCCAATAAGACCATCCTATTACCATATACTCTATTAACAACATTATATAATAAATGTACATATTATAAAGTGTGTTTTATATCTTGTATTCTATTTAAACTCCTTTATAAAAAATATTAATATGTGCTTTAATTTATAAAATATTAAAACAAATAACAATTTATGTTAATTAATTAATTGTTTTACATGGGGTGTAGGAACTGGTGGGGGGACAAATCCCTCCCCCCCAGATTAAATGAATTGGGGATACAAAAAATAGCAAAATTAAACATAATCATGCAACACTAGATTTGGCTACTAGAGGGTTACTGCCATGGAGCAGTATGTCTTTCCCATGAAGCTTTGACCCATAATATATATATATATATATATATATATATATATATATATATATATATATATATATATATATACATTATTTTTTTTTATTATCTTGGGCTCAGGGACATTGAGAATTTAGACAAAATAAAAAAAAAGTTTTTGTGGGGCCCAGGGGCATTGCACCGGTTGCATCTGCTGTAGATCCACCCCTGGTTCCTTTCCTGGGAGTTGGTTTATCCCCATCAGATTTTGGGGGGTTCCTACGCCCATGGTTTTACCAATAATTAAAATACTTAACTTTTAACTTTTGTTGATGTTGTTCGTAGTGCTAAAGCGATAATGTAGAGTATTTGTGAGGTACTGTGCTATCAGGTGTATAAGACTTTTGCTATAAACAACCTCAGCACTCCTAGGTAGCGAGAGCCTCTTGGTGACTGCCTTGCATCAATAAACCATTCCATAGAAGTTTCTATCTTCTGTATTGCATGTGTGTAAATTAGGAATCACAGTGTCACTTTGTCATTGAATAAAAAACAAAGTAAAAATTAAAGTACCATTCATTTGGCACTATGATACATGTTTTGTATTATACTTTAAATCTTACTGTATTTACAGTATTTCCTCATAATGTTCATACAAGCACTAATTAGCATGAACTATACTAATAATCACACTACTTCTCACAAAGACTTCTTGTGTTCTCACACCAGTCCATTACCTGCTTCATTGAAGCGTCTTGTTGTTAATTTGCAGGTCTTTCACCCTTAGGTGATGGAAATACCTGCCCTGTTTCCAGTCTTCCATTAAGTATCCTTTTCAATATTATGTATAATTCATGAGAAAATTTGTTTGCCATGCATTACAGACCAGCTACTTAAATTACAGATCAATTGATAATGTGAGCACCAGTGTTTTTTCCCTAGTGATGTTAAATTTTAATTTACTTAAAATTACACTTGTTAATTCAAATGAAAAGATCTTTACTTTTTCCTTTTTTATTTCAATTCTCTGTCATGCTAACATTAATATATGTTATGTTAAATATGTACATGTATAACTTGGAATTATAATATATCAAAGTAATTCATATTCAATTTGAAATATATAAGTAACACATTGTTTGAATTGCTATTTTACAGTATGCATTATACTGTTTTTTGAATCAAAGTATTTCTTTATGAGTCACAGGATGCTATGCAGCTTGATCAGCATCTGAATGAGGCAGGGCTACGCTTAAATGGCATCCTATAAACTAGCAGTCAAAGGTTTATGATTTGGTGAGAAATACTCTTTAGGAACTTTACCCTTAGCTAAGCAAGTGGAACTCATATAAAATGTTACTGTGGGAGAATAATATATTCGTCTCTCACCACCTTTGAGGCATCTGTAATGTGTCTACTCCTAACCTCACTGATCTGCAGGTGTCTGCAACAGTGATTGGGTTAAAATGGTTACAATTAAAGCACCACCTGTATTGGGAATTGTCTCAGTTTCCTGGTACTGCAATTCTCATTAATCTTCCACACTCTATTTTTCCTGACTGTAGTTTTAAACATGTATTGGAAAATATTTGTATTAAAGGGCCACTGTATAATGAAAACAATTATCTTTGACAAAAAGCATTATTAATGAATGGAAATGGTCATAAAGCAAACTTTTAATTAGAAAAATAAATTAACTGTTGATGTCTCAGCTGCTCTCTAGATACATGCATGACTGTTAAGGCGAAGATTGCAGGGTGAGCAGGGTTAGCAGTTTACCTTGTGACTGGCTATTTCTAAGCATGTGCATGATAAGGGGGTAGGTGTAAAATACTGAAAACTAAATTCCAATGGTTTATCGAACTAACAAATTCTCTGCCTCTCCTTCATCCCAGCTTCTTCCATCTAACTTCAGGTTTTAAGCTATCAGGAAGAGCTAGACAGAAAACATGGATGCAATTAGAGGCAGCACCTAAGGTGGCAGAGGTATTGAGGGAGTTGAGGAGTGGCCAGGCTGCAGGTGTGCAGGGGTGGCCTCTGAGGTGGAGGAGGCAGTGCTTGGAACCAGAGCTCCCTGGCTGATGTCAATGTTCAGTTGGATGAACGTGCTCTGGTTATCCGATGACTGGAGCAGCCTGTCACATAGGCAATCATCAGGTTGTGCCTTCTCACCTCCCTATAGAGCCTCTGGATGCTGCTGTCCACTGAGGCACTGTTGGATCTCACTCTTACGGGTGTTCAGCATTTACATGGGTTTTGTGTTTTCTATGAGTGTGTGATGTTTCTCATGTTCACATGACAAGGAGGCTGGATCCTGTTGCTTTACCAGGCCTGGAGCTCCAGCGGCGGCACCTGGCTCAGCATCTTTTTGAGCACCCTCTCCCACTTGTTGTACTTGACAGTCACTTTGGGGCCAACACTTGGAGCTCTCACTGATCTCTTCTCCTCTAGTATCATCCTCCTCACCTTGGCTCCGGCTGTCACCAAAACAATACTTTACCAACCTCACATCCCTATTTGCCAAGCCAACTGCTTTAATTGCTGCGGCTACCTCCTAGGCCTGGTCACATATGACACTGAGGAGGACCAAGGACCACCATCTTCTCATGCCAGTAGTTAGGGGCCCTGTGCTTGCCCCCAGACTCTTGTCCTCCCCACTGTGGACAGGGATCCTGCCCTCCCTTCTCTGACCCTGAGGCCTGTTCCTCCTCCCCACTACCTCCTCTGGGATCAGGCTCCTCCCCTCTGACCTCATTTCCCTACTCCCCCCCCCCAGAACTACCAGATCTACCCCTCCCCCTCCACTCCCTCCCTCTCCTACCCTCACCTCCACTCCCTCCCACTCCTAATCTCACCTCCGTTCCTCTCTCCCTCCTTCTCCCCCACTCTGATCTCCACTCACTCTCTCCCTCCCACTCCTACCCTCACCTCCACTCCCTCTCTCTCCACACTCACCTAACCTCCCCAGGCCCCCCTCTCTCCTCCTCTCCTCTCAACCTTTCTCTTCCCCATTTCTCCCCACCTCTACCCACCCTGCATATCAATCCCAAAAATAATATAAGGATGAATCTAAATAAGTGTATATGATGTAAAAACAATGTATGTTTTATGTGTATTTTTTATATGTTAGGGTATAGAGTGTGGGTGGTTGTGGATGTATTCATCTTTATATATGTGTACATATGTATATTATAACTCTATATGTATGTACTGTAAATTATGTGTTATCAGTTAATATGTGTTTTGATAGATTAAGTGTAAAATAACTATTTAAGAAATATAAATTTGTAAATCTAATTTGTAAAAACCTACAACACCATCAATGCAGGGGAGTGAAGCTTTATTATCTCTTCCTGTCAATCACTGATCCTATTTCTATTGGCTCCTAAGGCTTTGGATCACACTTAAATTGTGTTTAACAATGCGAGTGTCATATAATGCACCCTGATAGCTTACGAACGCAGGCATGGTTTATGTGTTCCTGACAACCATAAATTGCGGGCTTGAGCAATTGAACACATCTTGATGGGTTAGAGTCATTTGCAGCCTTCTAATAGAATAGGGTTCTTTGTCTTACTGGAACACATACATGTCTCTACCTAGAACATATAAATAATAAGGTTAGACTCTGTAACTGTTACACATTCTGTTATATACTGTATATATATATATATATCTTCCCCCCTTTTCTCTATTTAGTATAAACAAACAAAAATATTGTTCTGGGTGCCTAACACCACTATAACTATTCAAACAACAATAAAACTGGAATCTTTATTGACACTTCAGAAAAAAGAATGCCAAAATAAAAACACATCCAGGAATTCAAAAGTACTTCTACCAATCGTAGGCTGAATAGGGAACACAACAAAAAGCTACCACAATAGTTTCACTTCTAGCCATAATCATGGGGGGAGTATTTCTATTGCTCCACTGCTTTATCCACTGATGCCACAGTGACATCACTTCTAATCATACAAATGTTCGAGATTTTTCTGTTCCTTCACTGCTTTTACTTCAGACATTTTTATTTGAAATAGTGTGGTAAAAGGTATCTCACTATCTAACTCTCCTCCTTCCCTTTCTCTCTCTCACAATTCTCTTTCTTCCCACTCTCTTCGCTGTGCCTTTTATTGACCTGCCATTTGTCTCTTTTCCCCAACCTCTCTCTGTCACTTTCTCTCTTTTCCTCTCAATCTTACTTTTTCTCTGACTGCAGTCTCTCCCTCCCCCATTTCTATCATCCTTTCCCTTTCTCTCTCTCAATTCTATTTTTGCTCTTTCTATTACTCTTTCTTCATCTTTTCTTATCACATTTATCACTCTCACTCTCTTCTGACTTTCTTTTGTCTCTTCTCTGTATCTTCTTGTTTTCTTTTATATCTCTTCTGCTCTTTTCCTTCTCTCCCCTCTTCTTTCCTTCTTTAGTTCTGTCCTCTCTTCTCTCTTTTTTCTTGTACCTCCTTCTGTTCCTTCCCTTTTTATCTCTCATTGTACTTATTTGCCTCTCATCTTCTTACCTCTTCTTTTCTCTCTCTTTCTTTCTCCTTTCTTGCTCAATTCCTCCCTTCCCTCTCTCTCCTTCCTGTTGTCACTAACTTATTTTCCTTCCTTCCTTTCCCTCTCTCCTCTTCTCTCTCATAATCTCTCTCTTTTTTGTCTTCTTTCTCTATCTTGTTTTTTTGTTTGTTTATATTTGTGTAGCACTAGCTATCTGCACCACCACTATACCTAGTTCTCTCCCAGTCCCAGAGCCGGACTAGGGTCCTGGCCGGATTCAGACTCGCATTAAGCGGTAGATTAGGCTCCATAGACTTTTATGGGAGATTCACAAAGCTGATAAAGCCACCCAGTATAAAGGCTGTCACAACAGCAATTGAAACACTTGTTTCAGTTGACAAAGGTCAAGTGGTATCAAGTGCTCTGCAAGTGATACACATTTGATCCCATTGTTTGTGATCCCCATTCAATCAAATAAGGAGTCTGCATTTCTAATATTATTATGGAAGTCCTGGTTGACCACAAAAAGTTAATACACCCTGGAGTCGCCTCAACTGCCCTAGTGACTTCCCTCTGACTCAATAGAGGTCAGGGAGGGGAGATCAGCTAAGTATGGGGGACACCCAGTTGCATAGTCCGGAACTCAAAGGTCCTTATCACTATTCCCTCCCCACTCAGTTACCCTGAGCCCACTTACCAGCCCCACTGCCCTCCGCTTGGTCTCACGAATAGGGGAAAATCTGTCCCTGATACACTAAAACTTACACACCCCATGTATATGGTTCCCCATGTGAATATGTTCCAGACCTCTTATCCAATACATTCTGTCTCAAGCAGTCACACTACTTAATCAATCCCTACTGTTCCCAGTTCTTGCCCAGGCGTAGGTGATAACTGGGGCCGTAGACCCTTCGGCACCTAGGTGGGGAAGGAGACATGTTGGCACCAAGTCCTTGCTGACAGTCCTGGCCCCTGTGAGGTGGTTCAAATGGGGCATAAGGTGTGACATTTATGTTTACCAAAGGAAGTGATCCATTAGTGATTGGTGCACTGACTGTATAAAATTGTGACCTGGAAAATAAAGTTAAGTTAAGTTTTTGTTAGGATACAGAGGGAAGGTATTTACTATTTTTTTTACTCAGAAATTAATTTCTGCAACTTGTTCTGGTACCCAGTGACTTATCCTGAGACCCTGCAACTTGGTCCTATATTCACCACTTACAGGAAAACCGGGCAACTTGTCCTAGACTCTGGTTAAGCTATCCTGCGTGTGGGGATAAGGAACCTATACAATCTGCGGTTATGATTGTTCTTCTTGGCCTTTTCAAGCCAAACGAAGAGAGGTTTGTTATAATGTTAATTCACTCTTCGCATCTAGAAAGCTATATAGTATATGATGTTTAACTTGAAGGTATCTGTGAGACATACATTATAATGTGTTTTGACTTCTTCAACAGTCATTATTTCACCATTTTTATGGTATGACATAAGATGAAATACCCTTTTCTTGCTATCTTAAAAAGGTCGTCATTCCCTTCCAGGTTATTAAGGTAGCCTCTGTTTGTGTCATATTATATGTATTTTTATCTCTATCCCATAAGGTTATGATTAATTTGGATATATGTTTATTGTTGTTTAGCCTTTTATATGCAATTAACCATGCAATGTTCTTATTTTCCATTGGAAAGCATCAATCTTGGTGGTTTAGAATAGTGCCTTTGTATCAGTTGTATAAGTCTTACTGCTAAATCATACATTTTTATGTCCTTGAAATGTATTTGATTAAATCTGGATATTTTAAAATTACAGATAATGTTTGTAAAAAGCTTTCAAATTGTGGTAACATTCTAAATAAATATAATACATGTGACCAGGGATTCATCTTTAGGACTGCTGTCTTTGCTAGTAGAGAATTTAGTCCATTCTTTTTGTTTATTAATAATTGTTTTAATTAAAGGAGGAAAAAATTACCTCATAAAAGAACTTGGGTTGGGTTGACTGGGATTTTTATACTTAGGCAGGAAATTTCTTTATTAGACCATTCAAAATGAACATACATATGTAATAAAAGTTGAGTATCATTGTTAAGTTTAATTGGCATTGCATACGATTTAGTTGTTTTCATTTTTAGATCTGACAAAAAGTTAAATTGGTTTAATAATTTCAGTAGATTTGAAAACGTAAGAATAATATCATGTTTATAAAGTGCTAATATATACTGATTTTTCAAAACCTTACTTGCAGATATATTATTGTGTCTACTAACTGTTTTAGGTTCAATATATAAGCCATATAAAAGTGGAGATAGGGGAGATCATTGTCTTGTGTCTCCTTTTATTTCTATTGGAGTGGAACAATGGCTAACTGTGCATATGTGTGCAATAAGTTTACGGTAGAAGAATGAAGTAGCTCTAATGATCTTGGTTGGGAAGTTGTAGTGGGCCACAAAGGTAAATAAAAAAGAAACATTTACCAGGTAAAATGTATTTCTGGCATCTAATGAGCTTTACCATTTTTTATGCACTTTATTGCTTCTCGGATCTCTTCTTGACTATCTTGCTTTTCTAATCTTCAGTCTGGTCTATTTTGAGGTTAAAGAATTTAGGAAATTTTCAAAACGGAGAAATATTTTATTCTGTAGCTTCTGCAATGCAATTGGATATGTCTGGTTTGTGTCATTAATGTCAAATAGTTTTTGTTTGCCTTTTTAATTAATATTCTAACATCAGGAGCTTTTATTATATTTACAATAATGCACCAGTTACTGGGCTGAATTGGTGAATATTAGTTAATGAGGCCTTAATAAAGGCATTTTCTGACCATCCTATATTATTAATGTAAGTACGCAAAACTTGTGGTAGTAATTATTGGTCTATCATGATGTAATCTGTCCTAGAATAGCTATTATGTACATGAGAATAGAAAGTATAGTCCTTCTCTGCTGGATGGTGGCATCTCCAGGAACAATGGATATGCAATATTTGTAAACAGTGTGATAAACATATATCTGGCGACTTTGTAACCATTGAGTGTTTATTTAATATGTCTCAAGATCAATAGAGCTACACTAAAATCCCCACTCATAATGAGTATGCCTCACTTAGGGCCTCATTCTATTATCGGCCGTAAATCGGCCGTAAGGCTGCGATTCCTTGCGGGGGTTCAGTTAACTCGCGATTCTATTATACGGCCTCGCAGGGATCTCCTCTTACGGCCGGCCGCATATCTTGGAACCGGCCGTAAGCTCTGAAATATAAAAACTAAAAAATAAATTCAAGCCTGCACTGTACAGCTCTGTAAATGCTAGGGATCATATTGGGGGACATGAGGATTAAAAGAAACCCACTCTCAAGCTTGCACATCTGCCCAAACCAGAGTTCAAATTAACTGTTTATTTTCCGGCTGCGGCGTGGGTGTGTCTGAGGTGCTCCAAGCACTCTGGACTTTTTACATGGATATTTTACGGATATTAAAAATAAAATATTTTACGGATTTGAGTACAGGATAATTATGTGCTATTTTTTCTAACACCTAAAATCCCTTTAAAGTCTTCGCAAAGTGCAGGATGGCTTTATTTGAGCTATTTTATGTGCTTAATTGGTGCTAGCGAGACCTCTTTCCTGCAAGTAAGCTGCGGCTCGTTTTTAGCCTTGCAGAGAGGTTTCCCGGAGCAATTGAATTGCAAATCTCTTGCGGCCGTTTTAGATCAAAGGCTTTCCTCCGGCGCGAGCGGCCGCAAGAGATAGCAAGGCACCGGCCGCAAGCCTGCCGGAATCCCCAGCCGTAAGGGAATAGAATAGCCGAATAGCTTGCGGCCGGTCCTTGCGGCCCCGCAACGGCTGCGGCCGCTAATAGAATGAGGCCCTTAATGTTTAGTACCTTCTCATTGAGCTATTGCTTACACTTGGTGCATAAACATTTACTATTATGACAGTTTGGTTATACAGTGTTTCCACTATCACTATGAATTTGCAATTTGTGTCTTTTGTGATGGAATCAATTTGTAAGGGAGTATTTTTATGTATGCATACTCCAGCTTTTTTAGTTCCCCTAGAAATTTTAAGTATTTGTTCATTTGTGGAAAAAAAGATTTGGAAAAGTTTGTTTGCTTTAAAAGTAGGAAGTTTGCTCTTTTAACCTCCCTGGCGGTCTGGCCGTGTTAGTACCCTCGAGTGTTAAAGCAGTACACTCGGGGATACTGATACGGCCAGACGCCTGGTTCCGCCCTCTGCTCCTACATTTAATTTTTTTATGTAGTGTAGTTGTCCCTTGAACACTGAAGGTGCTCAGATGACCAAAAGTACATGAGGGGAGAAGCTCGAATGAGCGCCAAGGGCGATCATTGCGAGCCATGCGATGAGCACCAAAGGCGCTCAGCGAAAGGCTCGCAATGAGCGCTGAAGGTACTCAGAGGACTAAAAGCCTTACATTGTGTGGCAAACAGCATTACCAGCCTTACAATTTTTCATTTTTTGATGGGCAGGTCCGTAGTAATATATAATTAATTGTACAACAGCAAGAGCGTAGGAAGAAGGTGGGGGGGGCAAGAGGGACATATCCCCTACGTTTTCATCAACCTGCCAATGTGCAGAGCCTGTACCCATGAGCCTATGTACCAATGTGCCCAGTCTGTGGTCATGATGAGCCCTGCAATGAGCGGCATCGCCAGTCATTGCAGGCCTCAGCCAACTTCAAGCCTCGCAATGAGCGCCTTTGGTGCCCATCCGAGACCGGCGATGAGAAAATTTGGCGCTCATTGCGAGCCTCTCCCCCCATCTACTTTACAGGCCTCAACTTTCATAGCGAGCCCTGCAATGATTAAACCTCAAATTAGCTTGCAACCGCACTCACAGGCTCCCCGCCTTCCCCCTGTGGTGTTTTATTTTTGGAGGTGTGTTTGGGGTCATTATGATGTTGGAATACTGCCCTGCGGCCCAGTCTCAGAAGGGAGGGGATCATGCTCTGCTTCAGTATGTCACAGTACATGTTGGTATTCATGGCTCCCTCAATGAACTGTAGCTACTCAATGCCGGCAGCACTCATGTAGGCCCAGACCATGACCCTCCAACCACCAAAAGTATACATCTATACTGAGGAAAGGTACTGTAGTTGAAATAATCCCTAAATGACAGATAAACTGACAAGGCACAAAGAGCACAAAAACACTGAACGTAAACAGCGATGCAGAGAGAGTGGAGAAGTATCTGACATCAGCTAATCAGGTAATCCACATAATCCACATGTGTATATATGTTTGGTCTGGGCCTGCATGAGTGCTGCCGACACATGTACTCTGAAGCAGAGCATGATCCCCTCCCTTTGGAGACAGGGCCGCAAGGCAGTATTCCAACATGATAACAACCCCAAACACACCTCCAAGATGACCACTGCCTTGCTAAAGAAGCTGAAGGTAAAGGTGATGGACTGGCCAAACTTGTCACCAGACCTAAACCCTATTAAGCATCTGTGGGGCATCCTCAAAAGGAAGGTGGGGGAGTGCAAGGTCTCTAACATCCACCAGCTCTGTGATGTCATCATGGAGGATTGGAAGAGGACTCCAGTGGCAACCTATGAAGCTCTGGTGAACTCCATGCCCATGAGGGTTAAGGCAGTGCTGGAAAATAATGGTGGCCACACAAAATATTGACACATTGGGCCCAAATAGGACATTTCCACTTAGAGGTGTACTCACTTTTGTTGCCAATGGTTTAGACATTAATGACTAGGCAGAGCAACTCTGAGGGGGGTACAAGTATTTAACTTCTGGTACTGGTAAGGGGGAGATGAAGGAGCCATGTCCTGGTATTCGTGATTTAGAGCATGTTAAAAAAAGAATGAGAAAGATGATTCCATCTCATTCACTTTCTTTTGCAAAAAGGTTTGTCTCTGTATTGTAATTGTGATAAAAAAAAATCTGTATTCTCATTCTCTGCTCTTTCTGTTTTTCCAATATTGGAATTTTGGTTCAGAATGATTTATTAGTTGTAAGTATAATGATCCCCTAGGAGAGTATTTAGGAGTGTGTCTTTCTGGTTAAGGTAGTTTGCGGCCTACTCTACTCTGGAAGGCTTCACCTTCACATATGTCTTTATATGACTTGATATAATGATTCAGTTCATTTCTACAATGAGACAAAATGGGTAGCCCCATTTGTAAATGGACATTATGTGTTCTTATTTGTCTATCTGTGATTGGCTTCAGTGTCCTACACTTAAGTAAAGTAATTGGACAGCCATCTGCATGTATAAGTGGATGCATACATAGCTCAGTCTTTGGAATTTGTAAAACTAACAGTGCAATTAGTTACGTAAGAAATACGTTGAGATTTGTACATTTTGAGATGTTTAATTTAGTTGTTCAAATCTTCTTTTAATTCCTTTAATTTTGTATAATAATTTGTAATCTTGTATAATTCTAAATCCATTTCTCTTTTTGAGTCATGTCCTCCATTTTAGTTTTTAGTGATATTTTTTAGCCATTCTCTTTTCTATTAAAGTTATCTCAAATTTAATTTCTCTTAAAATGTCACAAATTTCTTGTTGTATTGCTTTCTGTGAGGCCAGGAAGCATGCTTTTAAGTCTTGTATGTCTTTGTGCAATCGGTTAGTACATAATTGTAAGACAATTTAATTGTCTGATTCTTCAGACATTAATTGAGACTGTGTTGACAGAGGAGACATTGTTTGTTTTGGTATGTAGAAATCTTTCGTACCTTTGTTAGCATGTTTATTTTTATGGTTGCTGATTTTGTATGCTTTGTAGCCATGTTATATTCTAGCTCTGTAACCTGTAATATTTGCTACAGATGTAGTAGTATGATGCTGTATAGTGTTATATAAAGATCTTATAATTAATAAGGTTAGCAGATGTCTCTGCATATTGTATAATTTGGATAAACTTATGTTAGGTTCCAGTCTCCTCTTCGTAAATGTATTCCTTCATTTTGGATCTCAGGTAGAAGAAGCGTTAGATAAAAAAATTTTTTAGTAAGTTTCTAGAATGTAATTTAATCTTTTTTAAGAAGATCATTTTTTCACTTTTTTTTTTCTGTGTTAATTTGTCTTTTTTCTCTTCCCATTTTGAAAGCGTGTGTTTTACTATTTCAGACTCATGTTTTTAACTAAGCTTTGTCAGAAAATTATATATTGTCATATCTTCAATTCACTTTTATTTCAAATGTTATCAATTTGCAAGTACAATTCCCTTAGCTTTTTTGCTTATAATATTGTTCTTTGGTAAAAATGTGTAATTACTGAGAAGTAATTAAAGTATATAAAACACTGGTGTACAGTCAGGTAAGCTTATGGTACATATATCTGTTTTTATGTAAATAAATATTTTGCAGTTTTAATGTCTTTTAGCTGTTTGTGAAATGTCAGTTACAACTGTTAGTCTAGTCTTCATACAATTTTATATAATCAAATGTTCTAGCTTTAGACTCAATAACGTATATCTTTGGTAATTTAAAGATTTATCCCTCAAATTCTAACAGCAAAACTGTTGATAATTATCATATAGATCTATTTTGATATATTTAATCAGATTTGTGTCAGACAATCAGGCAATAACTATGGCCTCCCTGTAAATTGAGTGCTCTAAGTTAGGGCACTGCCATAAATTGGCAGTGGGAGCTTTATTTTTCTAACTTCTATACTAATGTAAATCTTTTGCTCCCCCAGATTAGAAGACTCAGTGCACAGCCGTAAATCCTGCCTTAGCCGCAACAGATTTCTGTGTAGGGAGTAGCCAAATCAAGTTTTACAGATGAGACAAGGCCCTAGGAGCCAATAGGAAATGTGAATGTTATGAATATTATAATGAGTGTGAAGTACAGTAACAAGTGCCATAACTACTGGGCAAGAAAACTTATATATATATATATATATATATATATATATATAGTAAATACATAAATAGTATATCTGTGTTAACATTTGAATGTCTAAAGCAAGTTAAAAAACCTGCTTCCAGCTCAGAATTCCGAGAAAAAACAGTTATTACACTGCATTCTGGGAAGTTGAGCTGGGACATGCAAATGTGCCTACAAATGCCTCGCTCTTCAATCCATAGCCATTTTCAAACATGGCTTCCTTTAAGCTTATGCCTGCTGTATTACACAGCTTTAATGCAAAGCCAAGGTTGGATTGTACACAAGCCGAGAATCCTATCCATGTACAGCTGTTTCAAACTTACTGGCTATCATCAGCATGGAGGGGAATCTCAGCTTGTGTTGGGGACCTTATGAGTAGGTAGTTCACCGCAACAATCATTTAATATATATGTGGTATATGTGGGCAAAAGAGCGATACAAGCCCTCCACCGTACAGTAGTATAGTAAATAAATAGTGCATCTGTGTTCACATTTGAATTTCTAAAGCAAGTTACAAAAATTGCTTCCAGCTCAGAACTCCAAGCAAAACAGTTATTACACTGCGTTCTGGGAAGCTGATAAATATATAAAGAAACGTTTTTTTTATTTATTAATATATTTTGATATTAAAACAATGTGACAATTGTATTTATAGCTTCAATAAATAAAGATTTGTTATTTTTGTGATGAAATATGATTTATTTATAGACAATACATTAGAGTATTTGTTTCTAGGCAATGTAGTTTTGTGATGTGTATTAACCCATTGAGTACCCTGTTGTGTGTTACCCTGGATTTTGTATTATAAAACGAGCTTAATACTAGCATATCATATTTTTTTATTACACATCTTGATATTGGATTGTTAAGTGTCAAATAATGTTGACATTTCATCATTTTGTAGTGCTTTTTGTGCTATACGGTCTCTTTAAATGCTTCTGGGGGACTTAGCAAGGGTTTGAAAACTACTTGCGAGTGGTCTTTGGTACCCGTAAAACTTTCTTCTGCTTTTTGCAGTTACGGTAGTGCCCTGACTTCCGGTAAAATCTGATTAGCATAGAGTTTGGGTGTCAAATTGTAAGGGAGTAACTCGTAACTTATTGTCAGAGCAAAAATCAATGAAGATTTTTGCCTTGATTTTCATGAGGTTCACTCGTAGCAGTGACTTGTAGGAGTTCTCTTGCAATGTTTTAGCGATGGGGGATTAACATAGCTAGTTGGATTCACTGTGCAACTACAGCACTTCTAATTGACTTTGCAGGGATTAGTATAGGGCCCAAATTCCTTTACTCCAAATCCTTTCTTGACTCCCTAAAACCTGTCTTCCAACTCAACAGAAACAGTTCTCAAAAAGGGCACTTCTCTATTCTAATTTTCATAGATCCCTCTGCCGCCTTTGATACAGTTGATTACCCTCTTCTTATCCAAATTATTCTCTATCCTATTATCTCATGGCTCACATCTTATTTAGAAAAGCAAACCTCCTCCTCTCTGGCAACACTTCTTCACTGCTCCCTGTGACTGTTGGCATCCTACACCCCCTTCTTTTTGTCCATCTATACATCCTCCCTTGGTACCCTAATAAAATATCTTGGATTTTAGTGTAATCTATATGTAGATGAGACTCAACTCTACCTACTACTTACTCTCAGATCCAAATTAATCTTCCTCTCTTCTAGCACATGCTGCCAACTGCCTCTCAAGCATATCTTCCTGGATGTCCCCCCGTCCACTCAAACTCAACATGTCAAAGACTGAGCTACTAATCATCCTACTCTGTATTATAGCTTCCATTCACAAATATATCTCACTGTTGACAATGCCATCATCATTCCCACACCCAGGCCTGTTGTCTTGAATTTCTGCTATTGGGACCCGATCTATCTTCATTCTTCAAATACAATCAATAAGAAAATCATGCCATTTTCACAGAAAAATCTCCAAAATTTGTCACTATCTTTTACAAGAAAAAACTAAAATCTCTCAATGTATCTTGCCTCGACTACTGCATCTTTCATTTGGTTGACCACCTTTACCTGCCTGTTTTTATTGTATACTATAATGTATGCCTACACTAGACACATCGCTCAAACTCAACACTCATCTCTCTGTCAGCCACTGCATTGGTTTCCCATAGCCTCCAGAATAAAATTTAAAATCATGACCATAACAAATAAAGCCCTTAACAACAGTGCACCCCTTATATCTTTGCCCTCGTCTGAAAATAATTCTACAACCGTCCTCTTTGCTCTGTTTACAACCATCTTCTTTTTGTCACCTTTTTTGGCTTGTTACCTCCTCTAACTGCCACCTTCAGGACTTTTCTTGTGCTGCCTCTTCTCTATGGAGCTACATCCCAGACTATCTTCTTGTCTCAAAACCTGCAAAAACCCACACAAAAAAACTCTGTTTAAATAAACGTATCACCTTCAGTTTTTCTGAATAGTCTACAGCATAATTTTACTACCGAACCATATCTGCTGCCTTACTCACTGCCATCTTTCATCTATCACCCTCCTGTATCATAACCAACCTTACCTTCCAGATTTTAAGTTCTTCGGAGTAAGGACCTCTCTTCTGTTGCACTAAGGTGTCTACTTATGTTAGAGTTTGTTTATACATTTTCAGTACTCTATTCTATTTCGCAAGTAGTACTACGTGAAATGTTGTACCCTTTATAAATAAAGGGTAGTATCACATATAATAGTTATATATAAATATTGTCACGCTTTGCAAGTTTGCAAAGCGAGCTTGCAAGAACTGCATCCCTCGCGAAGCGAGGGATGCAGTTTTTTTTTTTCCCAAATCTTTTTATTGACACATAAGCAGTGCTCAATAACACAATATTGTTGGACTCGCAGGTCCAACACAATTTTGCATAAACAGGATTTTTTAACATCGTTTTAGATATCTTGTACAATTTTGTTGTCAATAATGATTATCCTGTCCTGACAATTTTGGGTGTCTGCTTTATGTGTCCACCATAACCTTTTTCCGTTTTCTCAACTTTGCAGGAAACGCCTGCTAGCTATTCCTTCCCTAGCAATTGACTTCTCAATACTAAACTTGTCAAATTCTTACATGTCAGCTAACTTGTTGTCTTTCCATGTAGATATATATAGATGTTCAATTTTGCATAGCTCGAGAATTACATTATTCACCTAGTATATGGGAAGTATAACATCGAACAAACAATGAATAAACAAGTCAATGAACTTATTACCTGTATCTTCCTTGCTTTTTTTTTTTTTTTCCTCTTTCTTCCTGTCTATCTTCTTCAGTTTACTCAATTCGCCAGTAGTTGTCAACGCCCAAGACACCCGTCACCCCGGCCTGGAGTCTCTGCTTCATCCAATTACGCCTTCCCTTCCTAGTGTACTAATTTCCACTCTAAATCAAGTTTTTGTTAAATTAAAATAGCTTGGTCCGACTCCACCTATCTGTCCCAAATTTGACTAAAAGTGGAGAGGGAGTTGTTTAATGAATGCGTCATTTTTTCATAAATTATGATGTGGTTTAATTTTTTTATAACCTCTTGGCCGTCTAAATGGGGTGATTTCCAATTCTTTGCAATGTGGCTTTTGGTTGCCATCATGACCATTTGTATCCACTTGTTATGGTTCTTATTAACGTTCAGTACTGGCATTCCCAGTAAGCATGTCTCCCTAGAGGGGTGTATTTCCCTGTCTAATACCTCAGAGATCATTGCAGTTACCCTTCGCCACAGGGCCTGTACTTTTGGGCAGTCCCACCAGATGTGGCCAAATGTTCCTCTATCTGAGCAGTTCCTAAAGCACTCAGGAGGGGAAAGCGGATTTATCTTATTTAGCCTGTCAGGTGTCATGTATACCCTGTGTAGTACTTTAGTTGCTGTTTCTAAATAGCTAAAGAAGAGGGAGCCTTTAGTCAGTGCCTTGTGTATTTTTCCCCATCTCTGGGTGTCCCATTCTACTCCCATTTCCTGTTCCCATTGTAGGACATGTTTAGGCTTTTGGTCTTTAAGTGGCTTGTTGGCAAGCGAGTAAAGGGTACCAATTATGCCTCTGGCTAGGGGATTCTGCGCACATACTTTCGCAAACCAGGTGTCCTGTGGGGGACCCGAGGATTTGACCAGTTCTTGGACCCTGTGGCATATCTTGTTATAGTTAAATATCTCCCTGTCTGGTAGATTGTACTTATTTATGAATTGTATAGAGGTTAAAAGGTTGCCGTCTTGGAACCATGCCCCTAGCAGGTCTAGTTTCCGCGAGAGCCACCACGCTCAAGCACAAAAACACTAACAACACACTAATAAACCCAATAATGAAAAAAAAAAAACACTCACCCACGGCACAGAGGGACAGCCAGGAAATGTGGAAGAGAGATTACATGCAAATTTAACCCCAAACTCCACGGTTTCGGCACTTGAAAAACGGCTAAGCAAGGAAAAAAATGGGTGACGGAAAAAATGAAAACGAGGCTCCATGACCCCAAACTGCCTAGCCACGTACAACTTACAAACGCACACGATCGGGGACCTCCGCTGCAATGAAAATTCGAAATTCCTGCCTTACGGGTCCTTAAAGGATCGTAAAGGCCCTTAAACGACCCGTAATAAAAAATAATGAACCCTATCACTCAAGGGGCTATATACAGAGCCCCACCAAACCCTAAATAACCCTGTCACTCATGGGGGTCAATCCAAACCCCCATAAACCCTTAATTAACCCTGTCACTCATGGGGGTCAATACAGACCCTCATAAGACCTTCATTAACCCTGTCACTCATGGGGGTCAATACAGACCCCCATAAGCACTTAGTTAACCCCCTCACTCCTGGGGGTCAATACAGACACCCATAAACCTCTAATTAACCCTGTCACTAATGGGGGTCAATAAAGACCCCCATAATACATTAATTAACCCTGTCACTCATGGGGATTAATGCAGACCCCCATTAGCACTTAATATACCCTGTCACGCATGGGGGTCAATGCAGACCCCCCTAAGCACTTAATTAACGCTGTCACTCATGGGGGTCAATACAGACCCCAGAAAGCACTTAATTAACCAGGTCACTCATGGAGGTCAATACAGACCCCCATTAACCCTTAATTAACACTGTCACTCATGGCGGTCAATACAGACCCCAAAGATACTTAATTAACCCCATCACTCATGAGGGTCAATACAGACCCCCATAAACCTATAACTAACTGTCACTCATGGGGGTCAATACAGACCCCCATAAGCACTTAATTAACCCTGTCACTCATGGGTTCAATACAGACCCCCATAAACCCATATTTAACTCTGTCACTCATGGGGGTCAATACAGACCCCCATAAGCCAATAAATAACCCTGTCACTCATGGGGTTCAATACAGAGCCCCATAAACCCTTAATTAACCCTGTCACTCATGGGGGTCAATACAGACCCCCATAAGCACTTAATTAACCCCGTCACTCATGAGGGTCAATACAGACCCCATAAACCTATAATTAACCCTGTCACTCATAAGGGTGCAATACAGACCCCCATATGCCAATAACTAACCCTGTCACTCATGGGGGGTAATACAGACCCTCATAAGCCTCTATTTAACCCCATCAGTCCCATAAGGGTATATTATGATCCTTATGGGGCTGTTATAACCCTAACATTAACCACATTAGTGCCGTGACAGTACTCAAGGACCATCATGACACTAACTACAAACACTACACTGCATTATACCCCCCAATTAACCATTAAATCTAAACTAACCCCCCTCTACACTAACCTATTAAAACCTACACTACCTACCTACACTACATACCTAGGGCCTCATTCTATTATCGGCCGTAAATCGGCCGTAAGGCTGCGATTCCTTGCGGGGGTTCAGTTAACTCGCGATTCTATTATACGGCCCCGCAAGGATCTCCTTTTACGGCCGGCCGCATATCTTGGAACCGGCCGTAATCTCAGAAATATAAAAACTCAAAAATAAATTCAAGCCTGCACTGTACAGCTCTGTAAATGCTAGGGATCATATTGGGGGACATGAGGATTAAAAGAAACCCACTCTCAAGCTTGCACATCTGCCCAAACCCGAGTTCAAATTAACTGTTTATTTTCCGGCTGCGGCGTGGGTGTGTCTGAGGTGCTCCAAGCACTCTGGACTTTTTACATGGATATTTTACGGATATTAAAAATAAAATATTTTACGGATTTGAGTACAGGATAATTATGTGCTATTTTTTCTAACACCTAAAATCCCTTTATAGTCTTCTCAAAGTGCAGGATGGCTTTATTTGAGCTATTTTATGTGCTTAATTGGTGCTAGCGAGACCTCTTTCCTGCAAGTAAGCTGCGGCTCATTTTTAGCCTTGCAGAGAGGTTTCCCGGAGCAATTGAATTGCAAATCTCTTGCGGCCGTTTTAGATCAAAGGCTTTCCTCCGGCGCGAGCGGCCGCAAGAGATAGCAAGGCACCGGCCGCAAGCCTGCCGGAATCCCCGGCCGCTAATAGAATGAGGCCCCTAGCCCCTAATAAACTCCTCCACCACTCTAATTACAGAAAACAAAAAAGCCTAAAGTCACAAAAAATAAAAAATCCACATTACAGAAAATAAAAAAAAACTAACTCACAAATAAAATAAAAAATCCATTACAACCCCCCCCCCCCCCACCCCCACTACAGAAAAAAAAGATTACACACCGGAAAAGGAAATACATATACAATACATACAATACAATACAAATAAAATAAAGTACAATACCCCCCATTCTAACATACAATCAATACTATCTATCTAAAATACATCCCCCAAACTATCTAATATACAATAAATCCTATCTATGTAAAATACATCCCCCAATCTAATATGCAATAAATCCTAACTATCTAGAATACATAACACTAACATACAATAAATCCTAACTATCTAAAATACATACCCCTAACATACAATAAATCCTAACTATTCAAAATACCTTCAAACATATATATACAAACCCTAATTCTAAGCTAAAATAAAATAATTTAGACCACTTACCTTTCAGATCAGCAACCTGGGGGAAAAGAAAAAAAAATAGTACAACACATTTACAGAAAATAAATAAACATTCTAAATATTCTACTCACCTTTCCAGCATGTCCCCGTCCTTCTTCTTTTCTTCTTCTCCGGCACGGCCCCTGTTAAAAAAAAACATTACATTACTACAACATACATAAACATAAAAAAATTAAAAATAAACATAATATACATTGTACTTACCTCCCCGCGATTTCCCTGGCCTCCTCCTCTTCTGCCCCGCCCTGAAACAATCTGCTCTCTAAAAAAAAAAAAAAAAAACTAACGGAGATCTGCACTCGCGGACCTCCCCAACGCTAATGAGCCTCCTAGAGCCTTTTCAATCTTTATTTAAAACAATCATAAGGCACAGATGCCTTCAGCCAATCACAATGGAATACACCCCCACTGGGTGATTGGCTGGAGGCATCTGCGCACTCTGATTGGTTGCAGTGACAATAGCCAATCACAATAGGTTACACCCCCACATAGTGATTGGTTGAAGGTATTTGCTCCTTTTGATTGGCTGTTGTCAATGTCAATTTAGTATTACAGCCAATGAGAAGGCGCAGATGTCTTTAGCCATGGGGGTGTATCCCATTGTGATTGGCTGATGGCAATAAAGCCTTCTAAATGGTTTAAATAAAGATTGACAGGTGCCTTATGCAATCAGAGTGGGATTTTGCGGTATATCAATTTCTGATTGGCTCACACATTGGCGCCTTCTGATTGGCTGAATTTGATAGACAGCGTTTTCAGCCAGTCAAAAGCCGCCATTGACAATTTTCTTCTGGAAAACTCTGTAAGAGGCTCATTAGCGTCGGGAGGTCTGCGAGTGATCTCCATTAGTTTAAACTAATCTCCATTAGTTTAAAAAAAAAACATTTTTAGAGCGCAGATTGTTCCAGGACAGGGCAGAAGAGCCCGGATTGTTCCAGGTTGGGGCAGAAGAGGAGGAGGCCAGGGACATCGCGGGGAGGTAAGTACAATGTATATTCTGCTTATTTTTTTTATTTTTATGTTTATATATGTTGTAGTAATGTAATGTATTTTTTTAATAGGGGCCATGCCGGAGAAGAAAAGAAGAAGGGCGGGGACATGCTGCAAAGGTGAGTAGAATATTTAGAATGTTTATTTATTTTATGTAAATGTGTTGTACTAATTTTTTTTTCCCCTAGGTTGCTGATCTGAAGGGACATCTGCAAAGGTAAGTGGTCTTAATTATTTTATTTTAGCTTAGAATTAGGGTTTGTATATGTAGATAGCATTTATTGTATGTTACATAGGGGTATGTATTTTAGATCGTTAGGATTTATTGTATGTTAGGGGTATGTATTTTAGATAGTTAGGATATATTGTAAATTATATAGTATTTATTGTATGTTAGATAGGGTTATGTATTGTAGATAGATAGGATGTATGGTATATTATATAGTATTGTATGTTAGATAGGGGTATGTATTTTAGATAGTTAGGATTTATTGTATATTAAGTAGAGTGGGGGATGTGTTTTAGATATATAGGATTTATTGTATGTTAGATAGGGGGTATTATATTTTATTTTATTTGTATTGTATTGTATGTATTCTATATTTATTTTCTTTTTAGGTGTGTATTTTTTTTTTCTGTAGTTGGGAAGGTTGTAATGTTACATATAGTTACATAGTAATTAAGGTTGAAAAAAGACTTTCAGACCATCAAGTTCAACCTTTTAAGATCTCCTCTGATCTGCAACATGCAGATTAAATATTAATTACTTAGTTGTTAATTTATTATTAATCAATTATTTTTTTATTTTATTTTATTTAATTATTAATCCAGAGGAAGGCAAACAGGAAAAAAACAAAGACTTAGCCAGTCATCTCAAAGGGAGAAAAAAAAATCCTTCCTGACCCCAGATACTGGCGATCGGATTTCTCACTGGATCAATACTGTCTCTCTAATTATCCATGATAACCTACATTTTTTATATTCTGTAATGTTCCTTTTTTATTATTTGTGACTTTTTTTTATATTTATTGTAATTAGAGTGTTGTGGGGGGGTTGATTAGGGGGTAGGTAGGTAGTTTAGGTAGGTAGTGTAGGTATTAATAGGTTAGTGTAGAGGGGTGTTAGTTTAAATTTAATGGTTTATTGGGGTGGGTTTAGTGCAGTGCAGTGCTTGCACTTAGTGTCATGAGGGTACTGGAGAACACTCATAGCACTTACGGGGTAATGTTAGGCTTCTAACTGTCCCATGAGGGTCTTTAAATACCCTTATGGGACTAATAGGGTTAAATAGAGGCTGTATAGACACTTATAAGAGACTGGGTTAAAATGGTGTAGTGCTTAAACTTTGTGTCATGACATTCCTGGATGACCCTCGTGGCACTTAAAGTGTTATTACATGCATTCATTAGTGTGTTATAGGGGTCTATATACTGTAGTTGAGGTACACAGTACACTCCTATTGTGTGACAAACAGCATTTCAACACGCTTTTATTGCCCCGTCACTTTTGACAGGCAAGTTGCTAATTAATAATAATAAGCATGAAATTGTGTATTAAGCACATGGACAGTTTAGAGTAATACTTCTAACAAGGTCAGAGACATGCAGAGTTATCGGGGCATTGAATTTTATTCTGTAGGATAAGTGAAGTAGGAGTGGTTTACAAGCTAAATTAGTCTTGCTGAGGCATTTGTTATGGATTGAAGTGGGAAACCAGTTGATGGGGATGCTAGTAAGGAATGAGTCACACTAGTCAGCGCAGGCTATGAGTGAATTTATTTTTGTAATGTCATGTGTCAAAGTGAGAAAGTCTCTTCTTTAAAGAGGATATTGAACTCATTATGGGCTCTAGATCATCAGATAGGGATGGAAAAGCATGTGAAAGGTTTGCTTTTCTGCATCACTTTAAATATTAGTTTTCTAAGCTTCAATTCAGTCAAATTGCATGTGGAAAAATACATTTTTGTGGGCCTTTAAGGAAAACCACAACGCTTTATTATTTTAGGACCAGATAGATTACATGGTTGAAGAACACATAGATTTATAAAGTTGCTTAAATTTGCTCTCTACTTATATGCATACATCCTCTAATTCCAAATCCTGTAATTTTCTCCTAGTAACATAACATTTCATACTTTTTCTACTGTCCATACAATCTATAATGGTTCTGTAAGTCAACAGAGTACTTACTACCAAACAATAAGCACTGTGCACCTTCACATTTCCTTTCTCTCTATAACCACAACAGCATTTTGCTGCCTTCTGTTCCCAGCTTGTAAATTAAATTTGAATTCGTTTTTTTCAGGTTTTCTGGCAATGTCTCATGTAACCTTTGTCTAGAAAATATCCTGTAAAATCAGAGAGAGCTAAAAAAACAAGGAAATCTCTGAGTTTAAAATAAAATAGATTTTTGCTTTTTGAAAAAAGTTCTCACACAGACACTTACTTTTGTACTGTACTTTTCTCTTTCCATTCACTAAGCAGTACATTGTGAAATCTTTAAGATACTTCTGTTTCCGTTGTTTAATTGTTGTCTATTTTTGCTTGAACACCTCCAACTATTTACTCATAGATGAATAACTGTAAAAGTGTGTTTTCATTTTTAACATACAGAGTATAAATATTTTATCTTGCAGTTTCAAAACACTTACAATAATAATTATATATAGTAACATTCATAATAATTTATATTTTTCTCTTGTTTTTTTATTGTTAGTTTCATTTTTTTTTATAATTTATGTTTTTTTCCTTTGAAGCATTAAAAGCAAAAAATAAATTTGCATTAAAATAGTAATAAATAATGCAAAACACATTCTAAATTACAGGCTAACTTTGTGGTATTTCATATCCAGATAAAGAAAGTTGCTGATTAACCAGACTTGTGACCATATGCTAATCTGAATACATTTTGTCCGACTATTTAGGTAGCCTGGAGGTCATTTTCATTTCTTTGTATTAATAAACATGATGTTAATTTTCCATTGTTCATGAACTGCTCAAGATATTACAGGTCAAACTTTGTTCCCATCGATCCCACTGGAGAGGAACAAAACAACATATCTGAAAGAGGCATCAGTGACTGTAGTCAAGGTTATATATATCATAGCCTACTGGATTCAGAAGATGAGAAAAACACAGAATAAAAAAATAAACAGTGTTATAATTATTATACTTTATTTATAAAGTGCCAACATGTTCTGTGTTGCTGTTTACAAGGGTACAGGAAAAAAGAGAGAGTACAAATATAAAGTGAAAGAATAAATTATAATATACGGAGAATATAAATGCAATACAGTGCAATAAGACATTAGACAATTAATTTTTTTTATTGAAAATATCTTTATGTACAAAAAAATATTATAATCAAACATTCCATCTTTTTACTGTGCAACAGCTTAGTGTGACAATCAATGCATATATATGTATGTATATATATGTACATGTATGTATGTATATATATATGCAAGTTTGCAAGTTTTCAATCTTGTGTCAGTGCCTTGGAAACAAGCTCTATGTACATTTGATTTTATGCTCAAAAACAGGGCCCTCCATTCTTTACAAGGTGTTAAATTAGTTTTTTGCTACATACTTAACCCCTGTACATCGCTACGGATTATGTTGGCGCAATATAAATAAAGATAATAATAATAATAATAATAATACTAATAATAATATATGTGTGTGTATGTATGTATGTATATATATATATATATATATATATATATATATATATATAAATATATATCTATATATATATATATATATATATATCTGCATATAGTAAATAAATACAGTGCCTTGCAAAAGTATTCACCCCCTTGGCATTTTTCATGTTTTGTTGCCTAACAGCCTGGGATTAACATGGATTGTTTGCATTGTTTGAGGATTTGCATCATTTAATTTACAGAACATGCCCACAACTTTGAAGATATATATTTTTTTTTATTGTGAAGCAGACAACAAATATGACAAAATAACAATGAAAAAGTCAATGTGCATAACTATTCACCCCCCTAAAGTCAATACTTTTTAGAGCCACTTTTGGCGTCAATCACAGCTCCAAGTCACTTTGGATAAGACTCTATGAGCTTGTCACATCTTACCACTGGGAATTTTGCCCATTCCTCCATGCAAAACTGCTCCAGCTCCTTCAAGTTGGATGGTTTGACTTGTGAACAGCAATCTTTAAGTCTGACCACAGATTTTCTATTGGCTTAAGGTCTGGGCTTTGACTAGGCCATTCCAACACATTTACATGTTTCCCCTTACACCACTCAAGTGTTGCTTTAGCAGTGTGTTTGGGGTCATTGTCCTGCTGGAAGGTGAACCTCCGTCCTAGCCTCAAATCACGCACAGAGTGGTACAGGTTTTGCTCAAGAATATCCCTGTATTTAGCACCATCCATTTTTCCCTCGACTCTGACCAGTTTACCCAGTCCCAGCTGCTGAAAAACATCCCCACAGCATGATGCTGCCACCACCATGTGTTCTTTTGGTGATGTGATGTGTTGGGTTTGCACCAGACTTAGCATTTTCTTTGATGGCCGAAAAGTTCAATTTTAGTCTCATCAGACCAGAACACCCTCCTCCATAAATTTTGGGAGTCTCCCACATGCCTTTTTGCAAACTCAAAACGTGCCATTTTGTTTTTTTATGAAAATAATGGCTTTCTTCTGGCCACTCTGCTATAAAGCCCAACTCTGTGGTGAGTACGGCTTATTGTCATCCTATGTACAGATACTCCAGTCTCTGCTGTGGTACCCTGCAGCTCCTCCAGGGTTACCTTAGGTCTCTGTGCGGCCTCTCTGATTAATGCCCTCCTTGCCTGGTCATGAGTTTTGTTGGGCGGCCGTATCTTGGCAGGTTTGCTGTTGTGCCATGATAAATTTGATGGTGCTCCTGGGGATCATCAAACATTTGGATATTTTTTATAACCCCACCTGACTTGTACTTCTCAACAACATTGTCCCTTACTTGTTTGGAGAGTTGTTTGGTGTTCCTAGCAGTGTTTGGTTAGTGGTGCCTCTTGCTTAGGTGTTGTAGCCTCTGGGGCCTTTCAAAAAAGGTGTGAATATGTAATGACAGATCATGTGGCACTTAGATTGCGCACAGATGGACATCATTTCACTAATTATGTGACTTATAAAGGTAATTGGTTACACCAGAGCTTTTTATGAGCTTCATAACAAAGAGGGTGAATACATACACACATGCCAATTTTCTGTTTTGTATTTCTAAAAAATAGTTTTATGCATATTTTTTTCTCATTTCACTTCACTAACTTAGACTATTGTGTTCTGATCCATCGCATAAAATTCCGATTAACAAAACATTGAACTTAAGGCTGTAATGTAACAAAATAGGTAAAAAGTCAAGGGGGGGGGGGGGGGATACTTTTGCAAGGCACTGTAGTACATTTGTGTTCACATTTGAATGTCTAAAGCAAGATAAAAAAACCTGCTTCCAGGTCAGAATTCTGAGAAAAACAGTTATTACACTGCATTCTGGGAAGCTGAGCTTGGACATGCAAATGTGCCCAACAAATGCCTCACTCTTCAATCCATAGCCATTTTCAAACATGGCTTACTTTAAGCTTATGCCTGCTGTATTACACAGCTTTAATGCAAAGCAATGGCTGGAATTTACACACACATACATTTTCGAATTTATTATGGTGACACAAATTGATGTAAAGAAACCATGCTAGTAAACCAGAAAATAAAAAACAACAATATTTTGATCAATCCTACTGTTTTCAATGTTGTCAGATGGTCAGAAGAACCATTTTCTCCCAGAAATGCTCAGCATACAGAACTTCTGTTGTAGACAAGGATTCTGGGTAGGTGCATGCAAATGAATCTTGAAACATTAAGCCTTTTGTGTCTATCTACTTGAAACATGGATTCTGTTAGCATATTTAGCCATTTGGTACTAAATTTGTCCTGGTTTTGCAGCTGGAAAGCTCTGATTAATAACCCCTCTTTTTTTATTTATTTGACAGTGACCCTCTTTCACCTTGTGAAGTTGCAGGCATAATACTTAGAGGAATAAGTTAGGACAAACATCTTGCACTTTTACTGACTATCAATATATCATCCTTTGACAGACTATTAACAATGTGTTGACCTAGGGAAAAATTGGTGTTTCAAAAAGAGAGAAAAAAAAAGATCCAATGTGTACTTATCGATAAAATGCTCATACTGCATATACCAGAGACTTGGACTGCGTTTCATTTAACAAATTCAGCAGCCTGTTTATTGTCAATATCTGACCCAAAACCAATGATTCATGTTCCAAAGAAAATGCTGCTGTTATATTTTTTTTTCCAGCGGCTTAGTGTCTAAATGCAGACCCACATTATTCCCCCTTACCACTGCTCTACATCTGGGTGACATGAAAGATAATTGCAGGACGCTTACAGCCCTGATAAACTATGGTTTCCCCTGCTCTGGATCTCTTTGAAGTCTCAGACAGTTTCATGATAATTGATAATCTAATCTTTGCCCAGCTAGTGTTTTTGAGTCTGGCCTGGAACAGCACGAATGGGAAATATTGCTGAATATGTATTGATTACTGCATGCACAGTGATTATACAAGGTTCTTGTTAGAGGTGAAGTGTTTGCAAGATCCTAATAACTACTCAAAGGTAGTTAAATGTGGGGAGTGGGGGGGAGGTAAATGAGGAAAACACTTTTTTTCATGCTCCTATACCTTTAGGCGATACATGGCAATTACAATTGCGGACGCAATAAAGAAGTTGTTAATTACAGTTTTTATACTCTGTAGCCCAAAGTAGGAATGGCAAGTTCTAAAGGTTACAAACGGATTCTTTGACCAAAATGAACAAGTTGTGGGTGATAACTTGAAGGAGAAGGACCCAATCATTACACTTAAGCTTTGGTGTGATAAAAAGGTTTTTGGTTTCTTTGTAGGATTTAATCTTGATATTTTTTTTTGTTCAGAGACAAGCTAATGCAGTGGTTTTGATTGCATTCAGTAGGAGTTTGTAAACCTTCAAATATATCACAAAGGAAGCATTTCCTGAAAGCTGGAAATCAATAAAAACATAATTACATTTGTACAATAATTGCTTTAAACAGACATTGCTGAACTTCAGTAGATATCTGCTGCTTGGCCAAAAAAAGAGAATATCTCTGTCATTGTTGTAGAAAATATCTGTTTTTCTATACTTTGTTTCACAGGGATAAAACACAAAAGCTTGCATTTTAAACAAGTATGTTAAAGGTCCACTGAAATGTTATATTTTATAATATGAATAGTTTGAATAACTTGCTTGATAATGGTAAGTATTTAAAAGTAAATAAATACAGTATTTAATATTTAACGATTGTCAGCATTTTTGTAATGTTTTATATAAGTACAATATGATATTTTGAAGAACTTCACTTATGGATGCAGGAACCAAAGAAAATCTGGGGGTGATACCGCATATAGTATAAAAATACCACACAACTGCTTCTTTAAACATGAACACACACATTAAAAAATCTGAGGCGGGGGGGGGGGGGGGGATTTGTCCCCCTCGCCCCCCACCCTCACTAGTTCCTACACCCATAGCTTCACTTGTTAATGTGGAAATGGTTTTATAATGTAACTTTATTAATTATTTATTCAATTATGCTGTAGTGGAAGACAGAGTTTTGTTCTACAGGTGGAAGGAGAGCTTAAATACAGAGGAAGTGTTCAACTGATTAAGTTGAAATTAAGCAGTTCTTAACACTAGTGCTTTAAGATAGTAGAATTCTCAGTTGACATGGTTGCTAACTGTGGCCTCTGATATTTTTTATGGGGTTTGGTAGCCTTTGACAGATTAAAATTTCCACTACTAGTTTGGGCTTCCACTTCCTTTCCAGATGAAAAAAATTACAAGAAGGGACTAGAAAGAAAAATGAAATAGAGAAAAGGATAAACAAATATGGTGTAGTATGTCTGAATTTTGTAGTAAAACTGAAGCTTAAAAAATTACATTCACAAACAAGGTGGAGTCTAATAAAAATACTTACATGGACTTAATAGTATGTACGACTCAATCATACATAGTGTCATGGCACAACTTTCCAGGCCTCCAGATGCCTCCAACCACCACCAGCAAGGATCCTCTCACTGTTAACAAGGGATATCGGCACACATACCTTTCAGGAGTAGCAGGTCAGCCTCAGGAGCTAATATAACTGGCCATTGATTTATATGACTTGCTCCTTTGTCACAGAACCCAGCAAGCTGGCACGCCAATGCTCTGTAACTTCCACCGGTTAGGCTGTGGTTCCAGATCTGTGAGGGGTATGTAGCCCTCAACCACCTGGATGAAGCTGAACAGGAGCTGGAACAGAGCAATACTGGATCACAGGAACACTGAAACTCTGGAACTGTGGAGTCATCTAGTTAAGCAGAGAGGAATCCCCATGATTTCCCAGGGAAGAGCTACAGCTCTCAGGCATATAAACTCAGCAATACCTTATAATGAAGTCCATTCTTCTTCCCTTAGATCTCCAGAAATACAGTTCAGACACTTGTACTCCGTCTCAAGAGGGTACAGTTCACTTTACTTTCAACAGAACATTTACAGGCAAACGGGACAATACCACTTTGGTTCAGCCCATAAACATAAACATGATTAAATCACCTGCCCTTAATCAGTTAACTCAATCAATCATCTGCCGTACCTCAATGTCCCACCTGAGGGGACTGACCAAAAGGCCAATCAGACCTTAAACTTAACATGACCGTTGATTTAGATTAGATCTCTGTTAAGTTCTATATGAAGATTAGCAGTCTATAATGAACTCACTTGTTTCTTACATGTGATATTTTTAAGAAACTACAGTCCTATTTTACTTAATGCTACTTGAAAAATACTCTTACGTGTCTTCAGTCAGAATAGCTTTTTAAACTTTTCATGATAAACCAAGTCATTATTTACCATGTGATATAATTATCTGTATCTTATGTTTTAGGGATCTATTGCATCCAAATTTAATATATACTATACTTCTCTATCTCACCATTTTAGGTCAAAAATAATAATGCCCCAACTAAAATCCCGAGACCTATAATTTGTAGCATTTTTCCTTTCCATCATCTGCCTATGCCTTAGACACTCAGCATTGCATATTTGAAATGCAATAAAACCCTCTGTCATATCATACATTCTCTACTAATTTGTGAATGCTTTTAATGGACTTAGCCATCTTGTCTTCATTTGGAACTAGTTAGAGTTCATACCAGACAGATGAAGCAATTCCGCAGTTTTCTAAAAGCTGGTGTGATATGAGTGGTAAAGCAGTTTTAGGAAATTCTGAGTGAACATACTATATAATGCAAATTGATATCTGACTAATATAATACAGATGCACACCAAAGCAAAACTTTGTTAAATAGTATTTTAAATACGAAAAACCCAATGATATCTATTCAGTAGGTGGTAAATTTGAAACACACTGATGTCAAACTTTACAGATTTGGTATGGCAAATGTTCAGGCACAGGTAAGAAAATAAATAATATCAACAATAGAGGTGCTCAGACAGAGAACAAAATATCCTTAATAGGTAGTTCTATGAATATGGTCATCATGAGCAACCTCTTTTAGCTCACTTGGGCCCTACACAGTGAGAAATATCCTGTAGTATATACTACATTCACTAAAGCTTGGCAGGGGCCACAAAGAGCCATGATGGGATGTACTGGCTATCTTCTGCATACTAATAGCCATTACAGCCTTCATCAACCTGCTTTGCACACCCACAGATGATGTGAATTTAGCCCTATGTCTTGTACAAAAGTATCTGGAAATGCATTAAACCTTTAAGTCACACTGACAAATCTTCCTCTTCTAAACTTTTCAAATCTTCTAGTTGTTAATTAGTTAATGACATTTAAATTCTTAGGCTTATATGATTCAGGACCCAATGTTTTTAGACATTTTGTCAACATTAAATTATTTAAATGACAAAAAAGAGAAAGAAAAAAAAACTTTAGAAAAGTGCACTCATGAATTGGACTAGTAAATAAATGTTAAAATATAACTTTTAATTGTACCCCAAAAAAAATCAGTATTGTTGGCGTTCACGCCTGAATAAGGTATATCTAGTTAAAATTAAATTATGCCACAAATGTATTTATATATTTTACTAAAAACATGTTATAAGTTTATGAATATTTTAAATTACACATAATTAAAATACATAAAATGACAGATGTGGTTTGCGAGGAGCTCATGGAATTTGAGACCTCAGTGACTAAGAGTAAATTCTTGAGTTCTCTTAGTGGATTCAACAGTTGTTAACTCATTTATATGAGAATTTGTTCTCCGAATGCCCAGCAACATAAGGCAGTATGTGACTCCAGCTGTTACCAGGCAAAAGTCACATACCACATCTGGGGTGACATCTTTGAAGATGCACTTAATCTGTACTGCTAAGGTATGTTAAGCTTCTTTTCTTCCTCAGCTCTCTAGGTAATACTGCTCCTGGATACTGATGTAGGGCTGAAGTCATTGAGTGAGATGAAAGAGCAACAAAGGAAGTAATAAAAGCATACCATGTGAAGGAAAAACTAAACGCATGACAATAACATCATTCCTTGATCGTTCTAGTGGTAATTTTCTACTTCTTAAATTGACACAAATGCTTACATTTTGAAACCGTAAACCCCCCAGAAATTATAGCAATTCCTAATGGTATTATCTTCAATCCTGATCTGCTTGTGTTATGTTATTTATATATGAACAATGCTTGCAATGCAGGGTTGTAAAGTAAAGTTATAAACTAACAGATACAAGAGAGAACAGAAAATAAAATAAAAAAACATTTTCCAAAAGATCTTGCAATATAGTGATCTTCAAAATCGTATAGATTCAGGTTTGAAAATGCTTTATGGAAGCCTGCCTTGGCTATTTTCTATTTGGTATTAACAAAGACTGCAAAGCTTAGTGAGTCTAGAGGATTTTTTGTAAAATGTGATTTTTATGCAAACCAAATATAAATATACATTCTAGTTATTTAATAAATTATGTGACTCAATAGATACTTGGAAAAGTTAATTCAATATAACATTGTTTATTACCTAGATCTGTGATTTCCTTACCTTGTATTTTTGATGTACCAGATGCAAACACTTTATTATTTTTGAGGAATTTCTGAGGGTATTGCATGGCCACTATTTTTCCCAATTCTTTTTTCAGATTTTTTACATGCCATATATACTGTGGTGTAGTATGGCATACACATTTATAAGACATATTATGATCTAGACAGTAAGTAATATTTAAACAATATTTGTTCAACAGCAAACTGTCTGAATGAAGCTCATGGATCAATTGTGATCTGGGAACCTTGGACATAGATTATACATTACAATGGCTTTTTTTCTCTTAAAAAAAGTATCCATCTGTTTGAGTAATTACTGAACTTGTTACCTGCCTAACAAAAATGGACCACTGCAGTTTGGGGAAACTAATAACTAATATAACTAATAACTAACTAATAACATTAGCAGTTATGGTTTTTCTAGGAGCGTTCATGTTATATTTGAGGGATAGGGGTGCTCTATTGTGAACTGAACTTCCCACAAAACTGGGACATCATCTAGGACTGAACAGAGGACTTATCTGCACTGAAGGCCATTCCAATACATGGGAAAGACGTGGAGGCAGTGACATATTTTATTATCGGGGGTTCCGGGATCACTGCAGATGGTGACATGAAATTAAAAGATGTTTGCTTCTGGGTAGCAAAGCTATGACAAGTCTGTCTGTACAAGCTATTCAAAGGTAAAGATATTACACTATCGACTAAGGTCCGCATAGGTGGAACTGGTATACCAAGTAGTAACATAGTAACATATGGATGTGAGAGCTGGACCATAAAGAAGACTGAGCACTCCATAATTGATGCCTTTGAATTGTGGTGCTGAAGAAAACTGCTTAGAGTTCCTTGAACTACAAGAAGATCCAATAAATCAATACTACGGGAAATCAAGTCAAACTGTTCACTGGAAGGATTGATTTAGAGGCTAAAGTTTAAATATTTTGGCCATATCATGAGAAGACAGGATTCCCCAGAGAAGCCTTTGATCCTAGGACAGATTGAAGGCACACGAAGAAGTGAACTCCAGAGGCAGAGATGGATAGATGAGGTCATGGAAACAATGAACATGAGCTTGAGAGAGCTCAGGGGGAAATTGACTGACAGATGAGTCTGGTGTTCTGCAGTCCACAGAATCAAAGAGAGCTGGACATGACTGAATGACTATTATACATATATATATATATATATATATATATATATATATATATATATATATATATATATATATGAAAGATTTATTATCACATTGGATTTTAAATCCCTCTTTTAGAAAATGATGTCTAGCCAGTTGCATACCCTTTCCCTGCACAATTATGCTTTTTGTTAGATTCAAACGTTTCAAACATAGATTTTTTACATCATACAGTGATTGTTTAACTCAACAGCTGCTGTTATTTCTGTATATTATATTATTTAGTATGCTATTACTCTATCATCATGTAGCTAAATTTACCCTATCATCATGTAGCACAAGGATATATAGTTGTAGTACTTTGCAATACTTTTCATTGAACAGAAGTCGGCCACATTAAGAAAACCCTTGAAGGTCCATGTTGTAAAGTCTAGTGAAATTATTTTTATTTTCTGAATGGAATAAATTAAACAGAAATATATACAGAATAATTAATATCTGTTGATATGTGGCATCGTTGGTGATCTCTGAGTATTATAGTACTTCTTGCTAAGATGTGTTTAGTAATTCTAAGTTCATATATAAATGTATTTTTGGATTAAAACAAATTATATTTACGACAGAACTACTTTTTGGGAAGATAGATTTTTATAGATGTAAATTCACCAAAAGACTGCAATTTAGTCACTTAGGTGTAAAGTTTTACATTTAAACACCCACATCCTTATTAAATTGCGATTCAGCAAATTTAAAATGGCTCTATAAGCACATAGCATATTTTTTTACAGAAGTTTTTAGTTAGTGAACTACTATCCAAAAGCAAGGTCTTCACTAACTAAAAACTTCTGTAAAAAAAAGATGCTATGTGCTTAAATAGAGCCCTTTTAAATTTGCTAAATCGTAATTTAATAAGGCTGCCAGTCTTTGTTTACAACTCCAAAGTGTATCTCATAAGTCAAAACATTTCTAGAGAACAAAGATGGACATTTTTCAACAAATATATTATTTAGTATTTAGTATTATTGTGATTCACTCACAACTGCAGAGCAAAGAGTTCTAATATTAGAGCGATGTATGCTGTGGAGCAGTGGTGTTGTATAACATTTAATGGTGTATATGTTATATGTTATATGGGTAAGTTAACTGGTGGCCCAGTGGTTAGGATGCAGGTGCTTTCACCACAGCACCCTGGGTTAGAATCCAGAACCAAGAGGTCACATTAGTTAGTACTTGGATGGGAGACCACCTGGGAATACCAGGAGCTGTATACTATGGCCCACTAGCAACTCACTCCAGTATCTCTGCCATGAAAAGCAAGTGTGGATCAGCATGGTGTGTTGTCCATGAGGTCACAGAGAGTTGGACATGACTGAACAACGTCATTTACATGTTATATGGGTATAAAGCAGGAATGCACTCCGATCTTATAGTTTTTCTAATGTGGGTACTTAATAAAATGTAAAACATGTTTCTTTTCTTAAAATTTTGAGTGCATGCATTTATCTCTCTTTTCTCTGAGCTCCATTTTTTTTTTTTGTATTAACATTTTAGAGACATGTGCTCTCCCCATTAATGGGAGGCTGTGTTAGAAAATAAGGGTGGCTCAACCAAGGGGTGCTTTTTGTAGATACTTCCTAGTGTTACTATGTTTCATTCACAACTGCATCAGCATGATGTGCACAATGCTCAGTCGAGAACATATAAAAGACCATATTAAAAGGTAATATTCCTTCAAAAGATGGACAATTGTGGGATGTGGTATCTGATCTGGCTGCTAAAAAAGTACAACACCTCTCACTGGATAGGTACCATGACATTATGCTCTAAGATGGTATCTTCTGTGTTTCAATAGTTCAAGTTTCTTCACAGTCCAACAGAGATTTCTTTACCTTTAAGCACAGGTTTTGACCTTAAAAGAACCCAATTTGGCCGGTATTATAACCCGACAACTAGTTCTCCTTAAGTAAAGGATACAAAATCCTAGGGGAGCCATAGGGCCTAAAAATGTCTACTTCTGGCTCCTAAATATGTTTCCAAAGTATAATTTATCTCTATGATGCATTAAGAGGCTAGAAGCAGACGGTCTGGCTCCAATAAAATCATGGCTCCTAAATGTTAGATACTTTGTCCACCCCTGAAAATGGTATGATATGGGAAACTTGAACCTGTATTCTATAACACTAACACAACAGCCTCATGAGATTGCTCCTATTGTAGTTTATGCTTACATTAGTGTATGCATAACTAGGGATATTATAATAACCACAAACAGACAGGGGTAAATAATGTCACCTATAAAATCAGAAAGAATTATCACATTTAAACATAAATTAACTGTTTGAAATCAAAAGTCTCATACTTTGAAATACATTATGTTAATAGACCCGTTGCAAGAGATTTCAAGAGACCTATATATGCTATATCTAACATACTTTGAACTGCTGTTTTTCATAATAATGCATGCTTTTCACATGTATACCGTCTGAAGATCTCACATAAATAAAGTAAAATCCAGAAATACAGTACTTCTCCAACATGAAGCATTACTGTCAATTTCACACACTGCAAGCCTTGAAATGAGTGCTGAAAAAATGCTTGACTTATTCAAATGATTTAACAAACAGTTCAGCATTCAGCTAATTACAGTACTTTCAGTCAATGATTCATTATGCTATGCAAGGGTTCTTCTGCTACACATTCTGCTATCAGTTCATGCTGAGGTTTAAGCAAACAATGTTAGAAAATACTTATGTCATTATTAACATAAGTCCCTCAGGGCATTTAATGTTTATTAATATATTAAACAATAGTGAAAAACAGTGAAGTAGAATATTTTATAAAAATATTACATTTGTGGCCATTTTTGTCCTTCGCATATGCTTTTATAATATTACATGAACAATTATTTTATGACTATGTGGTAGACTCACTAAAGAGGAGTCTTGAAATATGCTTGGAGAGGTCATTTATAGTGAATTAGTGCCATAGGATCAAACAGAAACAAGAGATGACTCTTTAAGAGTATTACAAAGTGAACACTGCCCTATATTTCTGTTGATATAACATAACCTCCATGCCACCATACTGATTAAATTACTAAATTTACTAGTTTAAATATATATAAATGGTATATATATATATATATATATATATATATATATATATACAAACTTTATTTATTATCTTTATTTGTAATGCTCCAACATATTACGTACCGTTGTACAGGGGAAACGAACAGTGATGAATACAATGTTAACAAACTGCAAAAAATGGAGGGCCCTGTTTTGAGTTTAGAATCTTTGTAGAAAGTGCTTTTTTTCAAAGCACCCTACTAGAATGGAAACTCGCTACTTACAATCTAAAGGGGTTGGAAAAGGCAGAAACCAGGGCAAGAATAAACAGATAAGGAATTCCAAAGGTCAGGAAGGAAGTGAAAGTTTTCTTAGGTAAGAAAGTATACAGAGGTTTTTCATTGAGTAGGAGAGGAAATGGAACTGATTGAAAGTAAATTGAGTTGAATGGCTCTAGTATGTAATATGTTAGCTGCCCCTATTGTTTAGATAATTTAACCTGCAAATGGGAATGCCAGATGAGGGGCCTTGGTTAGGAGATATATCTCCAGAAGTCAGCAGTAGAAGGAGAGAGAGGAGATGGGAATAGGACTTTCAGAATTGTTTCTGCTTATGAGCTTTGGAAGAGGGAGGAGGTAGTGACTGGAGGAAGGAGAGCAGTTCATGGGTGCATAAAAGTATAAAGGAGAGCATGGAAGGTGAAATGGTTATGTGGACATAATATGGAAAAGTTAAGAAGCAGAGCCTGAGGAAAAGGCAGGAGGTTATGAGGACGGAGAAGGCACAAGGAAACATTGTGTAAAGGATTAATTAGGAATAGGTGTTGCTAATTGATCAGCTGTAAGAAATTTGAGTAACCAGGGTCAGGTGGGAGAGGGGTAGGTGGCAGAGGGTCAGGGAGGGAGGGCATTGCTTCTAGTGAGTCAGTGGGTAGAGATCTGAGAGTGAGTAATGGTTTCTGCAAAAAAACAGAATTGTATAGGGTTTACATGGGAGGAAGAGGAGCAAGTGTTTTCACAGAGATTCTAGTGCCATAAACAGAGGGGGTTAAACTATTGCTAAGCAAAAACTCAATTTAGGTTTTAAAGAAATATAGACTATCTCCTAAAATATCATAACAGAAATATTAATATTAAAAATCAATGTGAGGTTAGAATGGCATCTGATTTCTTGTGTGTTTGCAGATTGGTTCTGGCGAGTCAGTGGGTAGAAGTCTGGGATTGAGTGATGGTTTCTTGTGTGTTTGAAAGTTGGTTCTGGCGTGTCAGTGGGTAGAGACCTGGGAGTGAATGATGGTTTCTTGTGTTTTTGCAGATTGGTTCTGGCGAGTCAGTGGGTAGAGATCTGGGAGTGAGTAATGGTTTCTTGTGTGTTTGTAGGTTGGTTCTAGCGAGTCAGTGGGTAGATATCTAATAGTGAGTAATGGTTTCTTGTGTGTTTGCAGATTGGTTCTGGCGAGTAAGTGGGTAGAGGTGTGGGAGTGAGTAATGTTTTTTTGTGTTTGCAGATTGGTTCTGGCAAATCAGTGGGTAGTAGTCTGGGAGTGAGTGATGGTTTCTTGTGTGTTTGCAGGTTGGTTCTGGCAAGACAGGGATAGGGATCTGGGAGTGAGTAATGGTTTCTTGTGTGTTTCAGGTTGGTTCTGGCAAGTCAGTGGATAAAGAACTGGGAGTGAGTAATGGTTTCTTGTGTGTTTGCAGATTGGTTTTGGTGAGTCAGTGGGTAGAGGTCTGGGAGTGAGCAATGGTTTCTTGTGTGCTTGCAGATTGGTTCTGGCGAGTCAGTGGGTAGAGATCTGGGAGTGAGTGATGGTTTCTTGTGTGTTTGCAGGTTGGTTCTGGTCAGTCAGTTGGTAGAGATCTGGGAGTGAGTAATGGTTTCTTGTGTGTTTGCAGATTGGTTCTGGCGATTCAGTGGGTAGAGTTCTGTGAGTGAGTAATGGTTTCTTTTGTGTTTGCAGGTTGGTTTTGGCGAGACAGAGGATAGAGATCTGGGAGTGAGTAATGGTTTCTTGTGTGTTTCAGGTTGGTTCTGGCAAGTCAGTGGATAAAGAACTGGGAGTGAGTAATGGTTTCTTGTGTGTTTGCAGATTGGTTTTGGTGAGTCAGTGGGTAGAGGTCTGGGAGTGAGCAATGGTTTCTTGTGTGCTTGCAGATTGGTTCTGGCGAGTCAGTGGGTAGAGATCTGGGAGTGAGTGATGGTTTCTTGTGTGTTTGCAGGTTGGTTCTGGTCAGTCAGTTGGTAGAGATCTGGGAGTGAGTAATGGTTTCTTGTGTGTTTGCAGATTGGTTCTGGCGATTCAGTGGGTAGAGTTCTGTGAGTGAGTAATGGTTTCTTTTGTGTTTGCAGGTTGGTTTTGGCGAGACAGAGGATAGAGATCTGGGAGTGAGTAATGGTTTCTTGTGTGCTTGCAGGTTGGTTCTGGCGAGTCAGTGGGTAGAGGTCTAGGAGGGAGAGATGGTTTGTTGTGGGTTTGCAGATTGGTTCTGGTGAGTCAGTTGGTAGAGATCTGAGAGTGAGTAATGGTTTCTTGTGTGTTTGCAGATTGGTTCTGCTGAGTCAGTAGGTAGCGGTCTGGGAAGAAGTGAAGGTTTCTTGTGTGTTTGCAGGTTGGTTCTGCAGAATCAGTGGGTAGCGATCTGGGAGTGAGTAATGGTTTCTAGTGTGTTTGCAGATTGGTTCTGGAGAGTCAGTGGGTAGCGATCTGGGAGTGAGTAATGGTTTCTAGTGTGTTTGCAGATTGGTTCTGATGAGTCAGTGGGTAGAAGTCAGTGAGTGAGTGATGGTTTATTGTGTGTTTGCAGGTTGGTTCTGGCGATACAGTGGATAGAGATACGGGAGTGAGTAATGATTTCTTGTGTGTTTGCAGATTGGTTCTGGCAAGTCAGTGGGTAAAGATCTGGAGTGAGTAATGGTTTATTTTGTGTTTGCAGATTAGTTCTGGCGAGTCAGGGGGTAGAGGTCTGGGAGTGAGTGGTGGTTTCTTGTTTGTTTGCAGGTTGGTTCTGGCGAGTCAGTTGGAAGAGTTCAGGGAGTGAGTAATGGTTTCTTGTGGGTTTGCAGATTGGTTCTGGCGAGTCAGTTGGTAGAGATATGGAAGTGAGTAATGGTTTCTTGTGTGTTTGCAGATTGGTTCTGGCAAGCCAGTTGGTAGAGATCTGAGTGTTAGTAATGGTTTCTTGTGTGTTTGAAGATGGGTTCTGGAGAGTCAGTGGGTAGATATTTGGAAGTGAGTAATGGTTTCTTGTGTGTTTTCAGGTTGGTTCTGGCGTGTCAGTGGGTAGAGGTGTGGGAGTGAGAGATGTTTTTTTGTGTTTGCAGATTGGTTCTGGCGAGTCAGTGGGTAGAGATCTGGGAGCGAGTAATGGTTTCTTGTGTGTTTGCAGGTTGGTTCTGGCGAGTTGGTTGGTAAAGACCTGGGAGTGAGTAGTGGTTTCTTGTGTATTTGCATATTGGTTCTGGAGAGTCAGTGGGTAGAGATCTGGGAGTGAATGATGGTTTCTTGTGGGTTTGCAGATTGGTTCTGGCGAGTCAGTGGGTAGAAGACTGGGAGTGAGTGATGGTTTCTTCTGTGTTGGAAGGTTTGTTCTGGAGAGTCAGTGGGTAGAGATCTGGCAGTGAGTAATGGTTTCTTGTGTGTTTGCAGGTTGGTTCTGGCGAGTCAGTGGGTAAAGATCTGGCAGTGAGTAATGGTTTCTTGTGTGTTTGCAGATTGGTTCTGGTGAGTCAGTGGGTAGAGGTCTGTGAGTGAATGATGGTTTCTTGTGTTTGCAGATTGGTTCTGGCAAGTCAGTGGGTAGAGGTCTAGGAGTGAATGATGGTTTCTTGTGTGCTTACAGATTGGTTCTGGCGAATCAGTGGGTAGAGGTCTGGGAGTGAGTGATGGTTTCTTGTGTGTTGCAGGTTGGTTCTGGCGACTCAGTTGGTAGAGATCTGGGAGTGAGTCATGGTTTCTTGTGTGTTTGCAGATTGGTTGTGGCGAGTCAGTTTGTAGAGGTCTGGGAGTGAGTGATGGTTGCTTGTGTGTTTGCAGGTTGGTTCTGGCGAGTTAGTTGGTAGAGATCTGAGAGTGAATAATGGTTTCTTGTGTGTTTGCAGATTGGTTCTGGCGAGTCAGTGGGTAGAAGTCTGGGAGTGAATTAGGGTTTCATGTGTGTTTGCCGGTTGGTTCTGGCGAGTCAATGGGTAGAGGTCTTGGAGTGAATGATGGTTTCATGTGTGTTTGCAGGTTGGTTCTGGCGAGTCAGCGGGTAGAGGTCTGGGAGTGAGTAATGGTTTCTTGTGTGTTGCAGATTGGTTCTGGCGAGTCAGTGGGTAGAGGTCTGGGAGGGAATGATGGTTTCTTGTGTGTTTGCAGGTTGATTCTGGCGAGTCAGTTGGTAGAGATCTGGCAGTGAGTAATGGTTTCTTGTGTGTTTGCAGATTGGTTGTGGTGAGTCAGTGGGGTGGTCTGGAAGTGAGTGTTGGTTGCTTGTGTGTTTGCAGGTTGGTTCTGGTGAGCTGGTTGGTAGAGACCTGGGAGTGAGTAATGGTTTCTTGTGTTTTTGCAGATTGGTTCTGGCAAGTCAATGGGTACAGGTCTAGGAGTGAATTATGGTTTCTTGTGTGCTTACAAATTGGTTCTGGCGAATCAGTGGGTAGAGGTCTGGGAGTGAGTGATGGTTTCTTGTGTGTTTGCAGATTGGTTCTGGCGAGTCAGTGGGTAGAGATCTGGGAGCGAGTAATGGTTTCTTGTGTGTTTGCAGGTTGGTTCTGGAGAGTCAGTGGGTAGAGATCTGGGCGTGAATGATGGTTTCTTGTGGGTTTGCAGATTGGTTCTGGCGAGTCAGTGGGTAGAAGACTGGGAGTGAGTGATGGTTTCTTCTGTGTTTGCAGGTTGGTTCTGGCGAGTCAGTGGGTAGAGATCTGGCAGTGAGTAATGGTTTCTTGTGTGTTTGCAGATTGGTTCTGGTGAGTCAGTGGGTAGAGGTCTGTGAGTGAATGATGGTTTCTTGTGTTTGCAGATTGGTTCTGGCAAGTCAGTGGGTAGAGGTCTAGGAGTGAATGATGGTTTCTTGTGTGCTTACAGATTGGTTCTGGCGAATCAGTGGGTAGAGGTCTGGGAGTGAGTGATGGTTTCTTGTGTGTTGCAGGTTGGTTCTGGCGACTCAGTTGGTAGAGATCTGGGAGTGAGTCATGGTTTCTTGTGTGTTTGCAGATTGGTTGTGGCGAGTCAGTTTGTAGAGGTCTGGGAGTGAGTGATGGTTGCTTGTGTGTTTGCAGGTTGGTTCTGGCGAGTTAGTTGGTAGAGATCTGAGAGTGAATAATGGTTTCTTGTGTGTTTGCAGATTGGTTCTGGCGAGTCAGTGAGTAGAAGTCTGGGAGTGAATTAGGGTTTCATGTGTGTTTGCCGGTTGGTTCTGGCGAGTCAGTGGGTAGAGGTCTTGGAGTGAATGATGGTTTTATGTGTGTTTGCAGGTTGGTTCTGGCGAGTCAGCGGGTAGAGGTCTGGGAGTGAGTAATGGTTTCTTGTGTGTTGCAGATTGGTTCTGGTGAGTCAGTGGGTAGAGGTCTGGGAGGGAATGATGGTTTCTTGTGTGTTTGCAGGTTGATTCTGGCGAGTCAGTTGGTAGAGATCTGGCAGTGAGTAATGGTTTCTTGTGTGTTTGCAGATTGGTTGTGGTGAGTCAGTGGGGTTGTCTGGAAGTGAGTGTTGGTTGCTTGTGTGTTTGCAGGTTGGTTCTGGTGAGCTGGTTGGTAGAGACCTGGGAGAGAGTAATGGTTTCTTGTGTTTTTGCAGATTGGTTCTGGCAAGTCAGTGGGTACAGGTCTGGGAGGGAGTGATGGTTTCTTGTGTGTTTGCAGATTGGTTCTGGCGAGTCAGTGGGTAGAGGTCTGGGAGTGATTGATGGTTTCTTGTGTTTGCAGATTGGTTCTGGCAAGTCAGTGGGTAGAGGTCTAGGAGTGAATGATGGTTTCTTGTGTGCTTACAAATTGGTTCTGGCGAATCAGTGGGTAGAGGTCTGGGAGTGAGTGATGGTTTCTTGTGTGTTTGCAGATTGGTTCTGGCGAGTCAGTGGGTAGAGATCTGGGAGCGAGTAATGGTTTCTTGTGTGTTTGCAGGTTGGTTCTGGAGAGTCAGTGGGTAGAGATCTGGGCGTGAATGATGGTTTCTTGTGGGTTTGCAGATTGGTTCTGGCGAGTCAGTGGGTAGAAGACTGGGAGTGAGTGATGGTTTCTTCTGTGTTGGAAGATTGGTTCTGGAGAGTCAGTGGGTAGAGATCTGGCAGTGAGTAATGGTTTCTTGTGTGTTTGCAGATTGGTTCTGGTGAGTCAGTGGGTAGAGGTCTGGGAGTGATTGATGGTTTCTTGTGTTTGCAGATTGGTTCTGGCAAGTCAGTGGGTAGAGGTCTAGGAGTGAATGATGGTTTCTTGTGTGCTTACAGATTGGTTCTGGCAAATCAGTGGGTAGAGGTCTGGGAGTGAGTGATGGTTTCTTTTGTGTTTGCCGATTGATTCTGGCGAGTCAGTGGGTAGAGGTCTGGGAGTGAGTTATGGTTTCATGTGTGTTTGCAGATTGGTTGTGGCGAGTCAGTTCGTAGAGGTCTGGGAGTGAGTGATGGTTGCTTGTGTGTTTGCAGGTTGGTTCTGGCGAGTTAGTTGGTAGAGATCTGAGAGTGAATAATGGTTTCTTGTGTGTTTGCAGATTGGTTCTGGCGAGTCAGCGGGTAGAGGTCTGGGAGTGAGTAATGGTTTCTTGTGTGTTTGCAGATTGGTTCTGGCGAGTCAGTGGGTAGAGGTCTGGGAGTGATTGATGGTTTCTTGTGTTTGCAGATTGGTTCTGGCAAGTCAGTGGGTAGAGGTCTAGGAGTGAATGATGGTTTCTTGTGTGCTTACAAATTGGTTCTGGCGAATCAGTGGGTAGAGGTCTGGGAGTGAGTGATGGTTTCTTGTGTGTTTGCAGATTGGTTCTGGCGAGTCAGTGGGTAGAGATCTGGGAGCGAGTAATGGTTTCTTGTGTGTTTGCAGGTTGGTTCTGGAGAGTCAGTGGGTAGAGATCTGGGCGTGAATGATGGTTTCTTGTGGGTTTGCAGATTGGTTCTGGCGAGTCAGTGGGTAGAAGACTGGGAGTGAGTGATGGTTTCTTCTGTGTTGGAAGGTTGGTTCTGGAGAGTCAGTGGGTAGAGATCTGGCAGTGAGTAATGGTTTCTTGTGTGTTTGCAGGTTGGTTCTGGCGAGTCAGTGGGTAGAGATCTGGCAGTGAGTAATGGTTTCTTGTGTGTTTGCAGATTGGTTCTGGTGAGTCAGTGGGTAGAAGTCTGTGAGTGAATGATGGTTTCTTGTGTTCGCAGATTGGTTCTGGCAAGTCAGTGGGTAGAGGTCTAGGAGTGAATGATGGTTTCTTGTGTGCTTACAGATTGGTTCTGGCGAATCAGTGGGTAGAGGTCTGGGAGTGAGTGATGGTTTCTTGTGTGTTGCAGGTTGGTTCTGGCGACTCAGTTGGTAGAGATCTGGGAGTGAGTCATGGTTTCTTGTGTGTTTGCAGATTGGTTGTGGCGAGTCAGTTTGTAGAGGTCTGGGAGTGAGTGATGGTTGCTTGTGTGTTTGCAGGTTGGTTCTGGCGAGTTAGTTGGTAGAGATCTGAGAGTGAATAATGGTTTCTTGTGTGTTTGCAGATTGGTTCTGGCGAGTCAGTGAGTAGAAGTCTGGGAGTGAATTAGGGTTTCATGTGTGTTTGCCGGTTGGTTCTGGCGAGTCAGTGGGTAGAGGTCTTGGAGTGAATGATGGTTTCATGTGTGTTTGCAGGTTGGTTCTGGCGAGTCAGCGGGTAGAGGTCTGGGAGTGAGTAATGGTTTCTTGTGTGTTGCAGATTGGTTCTGGCGAGTCAGTGGGTAGAGGTCTGGGAGGGAATGATGGTTTCTTGTGTGTTTGCAGGTTGATTCTGGCGAGTCAGTTGGTAGAGATCTGGCAGTGAGTAATGGTTTCTTGTGTGTTTGCAGATTGGTTGTGGTGAGTCAGTGGGGTTGTCTGGAAGTGAGTGTTGGTTGCTTGTGTGTTTGCAGGTTGGTTCTGGTGAGCTGGTTGGTAGAGACCTGGGAGTGAGTAATGGTTTCTTGTGTTTTTGCAGATTGGTTCTGGCAAGTCAGTGGGTACAGGTCTGGGAGGGAGTGATGGTTTCTTGTGTGTTTGCAGATTGGTTCTGGCGAGTCAGTGGGTAGAGGTCTGGGAGTGATTGATGGTTTCTTGTGTTTGCAGATTGGTTCTGGCAAGTCAGTGGGTAGAGGTCTAGGAGTGAATGATGGTTTCTTGTGTGCTTACAAATTGGTTCTGGCGAATCAGTGGGTAGAGGTCTGGGAGTGAGTGATGGTTTCTTGTGTGTTTGCACATTGGTTCTGGCGAGTCAGTGGGTAGAGATCTGGGAGCGAGTAATGGTTTCTTGTGTGTTTGCAGGTTGGTTCTGGAGAGTCAGTGGGTAGAGATCTGGGCGTGAATGATGGTTTCTTGTGGGTTTGCAGATTGGTTCTGGCGAGTCAGTGGGTAGAAGACTGGGAGTGAGTGATGGTTTCTTCTGTGTTGGAAGATTGGTTCTGGAGAGTCAGTGGGTAGAGATCTGGCAGTGAGTAATGGTTTCTTGTGTGTTTGCAGGTTGGTTCTGGTCGAGTCAGTGGGTAGAGATCTGGCAGTGAGTAATGGTTTCTTGTGTGTTTGCAGATTGGTTCTGGTGAGTCAGTGGGTAGAGGTCTGGGAGTGATTGATGGTTTCTTGTGTTTGCAGATTGGTTCTGGCAAGTCAGTGGGTAGAGGTCTAGGAGTGAATGATGGTTTCTTGCGTGCTTACAGATTGGTTCTGGCAAATCAGTGGGTAGAGGTCTGGGAGTGAGTGATGGTTTCTTTTGTGTTTGCCGATTGATTCTGGCGAGTCAGTGTGTAGAGGTCTGGGAGTGAGTTATGGTTTCATGTGTGTTTGCAGATTGGTTGTGGCGAGTCAGTTCGTAGAGGTCTGGGAGTGAGTGATGGTTGCTTGTGTGTTTGCAGGTTGGTTCTGGCGAGTTAGTTGGTAGAGATCTGAGAGTGAATAATGGTTTCTTGTGTGTTTGCAGATTGGTTCTGGCGAGTCAGCGGGTAGAGGTCTGGGAGTGAGTAATGGTTTCTTGTGTGTTTGCAGGTTGATTCTGGCGAGTCAGTTGGTAGAGATCTGGCAGTGAGTAATGGTTTCTTGTGTGTTTGCAGATTGGTTGTGGTGAGTCAGTGGGGTTGTCTGGAAGTGAGTGTTGGTTGCTTGTGTGTTTGCAGGTTGGTTCTGGTAAGCTGGTTGGTAGAGACCTGGGAGTGAGTAATGGTTTCTTGTGTTTTTGCAGATTGGTTCTGGCAAGTCAGTGGGTACAGGTCTGGGAGGGAGTGATGGTTTCTTGTGTGTTTGCAGATTGGTTCTGGCGAGTCAGTGGGTAGAGGTCTGGGAGTGATTGATGGTTTCTTGTGTTTGCAGATTGGTTCTGGCAAGTCAGTGGGTAGAGGTCTAGGAGTGAATGATGGTTTCTTGTGTGCTTACAAATTGGTTCTGGCGAATCAGTGGGTAGAGGTCTGGGAGTGAGTGATGGTTTCTTGTGTGTTTGCAGATTGGTTCTGGCGAGTCAGTGGGTAGAGATCTGGGAGCGAGTAATGGTTTCTTGTGTGTTTGCAGGTTGGTTCTGGAGAGTCAGTGGGTAGAGATCTGGGCGTGAATGATGGTTTCTTGTGGGTTTGCAGATTGGTTCTGGCGAGTCAGTGGGTAGAAGACTGGGAGTGAGTGATGGTTTCTTCTGTGTTGGAAGATTGGTTCTGGAGAGTCAGTGGGTAGAGATCTGGCAGTGAGTAATGGTTTCTTGTGTGTTTGCAGGTTGGTTCTGGCGAGTCAGTGGGTAGAGATCTGGCAGTGAGTAATGGTTTCTTGTGTGTTTGCAGATTGGTTCTGGTGAGTCAGTGGGTAGAGGTCTGGGAGTGATTGATGGTTTCTTGTGTTTGCAGATTGGTTCTGGCAAGTCAGTGGGTAGAGGTCTAGGAGTGAATGATGGTTTCTTGTGTGCTTACAGATTGGTTCTGGCAAATCAGTGGGTAGAGGTCTGGGAGTGAGTGATGGTTTCTTGTGTGTTTGCAGGTTGGTTCTGGCGACTCAGTTGGTAGAGATCTGGGAGTGAGTAATGGTTTCTTTTGTGTTTGCCGATTGATTCTGGCGAGTCAGTGGGTAGAGGTCTGGGAGTGAGTTATGGTTTCATGTGTGTTTGCAGATTGGTTGTGGCGAGTCAGTTCGTAGAGGTCTGGGAGTGAGTGATGGTTGCTTGTGTGTTTGCAGGTTGGTTCTGGCGAGTTAGTTGGTAGAGATCTGAGAGTGAATAATGGTTTCTTGTGTGTTTGCAGATTGGTTCTGGCGAGTCAGTGGGTAGAAGTCTAGGAGTGAGTTATGGTTTCATGTGTGTTTGCAGGTTGGTTCTGGCGAGTCAGTGGGTAGAGGTCTTGGAGTGAATGATGGTTTCTTGTGTGCTTACAGATTGGTTCTGGCGAATCAGTGGGTAGAGATCTGGGAGTGAGTGATAGTTTATTGTGTGTTTGCAGGTTGGTTCTGGCGAGTCAGTTGGAAGAGATCTGGGAGTGAGTAATGGTTTCTTGTGTGTTTGCCGATTGGTTCTGGTGAGTCAGTGGGTAGAGATTTGAGAGTGAGTGATGGTTTTGTGTGTGTTTGCAGGTTAGTTATGGCGAGTCAGTTGGTAGAGTTCTGGAAGTGAGTAATGGTTTCTTGTCTGTTTGCAGATTGGTTGTGGTGAGTCAGTGGGTAGAGGTCTGGCAGTGAGTGATGGTTTCTTGTGTGTTTGCAGGTTGGTTCTGGCGAGTCAGTGGGTAGAGATCTGGTAGTGAGTGATGGTTTCTTGTTTGTTTGCAGACTGGTTGTGGCGAGTCAGTTGGTAGAGGTCTGGGAGTGAGTGATGGTTTCTTTTGTGTTTGAAGGTGGATTCTGGAGAGTCAGTGGGTAGAGACCTGGGAGTGAGTAATGGTTTCTTGTGTGTTTGCAGATTGGTTCTGGTAAATCAGTGGGTAAAGGTTTGGGAGTGAATGATGGTTTCTTGTGTTTGCAGATTGGTTCTGGCAAGTCAGTGGGTAGAGGTCTGGGAGTGAGTGATGGTTTCTTGTGTGTTTGCAGGTTGGTACTGGTAAATCAGTTGGTAGAGATCTGGGAGTAAGTAATGGTTTCTTGTGTGTTTGCAGATTGGTTCTGGCGAGTCAGTGGGTAGAAGTCTGGGAGTGAGTGATGGTTTCTGGTGTGTTTGAAGGTTCGTTCTGGTGAATCAGTGGGTAGAGACCTGGTAGTGAGTAATGGTTTCTTGTGTTTGCAGATTGGTTCTGGCAAGTCAGTGGGTAGAGGTCTGGGAGTGAGTGATGGCTTCTTGTGTGTTTGCACGCTGATTCTGGATAGTCAGTGGGTAGAGATCTGGGAGTGAGTAATGGTTACTTGTTTGCAGATTAGCTCTGGCGAGTCAGTGGGTAGAGATCTGGGAATGAATGATGGTTTCTTGTGTGTTTGCAGATTGGTTCTGGTAAGTCAGTGAGTAGAGGTCTGGGAATGATGGTTTCTTGTGTTTTTGCAGGTTGGTTCTGGCGAATCAGTTGATAGAGATCTGGGAGTGAGTAATAGTTTCTTGTGTGTCTGCAGATTGGTTCTGGAGAGTCAGTGGGTAGAGATCTGGGAGTGAGTAATGGTTTCTTGTGTGTTTGCAGATTGGTTCTTGTGAGTCAGTGGGTAGAAGTCTGGGAGTGAGTAATGGTTTCTTGTGTGTTTGCAGATTGGTGCTGGCTAGTCCTTGGGTAGAGATCTAGGAGTGAGTAATGGTTATTTTGTGTTTGCGGGTTGGTTCTGGCAAGTCAATGGGCAGAGATCTGGGAGTAAGCAATGGTTTCTTGTGTGTTTGCAGGTTGGTTCTGGCGAGTCAGTGGGTAGAGATGTGGGAGTGAGTGATGGTTTCTTGTATATTTGCAGATTGTTTCTGGCTAGTCATGTGTAGAGGTCTGGGATTGAATGATGGTTTCTTGCGTGTTTGCAGATTGGTCCTGGCGAGTCAGTGGGTAGAAGTCTGGGAGTGAGTGATGTAATCTTGTGAGTTTGAAAGTTGATTTTGGTGAGTCAGTGGGTAGAGATCTGGTAGTGAGTGATGGTTTCTTGTGTGTTTGTAGATTGGTTCTGGCGAGTCAATGGGTAGAGGTCTGGGAGTGAGTGATGGTTTAATTTGTGTTTGCAGGTTGCCTCTGGCGAGTCATTGGGTAGAGATCTGGGAGTGAGTAATCGTTTTATGTGTGCACATTAGTTCTGGATTCTGGTGCATTGAGCCATCATAGAGGAAACAGTTAAACAAAATAGGTCTACAATGAGACAATGTAGACAGGCAGGAACCAATTATTGTATTGTAGATATATGTGGATTGGAGGTTAGCCTATTGTTCCCAGGTGTCAGACAGGATGCTAATGTTGAACCTCATGTCGAGTCAATCTCCTGTGTTTGCCTGACACTCCCTGTAATTGTTGTGTTGTATACACCCCCTGTATATAACCATATAAATATTGTTTGACTTTCCAAAAATAAATCAGTTCACTGCCGATACATATAGAAATTCTATGTTTTCTTATTTTCTCCTGGTGGCTGAGATACTGATCCTATCTACACCCTGCAAGTAACTGGTCCTGGTCACTACCACAGGAATGTTACTGGAACTCCTGGGAGTGCTGATTCCTGATGGATAGACCCTGACTGATACAGAAGCCAGCTATTGGTGCAGGTGCAGAGATTTCCAAGAACCCAACGGTCCTTGTGGATAGCATGTAGCCTATAGCAGGTGGCCCTGGGCAGTAATAGCCCTTACCCCTGGATCGTCACATAGTGACGCCTTTCTTATTGGGCAAACATATTAATTAAAAAGACAAACTTTCGAGAGTAACTCTCTCTTTTTCAAGTCAGAAGCAATACTGAATAAATGTCAGCAGTGAAACCCTGAGCAGAGATTCAAAGTGATAGACATCATGAATATTGTTCTGTTCACTTGAGTGTGCATGTGTCTGTATAAGTTCTTAGAAAAGTCAAAAACAGAGTAATTTAAGCAAAGGGATGTAAATATCCCCACTTAGGCCCTCATTCAATTGCAATTTGGCCAATTGAATAGGGGTCTAAATAAGCACATAATATATATTTTTTAAAGAAGTTTTTAGTTAGTAAACATCTATCCAAAACCAAGGTTTTCACTAACTAAAAACTTATTTAAAAAAAATATGTTATGTGCTTATTTAGACCCCTATTCAATTGGCCAAATCGCAATTGCATGAGGCCCATAGTAAGGAGTAGAAAAACAACAAACAACAAGTTTTAATAATGTGATAAAAAATTTAAATACATATTTAGTCCTGTATTCTTAGTATTGAAGAGTGTTATAATTTTAATTTCAAATGTTTTTCTTTTCTGGGTGTTTTTTCATGTTTTGGATGGAGTGATTATTCTGGCTAAAATTGTATCCAACTGGTGCACAATAACTATTTTCATTGCACTTTTTGATGGAAAGTCTGTGAAGATTCATTCTTATGTGTCATCTTTGGCTGATTACCCCAATGTAACAGCCCTTTTCACATACAGTCCCATTTTTTTTTGAGAAAATAAGTTTCATTTTGTTTTTTTTCTTAACTCCATTCCCCTTATTAGTTTTGTTGCCCCTCTCTGTACTTTTTTTGATTGTAAAATGTCCTTTTGCCATTTTTTCACGATCAAAAATCGCCTAAGCAAGAAAAAAAATGGTGGACGAAAAACTTCAAAAGGATGAAAATGAGTCCGAAACTCGCAAAGATGAGCCCCAAACACGTAACACTTGAGGAAAACCAGTAACACTTCCTCCACAATGGTAAGATTTACACCAACGCAGTAACACTTCACCAAAAGCAGTAAGACTTAACCCAAGCCAGGAACACTTAACCCAAGGCAGAAACACTCATAGCGAGGCCCTTAAACTACACGGGGGCGATAGTCTCGCAATGAGCGCCAAAGGCCCTCATCGTGGGGATTGCGATGAGAGCCCTGTAAAGTACACACAGGGCTCACAATGAGCACCGAAGATGCTCAGAGGTCACATTGTGTGGCAAACAGCATTGCCAGGCTTACAATTTTATTCCCATCATTTTTGACGGGCAAGTCGCTAGTTAAGATTAACATCCCCCAATGTATAACTTTACATTTATTCCTATGAAATCTGATTTACACAATTTTCTGATTTAAATATCTTGCACAATTTAGTGTCAGCAGCAACAATGGAGACAATACTTTCCAGTCCTACTTCTAAGTCATTAACAAATATGTTAAAAAGAAGAGGACCTAACACTGAACTCTGAGGAACTCCGTTTACCACATTAGTCCAATCTGAGTATGTTCCATTTACAACAATCCTTTGCTCCCTGTTTTTAGACAGCTCTCAATCCATGAGCAGATATTTACTGCAATACCTGCATCCCTTAGTTTGCACAATAGTCTTCAGTGTGGTCCCGTATCAAATGCTCTTGCAAAATCCAAAAAGCTTTCATCCACTGAGTTGCCTTAAATTTCCTACTAACATCTTCATAGAAACTAATAAGATTTGTTTGACACAACCTATCTCTCATAAATCCGTATTGACTTCTACGTATAATCTTGTTCAAACTTACTAATTCTTGTATACTATCCCTTATTAAGCCTTCTAAAAGCTTTCCAACCACAGATGTGAGGCTTACAGGTCTATAATTGAATTTGCTCCCTTCAGAAATATAGGTATCCGATGTTCTTTTATCCAGTCATCTGGTAGTGAACCTGTGTTAAGTGACTCTTGAAAAATTAGATATAATGGTTTGGGTTTAACAGAACCCAGTTCCCTCAGTACCAGTGAATGTATTCCATCAGGACCCGGGGCTTTATTAACATTTTTTTTTTCTCCAGGATTTCTTCCTGTGTTAACCAATTATTTGTTGAAGGTAGTGTAGCCTCATTATGTTTCATTCTCCCAACCACTTGTACCTCCATTGTGTATACTAAAGAAAATAACTTATTGAACTCATCTGTCTTTTCGTGGTCAATTATTGTCAGAAGGCCTATTTCACATTGTGATGCTCCTATAGCTTCCTTCCAGGCCTTATTCCCATTTATATATTTTAAAGATATTTTAGGGTTCATCTTACTCACCTTTGGTGGCTGTCTAAATGCTAGAATGGGAGGCTTGCAGAATATATGTTTTAATTATGCATTCTCTGTTAGCAGTGGCTGTAGATCCTTAAATATTTTGCATATTTCTTCTAGTGTTAACTAGGTGTTTTAATGGAAGAGGATTGAGTGTACTTGTGTAATGACATTGGACTTGTGTCAGACAGTGTTTATCACAATCCCTAATGTATGCTGTAATATCTGATGGCTTGGGTGTGAATTATCACTTGTTTAGTGTGTGAGAGATGGAAACTGGTGCTGTGAAGGTAGTTGTATCTATTTGTAGGTTTTCTATATACAGATGAGTGTAGTGAGCTATTTGTGACAGATATGATAGTGTCCTGAAAGTCTGCCTGTTCTGCAGAGAAATCCATTTTAAGTTTAATAGATGGGCGGAAGGTATTGAAAGAATTGTAGAAGTCTCTGAGTTCTTTTCTAGATTACTGGACACTCAATTATATATAAATATATAAAGAAACTTTTAAATATATTAAAATATTTCATAAATCTCAGGAGATGTTATATAAATAAATATATATTTATACATATAGTAAATATTTTTTTTCAAACAATTGGCATACCTTAACTCCATAATTGTCTTGATATGTAGTAAAAAAATAAAAAAGATTTTATGTAATTATAGTTATAATTTCAACCATTACCAATTATTTCACTTCCCAAACACGCAATAAACTAAGCCATTTTAGTTAGGCAAGGTCAGAAAATATGTTAATGATCTCTCAGGCAATGTAACTTTATATCTCTGTGGCAGTGCATGGGAAACCAAGAGGAACTGATGGCACTTGGGTGCACTTGTGTCAAGGAAAGTTCACACTTCTCCCAAGCTGGAGGTTTACTGCCAGAAGCGTCTCACTTGTGCTCAACTTCTTTGTTAATTACCTTGTACTTCTTTTCCTGTACCAGGAGTATACTATCAAATAACCTAAATATTGGGAGTCATGCCATTTCAGTGTTCATACTATTATATACAGAAGAAGCAATTTTACAAATTAAAGTATAAAAGAAACAAGATATCTATGCGGATATGGTGTAATGGGTATCGGTGATGCCGAGGTATATGAAAACTAAACTGTGATTACATATGGCTCGGAGGTACCTAGACTTTCTGAAGCATTGTAATTATTATTCTATTACAAAGAACTTGGCCGACATACTTTCTCACTGATTTGGCTTCATAGCCCTGACTGTTACTGTTTTTATTGAAGCGGTTGCTATGATAGAGGAAAGAGTATAACTTAAACAGGCAATGTGAATATCTAGTATCTATCTATCTATCTATTTATCTATCTATCTATCTATCTATCAATCTATCCATCCATTCATCTATGTACCTATAAAAAGAAGTGCAATTCACAATGTTTTGACTATATATATTCTTTGAAATACTTCCTTCAACGTTACATATTTAACAATTATTTCATGTATCATATATTTTTCCATTCTGATCTAATTCAAGAGAAATCTTGGAATATAGGCTACATGTTTCTTAGCTAGCACTTTACTATCTGGAATGCTCAATTAATTGGCATCTGTCATAGGCTCCCATACTAAGTTCTACTCTGGTTCAGGTAAGGCTACCAACTAATTATAAGCCAAACTGTGGCTTCACTAGTCAAATGCAAATATAATCAAGCTCTTACGGAGGCAAAATACTGGCACACAAGAGCATTAAATGGTGTGATTCAACTGCCAGATGAATACAAGCCACAACATAAAGCCTGGATGGACAAGGAAATATGTTTATGTTGGTTGTACCATGTTTTTTTTACTTTACAATTTACTTTGTCTAATGTGTCAGTTCAACATTTTGTAAACCGAAATCTGCATTTGACCATACAACACAAGACATGGACATCTTAGTATATATCCCACATTAAATAATATAGGAATGCAAAGTTTTTTATAATAAAAAAACTCCAGATATCTCTAACAATTCACTCTTTAGCACACATGTGTAAAAAATGTTAAGTTTGCACTGCTTTCTAATGGCATTTGATAAATAGACCATTTTCTGTACAAATATATGTAAGCACATATTTATGAGATGTTTTGTCTTTAAACACAAAAATATCAAAACATACATATACTATGAAAGCTGTTAAAAATACATTGGATGTTAAAGCGATGACATTTACTCTCCCTCTTCTAGATGTGTTTAAATTACTCTTCCACAAACATATTTAAACAACATATAAATTGTTGCTATTCTTGCAGCTGATTGGCTTCATTACCTCTCTCTTTCCTGATTATTTTCCCAAATACAGTATGTCTTTGGCACTACTGCAGCTGCCACTGTGCCTGTTCTACCTCAAAACATATGCACCAGTCTATAATTTATGTGAAATCATCTAAAAAAAAAAGATTCTTTTTCACATTCTTTTGTTTTGTCCCAAATACCATGGGGAGCAGCAGGTGCGGCTTGTAACACACTTGAGAAAACAAATTTCAAGCAAATTAATAAGAGCAGTGAACTGAAGAGTTCAAGAGCAAATGACAAAGAAGTAGATGTATGGGTTCAACATTAAAACACATTTAGTTATCCTATTTTATTAGTAATCTGTACCACGTCTTATTTTTAAGGGCCATATCAAAACATGTACATTTGTTGCAGGAAGGTTGTGGATACCTTGTCAAATATGATTTTTGTTCATGCTGTGCCATTTTGTATTGGTCTCATTTCAGAATTACTTATTAGAGCTAACTTAAAAAATAATATATATGGAAGTATAATAGCACTGGATATCTTAACTGTTGAGTTTCAATAAATTAATTATGAGAAGCTAAACATATTGTTATTATAGTTTTATGTTGAGATGTGCGTGGATTCTTAATAAGCAGTGACCTTTAAATTAATTTTGGTAATAATTTATTTGGGCTGAGGTTCTGATAATATAGGCCAGGCTTTCTCCAAATGCTGCTGGTATTGTTGCATGAAGTGATTTGTGTGATCCATAAGAAAACACCCCTCACAGTAACAGTCAGTCATGTTATACAAAATATGCTTGCCTCCACGTGCTCACCTAAGCAAGTGTTGCAATTTAATCTTGCATCATTATACCCCTTTTTATCTAATTTTGACAAGTGCCTATTGGCTCCTATTTTCAATTATGATGCTTTTGACTTTCCTGTATCATTATAGGCAAACTTTAAGTTAATATTCCACTTTAAACACATTCTTTTACAAAATGGAACTTCAGATTTCTAAGGTGCTACACTGGCACCTCAGTTTTAGCATTTTGTGAAAACAAATCCTTTATAAATTCACTATGCTGTTCTCCTTTATGTCTTGAGGTCTCCTGCAAGCATCAGGTACAATTTCATAATAATAAGATAGAAAGACGCTAAAAGTGAATTATCCTTGTAAGACCATTCATCCTCTGAGTAAAGCATACATGTGCAGATGGACTAATCTTTGGTTCATTAGGCAAATAAGTATTATAACAGCAATTGCTTGCCAGCCTCTCTAAATATTTATTTGCATGCTGCCAATGATAGCATCCAAAATAAGTTTAATCAGTTGATAGTCTGCAAAATACTTGCTTAGGGGGGCTGGTTGAGTAGAGTGACCTACAGAAACGTCCAAAATGCAGACTTGAGCAGACTTCAATATGTGGTCCATAAATCAGCTTTGATAACACTCTGGTACACTCTGGCTTCATAAAAGCTGCAGTGGCAATTTCTACCACAGGAAATAAACACACAACTATTTCACAGTCTTTGTAAAGTTTTGAATCTTCCAGGAATAGGACAAACCCGTTAAGGGACAGATCTACCAGTGCATTACTAACCAGAAGGACAAGTGTGAACATTTGTGGTTTCGAATATAGGTGTGTACATCTGAACCCACTAACTGAGCAAATTTGATATATGATTTAAAATATATTTTGACCATTAACACTTAAGCCAAGTCCTTTTGGAATTTTAAGTCACTGTTCACATTTCTATAAAATTAAAGGGACTAGTCAGTTTTGGGGGAACAATTTGTATACTTCCCAGGAAAAAACCCATTAAGGGTCTCAGGGCTGCATACTATCTGCCAATTTTTTTTTTTTTTCAATACAATTTTATTAGACAGATAGTCAGGTATATAAACATAATGACATAAACAAAGATATTTAAGACAACAAATAAATAGAGATACTATACACAGTGTGATATATTATGATCTAACGCTTATAGTTATCTGTCTTCCTCTCCATATTTTCCTTTTAAACGGTGACTATTTGTAATATCGACATTATCTACAGTAAGTATATTTTACTGTCTTTTTCTTATTTGTTACAGTGCCATTAAAGTAAACTGAATTTGTATTACTACGTTATCTTGTTTGTATTGATAACCCATTTGGTTCCCCTAAATTAAACTAAACATCTTCAAACAAAACAAATATTAACAATTTAGTTCACATAAATATACATATAATTCAAAATAGTAATGAAATTTCCAACCTTGACAAAGCGGTTTCTCCTCTAGAAATAGAGGGTCTCCGTTCCAGATTCCCGGCTCCCATCATGACCGCCGAGCCCTGTTCCCCCTCCACGCCAAGATATGTTAATTGTGTGAATTTAAAGGTTGTCCGTCTCTACTCTCCATCCACGGGCCCAAACCTCCATGTACCAAAGAATAGGGTCTTCCAGTGTGTGAATAATTTTTTTGTTTATTGCTATATTGTTATAGACAGATAACTATAAGCGTTAGATCATAATATATCACACTGTGTATAGTATCTCTATTTATTTGTTGCCTTAAATATCTTTGTTTATGTTATTATGTTTATAATTTGGTTTTTAACAGTTGACAGATCAAATTTATCAGACTTCCAGTTCTTTGCTATATGGCTCTCTAAATAGAAGAACTGTAAGAACTTGTTTTGAGGAGGTGTAAGGGTTTTCACCGGAATTCCTAGTAGACACACCTCTAATTACGCCCTTACTGGGGTGCAGAGCAACTCTGTGGCTTGTTGTGAAACAGCTCTCCATAGCTGGTGGACCATGGGACAAAACCACAAGGTATGGATAAAGGACCCCATTACCTGGCAGCCCCTAAAGCAGTATGGGCTTTCTGTCAATTTCCACTTGAAAAGCTTTTCTGGTGTTATATATGTTTGGTGCAGTAGCTTTACTGCAGTTTCCAGTAGATTGTGCTTAAGGGACCCTCTATAAATGCCTTTCCAGGCAGTTTCCCATTTCTCCACATCCCAAATTTGATTCAAATCATTCTCCCATTCCCTAACATATTTGTCTTTGGTGTTGCTAGATGAAATTTATACCCCCTATTATTCCTTTAGAAAGAGGACATTTCTGACTGATGAGGGGCAGCCAATTTTTCATAGGCGGGTCCTGGATTAAAGAGTTCACAAAGTGTCTGAATTTACAGAAGTTGTAGTGTTCGCTTAGTGGGAGGTTGTGTTTATCCTTAATTATACCAAAAGTGATAGGTCGTCCCTCTTCTTCCCAGGCACCCGGTTTATCTAGCCCCCTCAAATTCCACCAAATTATGGATTCCCTACTCAGGACTTTAGGGGCCATGAGAGATTATTGATGTCAAATGTGACAGATTGAAGAATAAGGTAGAGTGTTTCATGGGCCACTTCCAGCAGTGAATTGTATGCAGAATCACTGGGCGTTTTAATCGAATGACCTGCTCCGGGGCACTATTTAGCCAAACCAGAGTATTCCACGAATAGGCATGCATGGACTGATTTTCTATATACATCCACAAGGGTTGGTGCAGGGGTAAGTGTATGATAGGGATGAAAGAAAGTTGTGCAGCCCTATAGTATTTTATCAGGTCCGGGCAGGACAAGCCCCCCTAGTTTTGTGTTTAAACATCGTAGTTTTACTGATTTTTGGGGGTTTGTCTTGCCAAATGAACTTAAAAACCTTACCTTGAAAACCATTCAAATCCTTTATATTCACAGAAACTGGGAGAGTTCTGAACAAATATATAGTTTTGGAAGGGCATGCATCTTATGACTAACCCTGTGATTTCAGTATCCGCTCTAATTGCCTGGGCCAGTGGCTCTATTGCCATAGCAAAGAGCAGGGGTAGAGAGGGCATCCTTGCCTTGTGCCCCTGCAGATATTTTTTGTAGACTTTTTTGGACTCTTTAGTTTTAGGTGGGTCAATGGGTTTTTATAGTATGCCTCAATCAAATTTGTGAATTGACTGCTGAATCTGAATTTGCCTAGGACTGCTCTTGAGATAGGGCCATTCCAGTGAATCAAATGCCTTCTCGACATCAAGGGCAAGGACGTTTTAGAACTTTTGGCCTGGTGAATTATATTTATCCTTTCTAATATTATCTTTGGCCTGTCTATGCAGAATAAAGCCCACTTGGTCTTTGTGTATTAACCTTGGTAGAAACTTTGTGATGTGGTCAGCCATGATCTTGGCCAGAAGTTTAATATCCCTATTTAGTAAAGATATGGGCCTATCATTTTTCACCTCCAGGGTGTCCCTGCCTTCTTTTGGGAATAGGACTATTTCTGCAAGGTTCATTTTTGGGGGAATTTCCCTTTTGCCCTTCAAGTATAGAGTTATACAGTTTAGCTAAATGGAGCATTAGTTGTCCCAGAATTTTTTTATAGTAAATATTGGCGAAGCCACCAGGGCCTTGCCTATTTTAATACCTTGAATTCCTTTCTTTATTTCCTCTTGGCTAATTTTAGAGTTCAGAGTCTCCAACTCTATTCTGGTCAGAGCAGGAAGATCTCAGGAATCCAAGAAGGATTGCCTACGATAGTTTGATTTGACCCCTGGGGCCGTGTATACATTTTTAGAGAAATTGGTGAAGGTATCTTGAATTTTCATTGGGCTTGCAGTAACTACACCTGAAGAGGTCTTAATTTGGTAAATGTTGTTTTATGATGATTTGTACCCTTATGTTACAATATTATAACAGTGGATTATTGGGTGACTGGTTATAAACAGTTACAATGTATTTCAGCTTCACACATTAAGATAGTTAGCTTGTTCTTTGCTGTATGGGATTAGAGTTTCATATAGGCATGCAAACAGGAAGTATTACCATCTGATGTAACTTAACTCCTTGCTCAGCAAATCAAACTATTACTAAAATCCAATTAAAGGTAACTACCAGACTTTAGATCGCAACTTTGTTACACCAAATGCAAAAAAAATATCCTACTTAGCAGTCTGGCTATGTGATACTTTTTAAGGATAAATAAAGGGTATTTTGGTACATTGTTTTTTTTAAACTTTGGTACACTGTTTTTTTTTTTATTGGTATTATTTCATCAGTGTTTCTACTAAATATATGTTTGTAATAATTGTGCCATACCAGATCTAAAGTACACAGGAAATAAACACATCCTTTGCAAAGTTTAGTGAAACTAGGCGATTATCTTAATAACATATAATATAGAACGTGATGCTGGTTTAAAATATGATTTTAATACTCTTGAATGCTTTGGAAATGGCTTTGGATTGTGTTTATGAAAAAATATAATAAATATAAATTGTTTAACCTAACACTCTCATTTTTAAAAGTGTCTGAAACAATGCCTACTTTTTTTGTGACAACCCATCATATTGAACTTGAACAGAGCAGACATAAAAACTTATTTTGGGGAAGTTCCCAAAATAATATTTCATGTCAATTTCATGTGGAAGTCGACTGTCTGATTACTTTAAAATGCTGAACAAACTAAAATTGTTCATATGTATCTAAATAGCTTTAAAACCTAAGTAACGAAAATTCAGTCCACTCAAGTTATGTATCTTGAGGAGGTCATGTAAGATGTTTTATTTCGGGCTGGGTGTAAATCCAGACACTGATTTCACAAGATCTGTCTCACATGGGGAGTGTTGTAACTTTACAGACAAAATATTCAGTAAAACACACAGTTCAACACTTTCTTTAACCGTGAAGATTAAATGTAACTTGCAAATCTGGCAGCAATTCAAAGATATAATATGGCATGATGCAGTAATGGTTTGCTCAGATATCAGAACTATTGATTGCTTAATTAGATAAGGGTGCATCGTTGATAATAAAGACTTATCATTTACCATGTCATTTATGTAACAGCCCGTTTCACATTACTGTGTGCTACTAGCTATTATTAAGTGATCATAGAAGCAAGTTAATTCTAATGTGTCCTTTTCTTATTATAAGAATAGGCAAAATTAGCAAATTAAATGGTGCAATAAAAAGAAATATCATACAAGGGAACATGTAATGACATTACAGTTCGCACATGAGTTAATCGACCCATTTTGTGCTTCAGACTATTTTTTCTTTCTATATAAAATATGGCACCCCAAATAGAATTATGCTGACAATTAATACTGCTTTTGCAAACACTGGCTTAGATTCACTAAGCTTAGCAGTGATGGACTGTAATAGTTCAATAGTTACTGGTGGTTCTCAGTTAATATTCAGTTCCTACCATCCACAGTATGGAGAGCTACCCTGGGGATTCCCTCCCCTGCTCACACCCGATCCCCACTATCAAAATGAACACTGTGCCATGAAGGTTTTTAAAGAACATCCTTGGCACATAAATGTTATCCCATACCACGGGGATCCCTAACAGAGACCCATAATATCTATTCACAAGCCCTGCTCACTACCTCATCATGGAGGTCCTGCAAGTACCTCCAGGGCTCCCTACACATGGGAGTCTTTTAAAAACCTATGTGTATCCTAACAGGTATAAAACACACAACAGAATTATTTAAAAGAACCTATGTGGCTCAATAATTTTAACCTTGGACCTTTAACCATTGATTCTTAAAATTGGACCTTATAATTCTGAGTATTCTGATTGGTTGAATTAAAATTTCCATGCTAAAAGAGTAGGGTGACATCTGAAAAATTATCTGATTGGCTGAAATATGATGGACACCGATTTCAGCCTATCAGAATGGCTATATATTATTAGTATATAAACCGCAAAAGCTTGGAAAATATAATTTACTATGTTTGTTAGCATGTCTCTGGATGTGTTTATCCATAAGGTTATCTTGGCAAAAATACTGGAGTTTGTTGCCAGTTGCTTCTCCAGTGGATTGCAATTCATCTGACCTCTCTGGTATGACCTGCCCATCTTGGGTGACCCTACATTGAATAGCTCACAGCTCATTGAGGTATACAAGCCTCTTCACCACAACAAGGTAGAAATCCACAAGGGGATCATTAAGTGAGTTTAAACGACTGCTGATTATGCATATTTTTAACCTCTTCACTGTCACGAGAAGGGATTTATGTAAATTATGGGGGAAGGAATGGGATTTTACTGATCAGCACTGCTGTGCAGACTACGGAGCTTATAGCGCCGTAGCCTCGCGGCAGTGCTGAGTGGGGACTTTAGAAGGATCAGCCCTGATTTGTGGCCCCACATTGCAGTGGGGTTTAGTGTGGTTGGGATATTGATAGCTCCTCATATTGCTCAAAAAAAGCTCTTGCAGCTGTGACAAGCTTTTTTTGAGCAGCTATGAATGTGGATTTAAAAAGACTCATACTCAACAAAAAAGAAAGGCATTTTTTTTGTCAAAAATGTTTAATAGCATTGCAGAAATAAATTATTTTATTTTCAGTGGCCATATAGTACCGCATGGAGGTTCCAAGGCATGTTTTTGGGTGTGCCATATTAAGCAGATTCGCTCTTTATCCAGGGCACAAAGCTGAATCATATTAATACATAGTGCAAAATCTATGCAGGGCAACATGTGGCTATGAAGTATAGTACATAACTGGTATGCTGCTGTATTGTAAATTCTTTGAGTCTAAGCTCAATATCTAGCAACACTTCTGGATAAAGTTATAAATAATAAAAGATAATATATTTATCAAAGGGAGTTAAAAAAGTTGAATCCATTATCTTCTGTAGAACCATTTAATAAAAAATACATGTATTGTAATAAAATTAATTCCTATTATTGGAATAGGCTCTTTCAGACTGCATTGTTGGATGAAAAATTATTACTGAATGCTGAGATTGCAACTAGTGTTTTACATATGACATAGCCCTGACACACTCCTAAAATGTTCTGATCGAGATGATTTGTAATGGGATTAAAAGGTTATACCAAAAAAAGCTTAGTGAATATTATGAGGGTTGTCAAGATGTTTCAATGCCTTGCAATACTTTTCAATGTCTCCACCACAGAGTTGTCTACAACTTTAATAAATGGATCAATCTGCCCTTTGGGTAAACCACTGGCCTTATTCACTTTCAACCTACTCTGATTGCAGCTGTTGATTTGTCCTGTTTTTTATAAGCAGCCCTCTCACATACTGCCACTGATACTGATCAACATCATGGTAATAATAATTTGTTGTTTCTTTTCTTACTTTAGTCTCCTGTGTATGACCCTTACCTTTGGACCTGACAACTCTTTTTTGATAGCAGTCTGCCCTGATGCTTTGCTTGTGAATATAACCTTGAAGACTTCATAAGATTGGCCAAGGCTATATCTCTCTGGAAGCTGGTTCCTCCTCAGGTCCAGACATCTGTCCATCCAAGTGCAGAAGCTCGGGTTCCTGAATTGTTCCTGACATTCTGATAGCTGTGTAATGGCTTGTGAATAAATATCTAAACTGTATTTTTGTATCTTTATTTTTACATATTTACATTTATAGAATCAGTTGAACTGTTTCTCATCATGCGAGAATTATGAAACAACACTTCTTTATGTTTATTGTATCAATAAATTGGCCAAGTAAATATTTAATAGGTGGTGCCAAAACCACTTATGCTCATGAACTTCATTTATTGCTACACCTATTCAGCTTTGTATATATTTAATATGCTTGTAAACTTCTATTTGACCACCCATTTTCAGATACTTATCTAATTTGAGTTTAATATTAAAGCGAGATGCAGAAACCAAGTGTTCACATTTAGAAGCACTTTAATTTTAGCTCTAGATTACATAATTGCTTTTGGAAAAAAATAACTGCTGAGGTGTACGATCAGCCAGTGGTACATGTTTTTGGGCTGTGTCCAGCAGCACATTGTGCAATCTTGTAAGCTTTTATTTCAAAGACCTGCAAATAATAGCTGGGTGGTTGAATTTCTATGTAAACAATACATGTTACTTTAGATATCCTCGGTGCAACCAAAGGAGTGCTGTACCTGGATGATCCACCTGTGACTACTCATGAATTTGAGCCTGGTAAAAGCCAGTACTTTGAAAAACAACGCAGACAAAATAGCAACTAACAGTGTGAGGTAACAGGAACAGAACATCAATGCTGCCATTCTTCACTGAGTTGGCAAAATCATTTTGTAAGTGAAGGAGTGCAGTGTGATCCCACACATTAGTGAATCACTCATTCTCTACTCCTTTATCAAGCAAACACACTTGTTCTGCTTGCAAAACTGTTGTGTTTACAGGTTGCATTGCTACTAAATAGCAGGGTTTTAGCATCAGAAAAGTGATACTAATCTTAGTCTAGAGATACCTCAACTTTTCTGGAGATCATAGTTACAAAATTATATTAATAAATCATTAATAATTAATTGAATATTATGGTGAATGGTCTAAAACAGTGGTAGTCAACCTGTTCCCTACCACCCACTAGTGGGCGATTCAAGCTTTTATGGTGGGTGGTGGGGTAATTGCTGACGAGCAACGTCACACGCTAGATACCTGCAGCTTCACGCTTGGCTGGTTGAAGAGTTGGTGAGAGATCCTAGGGACAGCAGTCAGGACCGGATAACTATCTAGTAAGTACAGGGCGATATATAGCTAGGGTCATATGATTTATGTAACCAGAAATGAGAGTTACTGCGGCACCGGTGGGTGGTAAGAAAATGTTACCATCAAGTGGATTTTCCTTTGCAAGTGAAGGCTGATAAATTGCAGAGTGAACTAATTGTGCCCAGGTGAGAGGGGTGTGGCTTGACTGTGTTAAACTAGTATAAAAGGTTTGTGAACTGTTTGGGGTTGTTTGCAAGTGGATTTTCCTTTGCAACTAAAGGCTGATAAATTGCAGAGTGCACTAATTGTGCCCAGGTGAGAAGGCAGAAGTTAATATAAACAGGAGAAGGGGCGAACTTTTGAGCTTGCGAACCTTTCTAGTATTAAGTGCAATTCTAGTAAAAGTGTAGGAGTTTAAATAAAAGGAGGGAATTCAAAGAAAAGGGAGGGCAGATTTATAGTGCAAAGGAGGAAAAATAAAACAAGATATATATATATACTAGCGACTTGCCCGTCAAAAAATGACGGTCAATAAAATAAACTGTTGAAATGCTGTTTGTCACACCATGTGACTGTACTGTGTGCCTCAAGTAACTAAATTCCTCAAAAAGCAGAAATCTACATAACATAAAATAAGAAAAACTAAAATCACCAAAAATAAAAAATGTACATTACAGAACAAAAAAAAAACCTAAGCCACAAAAAATAAAAAAAGGAACATTACAGAAAATAACTAAATACATTACAACCCCCCCTCACCACAATTTTTTTTTAAATTACACACCTGAAAATGAAATACATATAATACATACATATGATACAATACAACACAATTAAATAAACTAAAATACAACACAATTTAATAAATTAAAATACAACACAATTAAATAAACTAAAATACAACACAATTAAATTAAATAAAATACAATACAATTAAATAAACTACAATACAACACTATGTAATATACATGCCACTATCTAATATAAATGCCACTATGTAATATATATGCCACTATATAATGTAATATACATCCCACTATGTAATATACAATACTATCTAATAATACATCCCCCTATCTATGTAATATACAATCCATGCTATCTATATATATAGGTATCCTAATTGTAAGCTACAATAAAATAATTAAGGCCACTTACCTTTGAGATGTTTCTTCAGATCAGCAACTTTCAAAAAAAATTCCAAAAATTAATACAACACATTTACATGAAATACCTAAACATTCTAAACATTCTAAACATTCTAAACATTCTAAATATTCTAAATACTGTAAATATTATACTCACCTTTCCAGCATGTCCCGTTCCAGCATGTCACGTCCTCCATTTTCCGTCCGCCATGTTCCGTCGGCCATCTTTACTCCTGTCAAAAAAAAACATTACATTGGTAAACATAAAGCAAAGTAAAATAAACACAATCTACATTATACTTACCTTTCCGCGATGTCTCCGGCCTCCTTGTCATCTACGGAAGCATCCGCGCCTTAAAAAAAAAAAAAAAAGACACACATCCGCCCTTGCGGATGTCTCCGACGCTAATGACCTTCCTATGGAGTGTTCCAGAGTAAAATTGGCAATGGCGGCTTCTGATTGGCTGAAAAGGCTGTCTATCAAATTCAGACAATGAGAAGACCCCATTTGTGAACCAATGACAAAAGTATACACCCCAAAATACAACGCTGATTGGATAACACACCTTTCAATCTTTATTTGAACCAATCCTAAGGCTTTATTGCCATCAGCCAATCACAATGGAATATACCCCCACGTACTGATTGGTGAAGACATCTGCGCCTTCCCATTGGCTGTAATATTGATTGATTTTAACAGTAGCCAATGAGAATGCGCAAATCCTTCACCAATCAGTACGTGAGGGTGTATTCCATTGTGATTGGCTATTGTCAGTGCAACCAATCAGAATGCGCAGAGGCTCCAACCAATCACCCTGTGGGGGTGTATTCCATTGTGATTGGCTGAAGGCATCTGCGCCTTGTTATTGGTTTAAATAAAGATTGATAGGTGCATTATCCAATCAGAGTGGGATTTTAGGGTGTATCCCTTTCTGATTGACTCACACGTTGGCGCCTCCTGATTGGGTGAATTTGATAGACAGCGTTTTCAACCAATCAGAAGGCGCCAATGCTTATTTTCTTCCTGAAAATTATCCTGGAGCCTCATTAGCGTCGGGGATGTCCGGGAGTGCGGATGTAAGTATATATTTTATTTTTTTATTTATTTTTTACAGGGCGTGGCAGAAGAGGATCCGGAGGAGGCCGGAGACATCGTGGGTAGGTAAGTATAATGTAGATTATGTGTATTTTATTTTGATGTATGTGTATTAATGTTGTGTTTTTTTTTAACAGGTGCCGTGCCGGAGAAGGATTGAAAGAATGCCGGACGGGACATGGCGGAAAGGTGAGTACAATATTTAGAATATATAGAATATATAGAATGTATAGAATGTATAGAATGTCTGTAATGTATAGAATGTCTATAATGTTTATTTTATTAGTGTAAACGTGTTGCACTAATGCTGATCGCAATGAACATCTGCAAAGGTAAGTGGTCTTAATTTTTTTTATTTTAGCTTAGACTTAGATTAGTTAATATATAGATAACATTTGTTGTATGTTAGCTAGGGGTTTTATATAGATAGCATAGGATGTATTGTATATTAAATTGTGTTATTTATTTAGATAGATTGGGTATGTATTATTATATAGATAGGATGTATATTAGATTATGGAATTTATTTAGATAGATTGGGAATGTAGTATTATATAGATAGGATGTATATTAGATTATGCTATTTATTTAGATAGATTGTGTAATGTATATTAGATAGTATTGTAATTGTATTGTAATTTTATGTAATTGTATTGTAATTGTATTTATTTGTATTGTATGTATTTGTATTGTATGTATTTGTATTATATGTATTTCCTTTTTAGGTGTGTATTTTTCTTTCTGTAGTGAGGTGGGGGGGGTTGTAATTTTTTTTTTTCTGTAATGTTCCTTTTTTTATTTTTTGTGACTTAGGTTTTATTATTTTGTGTAATGTATTTTTTTTTGTGAGTTAGATTTTTGGTGTGTGACTTTAAGCTTTTTTATTTTCTGTAACTAGAGTGGTGGGGGTTAATAGGGGGTAGGTAGTGTAGATGTTAATAGGTTAGTGTAGAGGGTGTTTAGTTGATCTTTAATGTTTTATTGGGAGTGGTATAGTGCAGTATAATGTTTATACTTAGTGTCATGATGGTCCTTGAGGACCATCATGGCACTTATGTGGTTAATGTAGTGTTGTAACAGGCCCATAATGGTGTTAATATATCCTTATGGGACTGGTGGGGTTAAATAGAGGCTTATGGGAGGTCTGTATTGACCCCCATGAGTGACAGGGTTAATGAAGGGCTTATGGGGGTCTGTATTGACCCCCATGAGTGACATGCTTAATAAAGGGCTTATGGGGGTCTCTATTGACCCCCATGAGTGACATGGTTAATGATGGGTTTATGGGGGTCTGTATTTACCCCCATTAGTGACAGGGTTAATGAAGGGCTTATGGGGGTCTATATTGACCCCCATGAGTGACAGGGTTAATGAGGGTTTTATGAGGGTCTGTATTGACCCCCATGATTGACAGGGTGACAGTGTATATATATTTTTTCTTTTACAACAGGTCCTTTAAGGACCTTTACGGTCCTTTAAGGACCTGTAATGCGGTAATTTAGAATTTTGATTGCAGCGGGGGACCCCGATCACGTGCAATCGGGACCCCCACTGCAATTGTTAATGTGGGGTTAATGCAGGGCTCCGAGCTTATCTCGGATCCCCTGGGGTTAATGCGTGTTTCCGAGCTTATCTCGGATCCCTTCTTGTCTAATTTGTACGTGGTTGGGCTGTGAGCCTCGTTTTCATTTTTTTTGGCTGCCATTTTTTCTCCCGCCCATTTTTTCTCTCGTGTGTCTGAAGTCGGGAATTTGGACTTAAAGGAGGTGTAACTTCAGTTTCAGAGGTCCTGGGTGCCCCCCCTTGCTATGGGTAAGCTTTTTCTTGTATAAGTATTTGGTGTGTTTTCACTGTTTTTAGTTGCGCGCGGGTCGGCCATTATAGTCGGATTCTTAGTGCGTGTTGCTGTTTGTTACGTTAAGGTTGGTTCCAAGGTGGGATTTTTTTCTAAGTCGTGCGTGTGACGTGTTTAACGGCTCGCCTCGCCAGCAATGAGTGACTACGGCACTCATTGCCTCATTGGCTAAGTGCTATGAGTTAACGGCTCGCCTCGCTATGCGAGGCTCATCTGCAATGAGCGCCTGCGGCGCTCATTGCCCAAGTGTTACGATTTAACGATTTTCCTCCCCCTCCCTTATCACCCTCCTCAACCCCCCTCCTCATCCTCCCTCCTCATCCTCCCTCCTCATCCTCCCTCCTCAACCTCCCTCCTCAAACTCCCTCCTCAACCCCCTCCTCATCCTCAACCCCCCACCTCAACCCCCCTCCTCAACCTCCGTCCTCAACCCCCCTCCTCAGCCTCAAACCCCCTCCTCACCCTCAACCCCCCTCCTCAACCCCTCTCCTCATTCTCAACCTCCCTCCTCAGCCCCCCTCCTCATCCTCAACCCCCTCCTCAACCACCCTCCTCATCCTTTTCCTCATCCTCTTTCCTCATTCTTCCTCCTCATCCTCCCTCCTCAACCCCCCTCCTCAACCCCCTCTTCATCCTCACCCCCCTTCTCAACCCCCCTCCTCATCCTCAACCCCCCTCCTCATCCTCAACACCCCATCCTCAACCCCATTCTCAAACCCCTCCTCATCCTAAACCCCCCTCCTCAACCTCCCTGCTCAACCCCTCTCCTCAGCCCCCTCCTCAACCTCAATCCCCCATCCTCATCATCAACCCCTCCATCCTCAACCCCCACATCCTCATACACCCATCCTCATCCTCAACCCCCCATCCTCAATCCCCATCCTCATCCTAAACACCCCTCCTCAACCCCCCTCCTCACCCTCAACCCCCATCATCATCCTCAACCCCCTAATCCTCAACCCCCATCCTAATCCTAAACCCCCCTCCTCATCCTAAACCCACCTCCTCAACCCCCCTCCTCAACCTCAACCTCAACCCCCTCCTCATCCTCAACCTCCCCCTACTCAACCCCCCAGCCTAACCCTAAACCCCCTTCTCATCCTAAACCCCCCTCCTCATCCTATAACCCCCTCCTCGCTTTTCCCCTCGAAATATCTCCCCCTCTCCCTTTCCCCTCACTTACCTTCATCTGCAGCTGCTCCTCCGCTCGTCCGCGCTTCTTCAGACTGCGTCTTGACCCTACATGTGACGTCACGTCATTAGCATATGCCGAGTCCCGACGCAGACAGAAGGAGCTCGGAGGAGCGGAGGAGCAGCTGCAGATGGAGGTAAGTGAGGGGAAAGGGAGAGGGGGAGGTATTTAGAGGGGTAAAGTGAGAAGGGGGGTTTAGGATGAGGAGGGGGGTTTAGGATGAGGAGGGGGAGTTGAGGATGAGGAGGGGGGTTGAGGATGGGGGGGTTGAGGATGAGGATAGGGGGGTTGATGATGATAAGGGTGGGGGAGGGAAAGATCCACGGGGAGGAAAGAGAGACAGGGGGGTTAGAGAGAAACGGGGGGAAAGAGAGACACGGGGGGGGAGTGACTCGAATATAAGCCGAGGGGGCCCTTTTCAGCTTTAAAAAAAGGGCTGAAAAAGTCGGCTTATACTTGAGTATATACGGTAATATTTTATATTCTTTATTTTTCCCACAACATTTTTGTAGACAATAATAATTATTATGAGTCAGTCCAGTGGCAACCTCATTCAGTGTACATGCTGTCATATGTATGCAATACTGGAACAGATGATCCAGGGTCCATACCTCTGTGGCAGATGTGAGCATGTTGCCTCTCTGGAAGCTCAAATTGGAGAACTGGAGAGGAGAATTGCAGCACTTACTGTTTTTGCTTTACTGGAAAGGGAGTTGGTGCTCACTGAGCACAGTTTAGCTGGGCCTAGCATGGAGGATGGAGCTGGGACTAGTGAGGATGTCCAGAGAGGTAGCTGGGTTACAGTAAGAAGGGGAATCAGGGGAAACAGGAGGAGGCAGGCCAGTTCTGAGTTGGCAAACACCAACAGATTTGACAGATTATGTGAAACTGTCGGGGATGTCCATTCAGGAATGGCAATGCCAGATAGAGCTGTTCCCTCTAACAGCCGGGAGAACAGTTCTACCGGAAGAGTTGGAGGGCAGAATAGGCAGAGCAACAGACTTGGTGGTAGGGGACTCTATTATTAGGATGGTAGACGGGGTGATTTGTTACCCAGATCCCAGCTATCGAACAGTTTGCTGTCTCCCGGGTGCTCGGGTTCATCATGTTTTGGATCGTGTAGACAAATTATTAGGAGGGGCTGGAAATGATTTTAGAGAACTTGATAATAAGCTAAAGGCAAGGACTTCCAAGGTAGTATTTTCTGAGATACTACCAGTGCAACGTGCTAGCCCAGGAAGGCAGAAGGAGCTTAGAGAGGTTAATGCATGGCTAAAGATGTGGTGCACTAAGGAGGGGTTTGGGGTTTTTAGAGCACTGGGCTTCTCACTTCGGTACAATCTCAACAGCAGGGATGGATTGCACCTTAATGATGAGGGAGCTTTTGTGCTAGGGGATAAAATGGAAGAAAGGCTGGAGGAGTTTTTAAACTAGTAGGTGGGGGGAGGGACTAGATATAAGTAATGGAGTAGAAAGTGTAGAGGGTATAAGGGATGAATTAACAACTCATAGGGGAGGAGATGGGGGAGAGGTAGTATAGTCAATACAGAGGTAATACTAAGTAACTCAAGTACAGTGGCAGGCACTTCAGAACTACAGACTCATAACAAGGTGTTTGCTTGCTAATGCCAGAAGCTTGCCAGGAAAAATGGGAAAGTTAGAATTATTAGCAATTAATGAAAAATGGGATTTAATAGGCATTACTGAAATGTTGTGGGATGAATCTCATGACTGGACTGTTAATCTGGATGGTTATAACCCATTTAGGAAAGATAGAGGCAATGGTAAAAGAGGAGGAGGGATTTGTCTGTATGTTAAGCCTGAATTTAAGCCTATAGTCAGAGAAGATATTTTAGGAAGAACTAGTGATATTTATGGCAGAACTAGTGATATAAGTTGAATGTTTGTGGCTAGAGTTAAATAGCGGAAAAGCTAATTCCAAAAGAAGGAGTATGCTTTAAACCCCCAAATATAGCTGAAAGTGAGGAAATACAATTATTGTTACAGATTGGAAATGCAGCTAAGCATGGGCAAGTTCTAATAATGGGAGATTTTAATTAACCTGAAATAAACTGGATAAATGAGACCAGCAGTTCAGCTAAGTGGAGCAGGTTCTTGAGTACACTCAGGGATCATTATCTGGCCCAGGTTATACAAGAGCCTACTAGAAATGAAGCTATCTTAGATTTAGTCATCACAAATAATATTGATATAGTATCAAATGTTGGAATAGGGCAACCTTTGAGAAACAGTGATCACAACACAGTCTCATTTGAGATTGAATTAAAAAAACAAAATGTTAAGGGGCCAACAAGAACTCTGAATTTTAAAAGAGCAGATTTTAACGATCTAAGGGCAGCAATACAAAGTATAGACTGGGACAGAGAACTGATAGGTAAAACACTGAACATAAATGGACAACATTTAAATCCTCAATAAATATACATACTTATCACCATATACCAAGAGGGAATAAAATTAAAAGGAGTAAATAGCATCCAATGTGGCTTAACAATGATTAAAAGATCAAGATACGGAGTAAAAAACAGGCATTTAAATTTTACAAACAAAAAGGGGACAGAGACTGCTTTATGGGAGTACAAGGAAATCAACAAAGCTTGCAAAAGGGCTATTAGACTGGCTAAAATAGAAAATGAAAAATGAATTGCAAAAGAGAGTCAGACTAACCGTAAAATATATTTAAGGATATTAATGGGAAGAAGGCGAGGAAGGAAGCTATAGGAACATTACAATGTGACACAGGCCGTCTAAAAATTAGTAACCAGGAAAAGGCATATGAGCTAAATAGGTTCTTTTCTTTGGTATACACAAGGGAGGTACCAGTGGTTGGGACACGGCAACATAAGGGGGCTACGGTACCTTCCCCAAATAATTGGTTAACGCAGGAAGTAATCCAAAAGAGGTTGGAAAAAATAAATGTTAATAAAGCCCCGGGTCCTGATGGAATACATCCACGGGTACTGAGGGAACTGGTTTCTGTAATAGCCAAACCATTATATTTAATTTTTCAGGATTCACTAAACACAGGGTCTCTACCAGATGACTGGAGAAAAGCAGATGTGATACCTATATTTAAAAAGGGAGCAAGAGCAAATCCGGGGAATTATATACCTGTGAGCCTCACTTCTGTAGTGGGGAAGCTTTTAGAAGGGTTAATATGGGATAATATTCAAGAATATGTCTATTTGAACATGATTATAAGTAGGAGTCAACATGGATTTATGAGGGATAAGTCATGTCAAACAAATCTAATTAGTTTCTATGAGGAGGTTGGTAGGAACCTGGATCAAGGCAACTCAGTGGATATAGTCCTTTTGGATTTTGCAAAGGCTTTTGATGCAGTGCCACATGGGAGACTATTGTGCAAACTAAGAGATACATTAATTGCAGTAAATATCTGCTTTTGGATTGAGAGCTGGCTAAAAGACAGGAAGCAAAGGGTTGTTGTAAATGGAACATACTTCGATTGGACTAATGTGGTAAGTGGGGTTCCTCAGGGTTCAGTATTAGGTCCTCTCCTTTTTAACATATTTATTAATGACTTAGAGGTGGGACTGGAAAGTAGTGTTGCATTTTCGTTGATGACACGAAGTTGTGCAAGGTAATTAAATCAGATAATGATGTGCTTTCGCTCCAAAGGGATTTACATAAAATTGAGGAAGGGGCATCTAAATGGCAGATGAGATTTAATACGAATAAATGTAAAGTTATGCATCTGGGAAGGAAAAATAGCCATGCAATTTATAATCTTAATGGAGCAAATCTAGGTGTATCAGATATTCAAAGGGATTTGGGAGTGGTTGTGGACAACAACCTAGTTAACAGTGCTCAAAGCCAAGCAGCAGCTGCAAAGGCAAATAAAATATTAGCATGTATTAAGAAGGGTATAGAAGCCAGGGAAGCAAATATAATTCTGCCACTTTACAAATCCCTAGTATGCCCTCATTTGGAATATGGAGTACAATTTTGGGCACCACTTCATAAAAAGGACATTTTAGAGCTGTAAAAGGTACAGAGGAGGGCAACAAAACTAATAAAATAAATGTAGGGGCTAAGTTATGAAGAAAGACTAACTAAATTAAACTTATTTTCTCTAGAAAAAAGGTGTCTAAGAGGAGATATGATTACCTTATATAAATACATCCAGGGTCAGTATAAAGATTTGTCAAGGGAGCTTTTTGTGCCAAGAGGTTTTAAACTGACAAGAGGACATCTCTTGAGGTTAGAAGTAAAAAGATTCCACCTTAAACAAAGAAAAAGGTTATTCACAGTAAGGGTGGTTAATCTGTGGAATTCTCTACCAGAGGAGTTGGTGACAGCGGATTCGCTAGATAACTTTAAAAGGGGATTTGATTTATTTCTAATTAAAAAGGGAATTCAAGGTTATCCTTGATAATTAGAGAGAGAGTATTGATCCAGGGAGAAATCCGATCGCCAGTATCTGGGTTCAGGAAGGAATTAATTATTTTTTTCCCTTTGAGACGATTGGCTAAGTTTCACTTGTTTTTTGTTTTTTTTTCTGTTTGCCTTCCTCTGAATTCATTAATAATTAAAAAAATTAAATTAAATTAAAAATAAATAATTAAATAATTGATTAATAATTAATTAACAACAAATTAATTAATAACTAATCCGCATATTGCAGATCAGAGGATATCTTAAAATGTGGAACTTGATGGACTGAAATTTTTTTTTCAACCTTGATTACTATGGCCCTCATTCAATTGCGATTTGGCCAATTGAATAGGGCTCGAAATAAGCATATAGCATATATTTTTTAAATAAGTTTTTTGTTAGTGAAAACCTTGCTTTTGGATAGATGCTTACTAACTAAAAACTTCTTTAAAAAATATATGCTATGTGCTTTTTTAGAGCCTTATTCAATTGGCCAAATTGCAATTGAATGAGGGCCTATGTAACTATATAAAAGTGGTCCGTCGGTATTAAAAGGTTAAATAACCCTGGGTAAAAGATGAAACGTGTAAGCAAATACTTCATGCCCTTAATATATAGCTTGGACGAGAGAATTGAGAGAAGTATGAAAAGGTACAATCCCCTTTATTTATGCAATAATAAGCAACCAGTAATATAATTTATATGTAGAACACGATTATTTTATGTAAATCACTGTGACATAAAAATTCCATGATCAAGGTGCCTGTTGGTCATACTATGGGAGAGAAGGTGGTATAATTATGGTTATTTATTTACATCCATTTAATTTACATAGTGATAAACAATCAGGGTAGACTCAACTAGTATCTTCATTTACACGGGACAGCATAATTCTATCACAGACAATTATGGCCATGTGATAAATAATTATTCAATAGGATCTGGTGTTTCTACATTTTATTTATTTCTTACCTAGATTATAGCACATATTGAATACTATATTTTGTATTATTTAGTGTTTCAAGGAATTAAATAAAATAAAAGTTTTGACATTTGACCTTAATATACAGTATGTAACCTGGGCATAAGCTTTGATGCACTTTGGTTTTTGTTACTGTTATTTCTGATATTAACATCCAGAAAATAACCCATCAGGTACATTTTCACAGTCTCAGAGTGTTACATCTGATTATCATGAATTAATATGTTCCCTTATTGAACAAACTGATGGTTACAGTGAGTGCTCGAGCAACAAGTCTAAAAGTAGTCCTGTTCTATATCTCTGAAACAGTTTCCATCTCATTGATACTGTAAGGTCTACTGATTCATTAGTGGTCACAATACTTTGTAAGGTTTGCAACCATTGCATGTCACAATTGTATTTATGGGGAGATAACCAACTTTTCAGACTAGACCTAGACCATGCCTCCAGGTACAGAAGCATACAGTAAAATGTGCTTGGGAAGTAAAAAAAACAGCTGAGTATCATTAGTGGGATGGGATCTTTACAATTTAATAAAAAACACCTTATGTGTGTCTAAAGAAAAGTCTAGCTTGAAGTTTTTAAAACTTACAGCATCTGCTGCTGTGACTGTGAATATATCCTTTAGTCTAGATGATCTCACATTTAAAAATGACCTTTTATAACCGTGCAGTTTTATTACAACTGTGCATATGCTCTCTTCAGGTCCCACAAATCCAAGGTAATAAAATATTTTTTAACTTTCTGCAACTCTTCTGTTGAGTGGGCATTGTATAAAACAACAAGAGTGAGAGACTCACAACTGAAAACACACACCACAAAACAGCTTGGACTGTGGCCTGGTAGCTACCAAAGGTGCCATCTCTTTGAAGTTTTCACTCACTAATGCTGTTATAAAGGATAAGTGTCATGTGATATATTAGTCTTTGTTGTTTTTGTTCTGTCCTTTAGTCGTGTCCGACTCTAGGTGACCATATGGACTCAGCCCACCAGGTACCTGGTTGTGCTTACCCATATGGCAAAGATACTGGAGTGGGTTGTCAGTTGTAGTTGCAGTATTATGCCATTATGTAAATGTAATATGAAGATGTATTGATGATTGATATTTTATTCTAGACTATTATTGAAAATAAGTTTTGTATAAAAAGTATAAAATAGGCTTTAACTAAGCTTCCATCTGAGAGTATATATATAATAGGAAGCTATAAATAGTATTCAAATCGTGATCTCTCTCATTGCAAACCATTGTTGCTTTGTATCAATTAAACCTTCATCATTCATCTCTTTTATTTAAACAAATATTTAAAATACTTTATAGATATTCACAAAGGGCCTAAATTAAATATTGGTGCACACCCAAACAGCCTATCCCTTGGTGTTAATATATATTAAAAAGATTTCCTCGCTCTCAACAATAATAATCACTATAATAAATGGTTCTGTTAATGCCCCAGAGGCACATTGAGTCACACATTTTAAAAGATAAAACTAAATTACTTCATTTATATAAATCTATATAATTTATTAATGAGTGAGAAAATTAAGCAAATTAATAAAAATACTATAGAAGAAATCAGTGTATGTTCAATTCAAATATTTTTGCACTGATTAAATAAGCTTGAGAAACTTTAAGTATTTTAATGAGAATGGTAACTCAGGGTGGTCACCATCTGTGCAAACTGTCTGAAACTGTGACTTCCTCTTTGCTTTATTCTCAGCCAGAGAGGAAACCTTATTTTATAGATAGTCAAAGAGGTATCAATTAGTTTTCAAACAATTTATAGTCTAAACAACTTTTTTACCCTGACACAACTTCCTAAAATAAACAGATAAACACCTTAACAACAAGGAGGCAGAATTACATGGAATTTTCTGTTCAGAAAATGTTATATTGTGTCAATAGTTCACATAAATAAAAGGTCATAGGTTAATTGTTGAAAGATGCTTTTTAAAAGCCTACTGCCATTGCCTTCCCCAATAAACAACATATTTTTATATTAATGACTGGAAGTCCATACACAGGCTAATGTAGCAGTACAGAAAAAGTTATCAACTAAATTGTCTTTGTGCTTTGTTCTTGGGCGTGAGAAAATTAATGACTACATTATTTTAGGACACTAAGGATGCAGGGCACTTAACTAAAAACAACAATACTGAAGTTTTGGAAATGTGGTTTAAGTAGGACAAACCACCACAGCATTGTCATCAATAAATGAAATTAAGTAGGATATAGTATAAAATAACATGAAACATACTATGTGAATTAGTCTAAACGGGGATTTAAAAAAATGTAACCGTGATTTGGAGCCAAAACCACGCTATTGCGAGATTTAGCACTAAGCTTGGAATTTGAAACAGAAACTGCGCTATAGCAAATCAGCGCTATGTGGGGAAGCGCAAAGTCGGGTATACCTGTATATAAGAACAATGTATCACTTCTATATCTGTAAATGGCAAATAATGTAGGGAGCCAAGGAAATTAAAATCAATATATATATATTTATTTAATTTAATATATGGTGGGCAAAAGAGCGAAAGAAGCCCTCCACCGTACAGTAAATAAATAGTACATTTGTGTTCGCATTTGAATGTCTAAAACAAGTTAAAAAACTTGTTTACTGCTCAGGATTCAGAGAAATACAGTTATTACATTGCATGCTGGAAAGCTGAGCAGGGACATGCAAATGTGCCCACAAATGCTTCGTTCTTCTATCCATAACCATTTTAAACATGGCTTCCTTTAAACTTATGCCAGCTGCATTACACAGCCTTTATGCAAAGCCAAGGTTGGATTATACACAAGCTTGAAATGGTTGTCCATGGGTAGGATTCCCAGCTTGTGTATAATCAAACCTTGGATACACCCTTATAAAAATAATAATCAGTTTTATTTTAAAGAAACAATTTACCACAGTTGTCCTTTAAACATTATTCATTTATTTACATTTGTATAGTGTCTTTATCCAACATAAATAGTTATAAAAAGTGGTGCATCATTATTTTGGACTATAAGTACATTTACAGAACAAATGAAATAGAACATCTAGTGAGGTTTGGGTTAGTTGCAAAAACAATAGTTCTGCAGCAAGATCAGGTTCATGGGCCCAATATGGCAAACTGAGAGAACAGGGAAAGAAGAGAGAGAGAGAAACATTTTCATTATGTTAAAATTTAGAAAGTGGGTCTTGAGGGCAGGCATGAAGTAGGCAAATAATTGGCAGATACAGCTCATTGTATTTACAGACAATAAAACAGCTTCTCTACACATACATACACACACTGAAAAATCTGGGGGGGATTTGTCCCACTTATCCCCCTCAGTTCCTACACCAATGCTTTAGGGAGGTGTGCCCCTGTAAGTGTAATAATGCTTAAAAAATATTACGTAAAAGACATAGAAGCTCAAGGGATATCATTTCCTAAGTTAATACTTTTAGAACCAAAATGTAAATTTTTTCAAGGTGCTCCAAAAGGGGAATATTAGAGACATCATACAAAGCAACAGGAAAATACCCCTTACTAGGCACACTATTATATAATGGACCTGATCATAGTCATGAGATTAAGTTCTGGAGATTGAAAAGTTAAAATGTAAACCTTTATTTAAACCTGGTAGACACCATACAAGTGAGAGCTTTAAATTGTAACTAGCAGCATTACAAAGTTTAAACATTAGAAATAAAATATGTTTAGGCATGTATTTTCATTTTAGCATCCATTTATTTTATAGTATAGTGGTCCTTTAAGACAAAGGTAACATTTAATCTCTATTGAATTTAATGATAAAAACTATGCAATGGATAGTTTTCTCCAGTCTTTAGTAGAATTAGTGGAATACAATTCCCTGAACATTACAGAAAGAAAAGTACTATAGGAAGGTACCTTGCAGTCTTCTAGCACTATATGTATGTCTGTACATATATATATATATATATATATATATATATATATATATATATATATACACACATACCTAACCAACCGGCACTCTCAAGCATCTGGCACCGGCATCAATTCCCCATTCTACAGAAACTCCTGCTAAACCGGCATAACCGGCACTATCTGGCAGTTTGAGATTGCCAAAAAAAAATACTAACTTTTTTTCTAAATGTTTTTTTCTGCGCCTAAATGGCCTAGTTTAGGTGGCAAGGCCTTTTTAAAGGCATTTTGGGGGGTTTAAGGGTTGTTTAGACTCTTTTTTTGGGGGACTCACGATTAACCAGCAACTACACTTATCCTGCAATTGGGTGCTGCATAACAGGGAGTTTACTGTATATACAAACACATACAATTTTATGCATAACTATTTGTTCACTTATTCACTTACATATATATATACATACACACACATATAATATACATACATATAATATAAATATATACATTCATGCATATCTACATATATATATATATATATATATATATATATATATATATATATATGTATATATATGTATACACACACATACAATTGTCTTCGTAACTATTTGTTCACTTATTCACATACATAGATATCTATATATTTTTCTGTTTTCAACTAAGGAAAATTATTTAAGCACAGATCATGTTTTGCCATCTGCAAGGATGCAGACCACATATCCATTTTATTATTTGAATTCAAGTACCCACACATGGTTTTTAATTAATTTTAGTTTGTTATATTTTTAACAAGTTCTGAATAAAGGTTTACATTTTAACTTTCCAATATCAAGAACTTAATATCCTGACTATAACCACCCCCATTATATATTAAGCTACCAAGTAATGGGGACTTTTTGTATAATAATTCATAGTCTCATAAGATTTGCATAGGTTGATAATGTAACAAGAAAAGTAACTTGTGCGGCACTTACACAATGTTGCACAGGAAGTGTTGGTTGCTACATGTCTCAAGTCAGTGGGTAGTAGCTGGCTGGGAGGCTCTGTGATAAATGTGTCAAAAACAATCTTTCTGCAGGTACTTTAAATCACAGAGGCAGTAAAACAAAGTGCATGCTGTTTAAAACAATCTCTGTCAGGAATTGTATGTAGAAGTGCTGTTAATCAGCATCTGTGGGGACTGGATGCCACCAGTGCCACTAAATCAATCACTCATTCCTGGGTACTGGTGAAAAAGAATATAAAAGACAACTGGAGCAGCTTGAGTGTTCTGTGATTGGATGAATTATTATTTAGACTTGAAGATTGTAAAAACCAATAAGCTTTCACATTGTTTTTGATAATTGTTTATATACAAATAACAATTAGGTTTTAGCTGAAGGGACTTCACCGAGTGTACCATCATCAAAACTCTGAGAAGTACTTACTGAGGTTTTGTTAATTAATGGGCCATTGAAGCCATTTTTTTTTATCTGATGCATCTGAAAGTGGCCATATGATCATGTTGAATAGTGTGTTTATTTTTAAGAATGAAGCTCCTGGAGCAGAATATACGGCTCTGAATGTATTGCAAGTTTGCAAGTTTTCAATCTGAGGTGCTTTGGAAACAAGCAATATATACATTTTGATTTTAAGCTCCAAGACAGGATCCTCCACTCTCCTTCCATTCTTTTGCAAATTATTATTATTACTAGCGACTTGCTCGTCAAAAATGACAGCAAGAAAAATGTAAGGCTGGGAATGCTGTTTGCCACACATAGTGATGCTCTGTCTCCTCTGGGCACCTTCAGCGCTCATCTCAACAATGAATGTTACTGCCTTGGGTTAAGTGTTACTGCCTTGAGTTACTGCCTTGGGTTAAGTGTTACTGGCTTGTGTTAAGTGTTACTGCCTTGGGTTAAGTGTTACTGGCTTGGGTTAAGTGTTACTGGCTTGTGTGAAGTGTTACTGCCTTGGGTTAAGTGTTACTGGCTTTGTACTCTTTTTTAGGTTTGGGCGTTAAAGTCGTAAAGTATTGCGTGTTGTAAAGTATTGCGTGCCTCGTGCTGAGTCTCGCTGACTCTCGATCCCTGCAATGAGCACTTTTGGAACTCATTGCAGCTAAGTCCCGCGGGCCTCGCAATGAGCGCCTGTGGTGCTCATCTTCACCCCTGCCTCCACCCCCTGCCTCTGTGAGGGCCGAAGTTGTGACCTGCAAAAAGTCCTGAGGGCCTCCACTCCCTCAACTGCGTCTCTCTCTTTGCGAGGGTTGCAGTTGCGGGGCTCGCATAGTGAGACCCACAAGCATGACAACAACTCGCAGATTGACAACTATTATAGTTGATTATTATTTCCTTTATTTGTTTATAAGTTCAGGTTAAAACAATATTAACACAAATGCAAAAGAATTGAGGGCCCTGTCTTTGAGCTTAACGTCAAATGTACAGTGGATAAAAAAAGTCTACACACCCCTGTTAAAATGTCAGGTTTCTGTGCTGTAAAAAAATGAGACAAAGATAAATAATTTGAGAACTTTTTCCACCTTTAATGTGACCTATAAACTGTACAACTCAATTGAAAAACAAACTGAAATCTTTTAGGTAGAGGGAAAAAAAATATAAAAATAAAATATCATGGTTGCATAAGTATGCACACTCTTAAACTAATACTTTGTTGAAGCACCTTTTGATTTTATTACAGCACTCAGTCTTTTTGGGTATGAGTCTATCAGCATGGCACATTTTGACTTGGCAAGATTTGCCCACTCTTCTTTGCAAAAACACTTTTCTGCTCTAATGTAGGTACCGGTGTTTGCCTCTGTGCTCTTTTTCTTCATTTTCCTTCAGCACAGGCTCACTGGCGGTTTACCCTTGTTCCCAAATGTGTTCTTATCCTAAAGTAAACTTTGAACAAGACCAATTAAGCCTAGTGCACTGTGGTGATTCTGGGTAATGTGCTCACGTACATTAACCAATGCAAGCATCCAGTAACCATGCACTGGTACGTGGAGCAGGAGTATGTGAAATAGTATAAAAATATAAGTAGTTATACTGAAATGTAACCAAATTATATTCAAATGCTTGTATTAGCAAGATACTTTATTATGATTATGCTAGAATTCAAAATGTACCTGCGTATTTGTGAAGAGGTCCAACAAAGCTATTAACACAGAAGATTGCTACTTTCATTATTTAGGAAAAAAATCATCAAAAGTTTGCTTTAGCAGATATTCATATATATATATATATATATATATATATATATATATATATATATACATATATATATATATATATATATATATATATATATATATATATATATATATATTTTTTTTTATGTAGGCCAACAAGGCCCGGAACTAGGGTAGAATATTTACAATGCATTGCTGTTCCCTCTGCCAGAGAAAGGGTTAAATGGCTACTGATAAACTCAAAAAATAGGAAACTATTTTAGAGACTTTATTAGTTACTAATTGTCAGTTGCATTCATATTCTATGAAATAAAGTACTTACAAAATGCAAACTAAGCACTACAGGGTAAAATGTATGTTCCAGGCCTCCTTCCCTTATAAAAAATATACATTTGTGAAATATGTCTTTCACAAAAACAACTACAACAATATACATTTCTAAAATGTCTAAAATCCTCAATGAAACACAATGAGATTGAATCAGTGTTCTCTGTTACCAGGCCTCTTGAAATAATAATATAATCTATGGAAACAAACAAACATAGTTTATTGCTCAAGTAGGAGATGGACAGTGGCTGTTGCCCCCACAATGGTAATAAAATGTCTAGACAGCAGTTAACATTTATTTCAGCACACAATTACTTTCATTTACCAGTCTATTTTAATATATATTTTTTGTAGATATGAGGGCATCTTCTTTTCAGAGCTGGTACCCTCACATAACATGTCATGTAGGTTTGTATGTGGAAGACACTTATAAAATATATTACTTTTACTTATAAGTTCCACTGTTTGTTGTTTATTCATACAAGGAATAAATCTTCTGGATATTGCTCAATATTTTTTTATAGAAATAACTCTTGCTCAGTTAATTTTTATTTTGCTTCTGTATTACTATACATTTTGCTCATTGGTAGTATTGACATCTAAATAAAATCTGAAAATATTAAACAAAAATAATGTAAAAATTCAACATTCTGAAGGGATGAAAAGGTTATGTGTCTAGCAAATGTTATTTTGGCAAAATTGGCCAACAAAATATAATTTTGTGCATATTAAAATACATTACACACAAACAAACTATACACAAAATGTATTTAAACAATCTGCCTTAAAGGTATATGGAAGTTTCATGGATTATGAATGCATCTGAGATAGGAGAATCAGTAGTGTATGAAAACATTTTTTTTTTGCATGACAAACTCGATCAATAAACATTAATAAACTTACTCTAAAGTCTGCAAAAAAAATTACGTTTTCTGGCAGCTGGGTTTGAGGAACACCCTGAAAATTCCGGGTAAGTAAGCATAAAATTCATAATTAATTGTGGCCAATCAGAGTTAGTGGGCAGTGTGTCTCTCTACCTGTATATATTATATATATATATGTTTATATATATATATATATATATATATATATATATATATATATATATTTATGTGTGTGCATCTATATATGTTTGTGTCTATGTGTGTGTGTACAGTGCCTTGCAAAAGTATTTACCCCCTTGACATTTTTCGTGTTTTCTTACCTCACAACCTGGAATTAACATGGATTGTTTGAGGATTTGCATAATTTAATTTGCAGAACATGCCCACAACTTTGAAGATGTTTTTTTTTATTTTTATAGTGAAGCAAACAACAAATAGGACAAAATAACAGAAAAAGTCAACTATTCACCCCCCTAAAGTCAATACTTTGTAGGGCCGCCTTTTGGGGCAATCACAGCTCCAAGTCGCTTTGGATATGTCTCTATGAGCTTGCCACATCTTACCACTGGGATTTTTGCCCATTCCTCCTTGCATAACTACTCCAGCTCCTTCAAGTTTGATGGTTTGCACTTGTGAACAGCAATCTTTAAGTCTGACCACAGATTTTATATTGAATTGAGGTCTGAGCTTTGACTAGGCCATTCCAACACATTTACAGGTTTCTCCTTAAACCACTCAAGTGTTGCTTTAGCAGTGTGTTTGGGGTCATTGTCCTGCTGGAAGGTGAACCTCTGTCCTAGCCTTAAATCACGCACACAGTGGTACAGGTTTTGCTCAGGAATATCCCTGTATTTAGCACCATCCATCTTTCCCTCAACTCTGACCAGTTTCCCAGTCCCGGCTGCTGGAAAACATTCCCACCGCATGATGCTGCCACCACCATGTTTCACTGTGGGGATGGTGTTCTTTGGGTAATGTGATGTGTTGGGTTTGCGCCAGACATAGCGTTTTCTTTGATGACCGAAAAGTCAAATTTTAGTCTTATCAGACCAGAGCACCTTCCTCCATACATTTTGGGAGTCTCCCACATGCCTTTTCGCAAACTCAAAAGTGCCATTTAGTTTTTTTGCTGAAAGTAATGGCTTTCTTCTGGCCACTCTGCCATAAAGCCCAACTCTATGGAGCGTACAGCTTATTGACGTCCTATGCACAGATACTCCAGTCTCTGCTGTGGAACTCTGCAGCTCCTCCAGGGTTACCTTAGGTCTCTGTGCTGCCTCTCTGATTAATGCCCTCCTTGCCCGGTCCGTGAGTTTTGGTGGGTGGCCGTCTCTTGGTAAGTTTGCTGTTGTGCCATGTTCTTTCCATTTGGTTATGATAGATTTGATGGTGCTCCTGGGGATCATCAAAGATTTGGATCTTTTTTTATAACCTAACCCTGACTTGTACTTCTCAACAACAGTGTCCCTTACTTTTTTGTAGAGTTCCTTGGTCTTCATGGCAGTGTTTGGTTAGTGGTGCCTCTTGCTTGGCTGTTGCAGCCTTTGAGGCCTTTCAAAAAAGGTGTGTATATGTAATGACAGATCATGTGACACTTAGATTGCACACAGGTGGACATCATTTCACTAATTATGTGACTTCTAAAGGTAATTGGTTGAACCATTGCTTTTTATGGGCTTCATAACATAGGGAGTGAATACATACGCACATGCAAATTTTCTCTTTTCTGTTTCTAAAAAATAGTTTTATGTATATATTTTTCTAATTTCACTTCACCAACTTAGACTATTGTGTTCGGATCCATCACATAAAATTCAGATTAACAAAACATTAAACTTAAGGCTGTAATGTAACAAAATAGGTAAAAAGTAAAGGGGGTGAATACTTTTGCAATGCACTGTATGTATGCATGATTATATGTACTGTATGTGTATATATATATTTTCATATTTGCATATGCCTGCCCAGGGTCCCAGAATGCAGTGTAATAACTGTATTTCTCTGTTTTAGACATTCAACTGTGAACACAAATGGACTATTTATTTACTGTACTACTGTATGGTGGAGGGCTTATGTCACTATTTTGCCCCCCCATAAATTAAATGATTGTTGTGGTAAACTACCTCCTCATAAAATCTACTACACAAGCTAGGAATAGGCCACATGCTGATGAGAGGCAGTAACCTAGGGAACAGTGGCACTTGGGTGGGATTCCTAGCTTGTGTATAATGCATCCTTAGTTTTGCTCAAAGCTGTGTAAAACAGCAGACATATGCTTAAATAAAGCCATGTTTAAAATGATTATGGACTGCAAGAGCAAAGCCCTTATGGGCACATTTGTAGGTCCCTGCCCATGTTCCTAGAATGCAGTGTAATAACTGTGTTTCTCACAATTCTGGGCAGGAATCAAATGTGTAATCTTTCATGTCAAGTTTTAAAATGTGCTGTCTCTTTTCAAACAGAGCCTACAGGACATTACATAGTATGGACCTACCTTTATCTGAGACCAAAACATACATGACTGATACCCTCCTGTGTTGTGAAAATTACGAGAAGCTCCTATGCTGCACCAAATGCCACTTATATGGGTTTCCACACTGTAGATTTGATGGTGAAGCATTCCATGTTTCTATGTATTATTACTAATCGTATTCTACTGTATTTACATCTTTATTTTTATATTTTCTTCAATAAATTTTTTAAACACAACTGTTTTTTATATTTTTATTTGTACATGTATTTATATATATATATATTTATATATATTCTTATATTTATATATATACTAGTAACTTGCTCATAAATTACGGTATCATAGAATGTTATCTTGCATTGTCTGTGTGTCTCTCTCTGTCCTGTCTCTCACTCTCTCTGTCCTGTCTCTCTTGCTCTTTCCTGTCTGTCTTGCTCTGTCCTGTCTGTCTCTCTCTCTCTCTCTCTGTCTTGTATCTCTCTCTCTCTCTGTCTTGTGTTTCTCTCTCTCTCTGTCTTGTGTCTCTCGCTTTCATTTCTTCCTCTCTGACCTGTCTCTCTCGCCCCTGGTGCACTCTCTCTGTATGCTCTCGCTCTCTGTGCACTTTCTATCTTTGTTCGCTCTCACTCTCTCTGAGCTCTTTCTGTGCACTCTTTCTCTGTGCTCTCTCTGCATTTTCTCTGTGCGCTTTCTGTCTGTGCGTTTTCTGTCTGTGCACTCTTTCTCTTCGTCTGTGTGCTCTCTGTCTGTGTGCTCTCTCTCTCTCTGCACTCTGTCTGTGTGCTCTCTCTTGCTCTCTGTGTGTGCTGTGTGTGCTCTCTCTCAGTGCCCCTCCCTCTCTGTGTCAATCTCTGTGCGTTCTCTCTTTCCGTGCGCTCTGTCTCTCACTGTGCGCTCTGTCTGAGCTCTCTCTCTGTCTGCGCTCTCTCTCTTGCTGTTTGTGTGGGAGCTGTCTGTGTGCACTCTTTGTACCCCTCCCTCTCTGTGTTGATCTCTGTGCGCTCTCTGTGTGTGCATTGTCTCTGTGGCTCTCTCTTTGTGCGCTCTCTGTCTCTGTCTGTGCACTGTCTCTCTGTGTGCTCTCTGTCTGTGCGCTCTCTCTGTCTGTGCGCTCTCTCTGGCTCTCTGTGTGTGCTGTCTGTTTGTGATCTCTCTGTGAACTCTCTGTTTTCTGTCTGTGCACTCTCTCTCTTTCTGTGCACTCTGTCTGTGTGCTCTCGCTCACTCTCTATGTGTGCTGTATGTGTGTGCTCTCTGTACTCCTTCCTCTCTCTGTCGATCTCTGTGTGCTCTGTGTGTGTGCACTCCCTCTCTATCTGTGCACTCTCTGTGTGTGTCTCTCTCTTTGCGCTCTCTGCCTCTGCTGTCTTTGCACTCTCTCTGTGCGTTCTCTGTCTGTGCTCTCTCTCTCTCTCTTTGTGTGCGCTCTGTGTGCACTGTCTGTGTTGATCTCTGTGCACTCTCTGTGTGTACGCTCTCCCTGTCTGTGCACTCTCTCTGTGACTCTCTCCCTGGGCACTCTCTCTCTCTGTGCACTCTCTCTCTGTGCTCTCTCTCTGTCTGTGTGTTCTCTCTCACTCTCTGTGTGCACTTTCTGTGTGTGATCTTTCTGTCTGTGTGTGCTCTCTCTCTGTACCCCTCCCTCTCTGTGTCAATCTCTGTGCATTCTCTCTTTCTGTGCGCTCTCACTGTGCGCTCTCTGAGTCTGAGCTCTCTCTGTCTGCTCTCTCTCTCTCTCGCTGTTTGTGTGGGAGCTGTCTGTGTGCACTCTTTGTACGCCTCCCTTTCTGTGTTGATCTCTGTGCGCTCTCTGTGTGTGCATTATCTCTGTGGCTCTCTCTTTGTGCGCTCTCTGTCTCTGTCTGTGCACTGTCTCTCTGTGTGCTCTCTGTCTGTGCGCTCTCTCTGTCTGTGCGCTCTCTCTGGCTCTCTGTGTGTGCTGTCTGTTTGTGATCTCTCTGTGAACTCACTCTGTTATCTGTCTGTGCACTCTCTGTCTGTGCACTCTCTCTCTTTCTGTGCACTCTGTCTGTGTGCTCTTTCTCACTCTCTGTGTGTGCTGTATGTGTGTGCTCTCTCTCTGTACTCCTTCCTCTCTCTGTCAATCTCTGTGTGCTCTGTGTGTATGCACTCCCTCTCTATCTGTGCACTCTATGTGTGTCTCTCTCTCTGTGCGCTCTGTCTCTGCTGTCTTTGCACTCTCTCTGTGCGTTCTCTGTCTGTGCTGACTCTCTCTCTCTTTGTGTGCGCTCTGTGTGCACTGTCTGTGTCGATCTCTGTTCACTCTCTGTGTGTACTCTCTCTCTGTCTGTGCACTCTCTCTGTGACTCTCTCCCTGGGCACTCTCTCTCTGTGCACTCTCTCTCTGTGCTCTCTCTGTCTGTATGTTCTCTCTCACTCTCTGTGTGCACTTTCTGTGTGTGATCTTTCTGTCTGTGTGCATTCTCTCTCTCTGTACCCCTCCCTCTCTGTGTTGATCTCTGTGTGCTCTCTGTCTGTGCGCTCTCTCTGTCTGTGCACTTTCTCTGTTTCTCTCTCTGTGCGCTGTGTGTTTCTCTCTGTGTGCTCTCTGTCTCTGCTCTCTGTGGCTCTCTCTCTCTGTGCACTTTCTCTCTGTGCTCTCTCTGTCTGTGCACTCTCTCTCTCTGTGCTCTCTCTTGCTCTCTGTGTGCACTGTCTCTGTGTGATCTCTCTGTCTGTGCACTCTCTCTGCTCTCTGTCTGTGCACTCTCTCTGTGTGCTCTCTCTCTCTGTGCACTCTGTCTGTGTGCTCTCTCTCTCTCTCTCTGTGCACTGTCTGTGTGTGCTCTCTCTCTCTGTACCCCTCCCTCTCTGTGTCGATCTCGGTGTGCTCTCTGTGTGTGCACTCTCTCTGTGCACTCTCTGTGTGGCTCTCTCTTTGTAGGCTTTCTGTCTCTGCTTTCTGTCTGTGCACTCTCTCTCTGTGCACTCTCTCTCTGTGCACTCTCTCTCGCTCTGTGGGCGCTGTCTGTGTGCACTCTCTCTGTGTCAATATCTGTGCTCTCTGTGTGTAAGTGTGGTCTCTCTGTCTATGCACTCTCTCTGTGTGTCTATCTCTCTCTCTCTGTGCGCTCTCTGTCTCTGCTCTCTGTCTGTGCACTCTCTCTCTCTCTGCACACTCTCTCTGTGCTCTCTGTCTGTGTGCACTCGCTCTCTCTCTCTCAACACTCTCTCTCTGTGCTCTCTCTCTGTCTGTGCACTCTCTGTGCACTCTCTCTGTGCTCTCTCTCTGTCTGTGTGCACTCTCTCTGTCGATATCAGTGCTCTGTGTGTGTGTGTGTGTGTGCACTCTCTGTCTGTGCACTTTCTCGGTGGCTCTCTGTCTCTGTGCGCTCTCTGTCTCTGCTCTCTGTCTGTACACACTCTCTCTGTCTGTGCATTCTCTCTCTCTGTTCTCTCTCTCTGTCTGTTCTCTCTCTTTTGGCACTCATTGCACTGCATGTTTTGTGCTTGGGAATGCCATGTGTCTCTTTCCAGCATCTCCCCCGTCCCTTCCCTGTGTCTGTCTCCTCTGTGTCTCTGCTGAATGTTTGCATGGCGCGCGCTGACTGCCATTGGTTTTATTTTCAATGTCCCGCGTGCCTGGCGTTTTTTGTGCGTTTTTCATCCTGTTTCATTCTGCGTGCTCTAGCCTAAGTCCCACGCGCTTCAGCCTAAGTCCCGCGTGCGTTATCTGCTCGCCTCACTTCGCAAGGCTCACAGTGCAATGAGCGCCTTTGGCTCTATAAACTCTATAGTGGGGCAATGCTATAGAAAATCAGAGATTTAAAACCGGTCCGGCAGTCAAAAACATTGCTATAGCAGGGTTTAGCATTAAAATGGGTCTGGCAGGAAGAGCAGCTCTATAGTGAATCTTCTCTAAACGGGGTAGCTTTAAGCGGGGTATACCTGTATTCTATTCCATTCTTTTCTTCTCTAACTCTATCTTCTCCCTTTTTTCCTGCCTATTCCTCATCATCGCTTGTTCTCTACTTGGCTTGGTCTTCTTTTCCATGTATTCTCTCCTTTTTTCCTCTCTATTTTCTCTCTTTTCCTTTCTTTTCTCCTGTCTCCTCTCTTGCTTGTATCTTCTTTACTTATTTTTGCCTCTCCTCTTTTCTTCATTGTGCTTTGACTTCCATTTTCTCTATTTCTTTTCTTCGTCAATTTTTTCCACTTCTGTGTTCTCCCATCTTCCTCTATTCTCTCAAACCTTAGCTTCTCTCAACTCTTCTCCATTCTTTTCTCTTCTCTCTTGTCTACTCTCACTATACTTCTCTCTCTAAGTCTTTTATTCTCTGTATCTACTATCTTTTTCTCTTCACTGTCTTCTCCATCTCTTTATACTCTGAAAGCTCAAGAAGAACCTCTCCTTAGCTTAATTCACATCAGGATACTTAATTCCCCCTCTTTCCAATACATAAACTTGTAAGGGGGGTGGAGTCCAGTCTGGAGCAGTTACAAGGAGCGGTATCAGCATGTTACAGAAGACTCAGGGACAGCTTGTGTTAGGGAAGTAGATGAAGATGAAAAACTGTTAGGGAATAGAGTAGAAAGTATGTGTCTGTTTATTAATTTATGTTTGTATTCAACAGAACAAAAATAAATGACAAAAAATGGCACATAGTAAATTATGAAAAATACATTTATTTAATAAAACTGAACGAGTCCTGTAGACTGTACTTTTTAGAATATTCTCTTAATACCTTATAGTTAATGTTGCACAAGATGGCAGACTTTTCTTGATCATTAACAACACAATGAGACATATCAGGTAAAGGATGGCGCTTTGAAGAAATCTTTTGGAACTTCTTGATTACTGTTCTATCCAAAATGCATCTTACTAATAAACAGGCATCTTACTGAGATTTGTTATCTTCAAAACATCCCTAAATATTACCTCAGTAGTACTCATAGGTACTTTGATGATGAAATAAAAAAAGAATAAAGAATATATATATATATATATATATATATATATATATATATATATATATATATATATATATATGTGTGTATATATGTATATATAAATGTATATTTTTTTATTGCTTCTGAGACGGTGACTTTCGAAGTCTGAAAATTAATTATGTATCATTGCCAGTTTTGCATAGACAGTGTTCCTGTCTTATAATAGCCACTCTACTAGCATTGCATGTCAATATATCAATCCCTCCTGCTGCCGCAATTCATTTTCAGCAAGATGTTATTGAGAATGTAAATAAATGCCACAGCTCCAATGGGCAGACAAGACGGAGCCTGTCACATCTGAAAGACGACAGCATAGTATAATTACACCAAGTGGTATTATGTGAATTCTTTGCATCTATGGAATTATACCATAATGTAAAAAAGAAGGGCAATTAAGTGAGCTAGAAAACTCAATGTTTTTATTACAAATATTTGAATTATAGTTACTGAAAGAATATGCAAATTTTCAAGTCCAATTTTATATTATTTACATTTTCATAAAGGGGATATTTATAGGAGAAGTAGGCTGAGTGTGTATATAGTTAAATTAGCAATGCAGCATAGGCATTATTTTTTTAATAGACTTTTCAATCCACATATACAGCCTATTTAGAGAGTGTATTTAACTGCTGCTTGTAAGACTTATACAAAAAGATAAATCCCTTTTTCATGTATATACAAGATGAGACTCAAAAGACAACTATAGTCCATAACTGAAACATACTCTTGAAAAACTACACTTGAAAATAGAATGTCTTTAGAATATGAAAAATAAAACATTACAGTTTCAACGTTATTACCTTTTAAAGCAGTTATGTTGCTGTATAATCTATTATTTTAGTTTTTGTTGGTCAACTTCCTGGGGTGAGAGGATACTTTAAATTCAGAGTGGATAAGTGTAATGTATAATGTACTGTATAAGTATAATGGAAAAGTGCTTTCAACAGGTCTAATGGAAAACTCATTAATGTACAAGGACATATCTTGCTTAAGTGTTTCTATTGATACAAACAGCCTTATTAAATTGCGATTTGGCAAATTTAAAAGGGCTCTATATAAGCACATACAGCCTTATTAAATTGCGATTTGGCAAATTTAAAAGGGCTCTATTTAAGCACATAGCATATTTTTTTACAGAAGTTTTTAGTTAGTAAATACCTTGCTTTTGGATAGAAGTTCACTAAATAAAAACTTCTGTAACAAAAATATGCTCAGTGCTTAAATAGAGCCCTTCTAAATTTGCTGAATCGCAATTTAATAAGGCTGAAAATATAAAGTTATTCAGCATGTGATATAAAATAAACAAACCTTGTCAGTAGACATTAAAGTATATACAAATATAAATGAACAAATCTGGATTGCAAATACTTATTAGGATCCTAATATTTCCATTTTGTACCATGAATTATGTTTGAATGTATGTTTTAATTCAGAAAAAAATAGATGCTTGCAGTAAAGAATAAAGTTTGTGTTTATTTTATTGACTTATTTTTTGACATATTCCCATATTTGACCACAGCGGTTATTTTACAGATTGCATTTTTCATCCAAGAGCAGTATTCTTCTCTACTGATATGAGCCACAAATGAAAGCAGCACAGTTTTGCTAAAAAGATGGGAAAATAATGTGGTACCAATATTTCAAAAATGACCAGTTAATATTTGAGGCATGGAAAGCTCATTATTTGTTGACTGATTAAATTACGTTTCAATCTTTCATTCTCTACTAAAAGTAGCCATACAAACCACAAAATCTATATGCAATAGCACATATATTATTTTGTTTTCAATTAGCAGCAATATATCTGTATTGAGAGTGTTCTCCTTTATATTACCATGTATACCATGCTTTTCCCAACTGTGTAAAATCATTTTGAAAGTAAAATACAACATATGGCTATATTGATTTCTGTGTACATTACTTATATATTTGCATTATAAAATCAAGTTTAGTATTATCTTCTGTGGATACAGTTGATTTATCAGCCTGGATACTTTGCGAACACTGGAACTAGAGAAAAGTATTACATTGCAATGCATATGTTTACATTTTAATTTACTTAATGATAGAAATCACAAGGTACTTCAAGGGGATAAAAAATCTGTATTTTACATTGCATGACTTCTTTAATAAAATCTCACACATTAGGCAGAATTAAAGACAACTGCAAAGAAGTCAATTTGACTGTATATTGCTACATTTTTATAAAGCATTGAGAATACAATCAAAGCTCATGGTAATCTAGCGTTTGTGAATTCCAGAGCAATGTTGGCAGAGCAAAAGACATTTAATATGTTTTGGAGAAAAATATTCAATATACTATCAATTAAATGATTGTCACCTAGAATAGTAGTTACCAATCTGTTATTGCACTGTACAAAAATGGTGACTCACTTTACCATCTGTCTTGTCTACACTCTGAAGCGCTCTTACTAAATATGCACCTTCATTACAGTTCTACTGCAGACCACCATGGAATTATTATAAAAAGATGAAGGTCTCAGTTTTAGATTAGCATGACATTATAAAAAAAGCTGGTTCCATGCAAGATTTCAAATATTAGCCAACACTGAAGCATGTTAAACCCTGTTTTGGCCCCCTGCATCACCCCTCGGCCCCCCAGTCCCCCCTACGGCCCTCCTGCATCCCCACAATCTGCATAATGTGTCTGTAAGTGCCAATCTGCATACTGTGCCTGTAAGTGACAACCTGCATCATGTACCTGTAAGTGCCAATCTGCAGCCTGTGTCTGTAAGAGACAAAGTGTAACCTGTGCCTGAGTCTGTAAGAGCCAATATGCAGCCTGTGCCTGGGAGGGCCAATCTGAAGCCTGTGTCTGTAAGTACAAATCTTCATTCTGTGTCTGTAAGAGCCAACAAGCAGCCTGTGTTTGTAAAAGTGTAGCCTATCTACTGAGGGAGCACAAAAACTATTTTTGCACCGGGGCCCTCCATGTACTAGCTCCGCCACTGTCTGATATGTATTTGAGTGCCGTGTTGATGAGGGCTTTGTAGGTGAGTCTCAGGATCTTGAGTGTAATTGTAGTTGGTATGGGAAGTCAATGAAGGGATTGGAGTGTGGGACAGCAAATGAAAAATGATTAGTTAGGCAGAGACATTTAAGATGGATCGGAGTAAGTAGAGTCTAGTAATGGGTAGCAATGAGTAAAACACAGATGCCAATCTGAGAGATGAAAAGTGTTTGAACTGGGATTATGGTTATAGTTGTGTGAGAAAAGGACATGTTTTTGGAGATGTTTCACAGGTGCAGTCTGCAAGTTTTGGTAAGTGACTGAATGTGAGGAGAGAAAGAGAGTGCTGGGTCCACCGTAACCCCCAAGACAGGGGACAAATGCATGTTGTTTTAATATGGTAGCAATAGTCTGCAAGACTACCTGAGTTGATAATCAGCTAATACACAACATTAAAGTAACAGGTATGCGTCATATATGCTTCATACACTATAGATTTACTCTTAAAAGCTGTGCTTATGCATGTGAATATGGTGAATATATTAATGCTTAAAACAGCTACTATATATATATATATATATATATATATATATATCAAATGTGTATATGTGAATATACTTTTGATTAAAATAGATGATTAATATATATATATAAAATATATACATATTAAATATGCTGCTAACTAAATTAAATAGATAACCTATATAAAAAGGATAATTTTTAATATACTGCTGCCTAAAATAGATGGTTAATATATATATATAATGTGTATAATTATAATTCACACAATACATTTATTTATTTACTATTTCTTGTGTTATTTTATTCTCTCACATCCATTGTGTGTCCACAATTTGTTATGATACAAAATTTGATGAGCTTTTAAAATCTTTTAAATAACTTGAATTGAAGTAATGATTTGCCTATGCATGTATCACATATATAGTTGTGAGCATACGAGTTGTTGCTAACGCTTGCGGCTCGCACAGCGAGTCGCGGCCCTCGCAAAGCGAGGGTGGCAGTTGCTGGCATGGAGCACCCTCGCAAACTTTGCGTCGTAACGCAAAAAAAATACGAGACATGTTACCACCCATTACAACCTCGCAAAAAACAACACATCAAAAATCAAACAAATACACACAACAAATACATAAAAAGCTTACCTACAGCAAGAGGGAGCAACCAGGACCTCAAAAACTAAAGTTGAGCCTCAATTTAACTGAAATTAAAGCAGTTTAGACACTAAAAAATTCTCGAAGCGAGAGAAAAAATGGCTGCCGAAAAAAACGAAAACGAGGCTACAGCAGTCTAAAGACTTAAAACACCACCAAACACCTACGTATTTGCTGAAAAACACCTACGAGATTAAAAAACAAGGACGCAACCCGCGCAACCCCAAAAGCATAACAAACACTACAAATGCAAACAACAAACACATAAAAAGCTTACTCACAGCAAGGGGGGCACCGAGGACCTCTGCAAGTGAAGTTACACCTCCATTTAAGCACACATTTCGGAGTTTAGAGACACGAAAATTACCTAAACAAGAGAAAAAATTGCTGCCGAACAAAACGAAAAGGAGGCTAAAGGTCCCTAAACACGCAAAACACCACCATAAACACGCAAAACACCACCAAACACATACGGATATTCCGAAAAAGCCCACCAAACAGCTACGGATATTCCCAAAAACTCGCACGACATAAAACTAATATTACGAAAAACTTGCACGACATAGAAAACGAACAACGCTACATCAGCCACATTATATACACCAAACACCCTTAGTTCACTTACACTTTCATTGCCGTCATTTTTTGACGGGCAATATTCTAGTATACTGATATCTATATACGGTATGTGTGTATGTAAATGTATGGCTGGGGGCACCTGAGGAATTTAAGTCTGAGGCACCTCAAATGTAAATCTGGCCCTTTAATATTCTACGTAAATCTCTTCCCAAAGCCACAGAAACATTTTTTTTTTTTGAAAAAAGTTTTATTAAAGGGAATATGCATTATTCCAACATAATAAAGCAAGAAATAACATTTACATTCAAATTTTTCAACCAAATTAAATGCCTCATGTTCTGGCATACCCCTTCAGTTTTATCTTTTCTGTTATGATGAAACTACAAAAATAACTTTTAAACAAAAGAAACATAAACAATAACAAAAAAAATAAAAATATATGGAGATTAGAGATTTAAATATATACATATATAATTAAATAAATAGCTAGGGAGATAGAAAAAGGCTAAGGAACAAAGGTATATCTGAATATTTATACCTAGGTGGTTCCTTAACAGAGCCAGATTTCTATACTTAGCAGCATTTCAACTATAGATTTATTACTGTTCAGTTATGTCGAGTTAAGTATATTAAATTAGGCTACTTAGCTAATCTATTACTACAGTATACTAACTTCCAGAATATTGCAAGTCTTGACTTTTACAATTAAATGAAATATAATCACCTCCTGCATGACATCTCACACGAATCAGAGTTTCCAGGACCCCCTCTCGAGCCTCACTCGTTCCAGGTCCTCTTTTGCTCAGTTTCGACAGCTTAGCAATCTCAATTAGGTCACAATTAAGTCCGATCAGATCAGGAGCGTGCTAAAAGACGACTCCAGCCAGGGATTCCAAATTTTTTAAAATTGTGGCATAGTATCTAATATAACACTCGTTAGTTTCTCATTTATTGTTATATAGTTAACCTTCCTAACAACCTTCTGCATCTAAAGTTCCCGACTTCCACTGACTGGCAATGTGTGTTTTGGCTGCAGCTGCCATTATCTGGAACAACTTGTTCTGGCTCAATGATAAATTTGGGAGTTTAATCCCCAACAAGCAGGATTCCATGGTTGCCACAACCGTAGTTCCAAACAGTGACGTAGCCAATGATGTTAAGTCTTCCCACAACCTATGTACCACCGGGCACAACCACCAGGTGTGTATATGATCTCCTATCTGTTGGCAACCCCTAAAACAATTACTGCTTACTCTAGGGTCATATTTGTGAAGTTTGTCGGAGGTACAATATATCCGCCACAGAAACATTTTGAACTACACTGCTGTAATATTACCATCACCCGTTTTAATCAAAATACGTTAAACATTTCTGAAGTTTCTCATGAGTAACTAACAAAACAAACATTTAAAGCAACTATTTTAAATTTTACAAAGAGCCTGATTCAATTGCAAGCCCGCATCTCGCAGGATACAGGCCGTATGTCTGCGGGCGCTCTGTGGGCTCCCGTTCGTCTACAATTCAATTGTAGAAGCCTGCAAGTTAGGGGGCGAACGCCAAACCTGGAAACCATGCACTCGTGGTTCAGGGTGAGAACATGATCGAGTAAGCAAGGCCGTAACTACCCATTTAGAAACAGCCAATAGAAAATGAGACCGCCATCATTACAGCAGGAAAACATGGAGGTTACATGTCAATCAATTAGCATTTGGGGGTCCGATATGCGATGGGACCCTCAAAAAACAAAATAATAACAATGAATGCCAATACTGTTCTAGTCCATATGGGTGCCCTGGTATGTATTAACTAATTGATTCCCGAGATAGATATAACCCCGAAATGACACATAAAATAATATGATTTTTTTCTGCCGATTCGCGAGTTTGAGACTGTTGTGCAATTAATTCTAATGTCTTTCATCACTTTCCCCGTCATTTACAGTATTGATTTTTCATTTGCATTTACAGTGATACGGACAGGGGTTAAACCCACTTGCGGGTCCTCTCTAGCACTCATAGGATTTTCTTCAACATTTGCCATTTACGGGTGTGAAAACATTTGCGGGCTTGGGGAATTGTAGCAATTGAATAGCGATTTGCGATTTTAACGATCGTAACTCTTGCGGATGGGACTTATCAAAGGCTTCGGAAGGCTTTAAGTTACAGGTTTAACCACCACAAAGTTTTCAAGCCCGTAACCAGTAAACTGCTTGGAGCCTGCAAAAAGATGCCAATTGAATAGCAAATTAACTTACGGCCTCACTTTCGATTCTCAATTGAATCAGGCTCTAAAATAGGACCTATTAGCTGCAATATGTCTTACAATATTTAGAACAAAAACCAAATATGAAGAACATAAAACAATTCTTTCACTCACCCAATAATCAAAAACACCAACATCCTTTTTTTAGTAATTCAGAAGCTAGAAATCAAGATTTATCAAATGATGGACGCAATATTACTTAAAGGGACATCTGCATTTATTGCCAACATGTAAAACAAAAGAATAAAAAAAAAATACAAAATGTACCAGTATATTAGACTTATTTTGAAGTTATTTCACAGGGAAGCACTTACTGTATACCTTGACATGCTTATTCTAATAATTGTGATAATCCTGTATTTGCTTTTTAGTCAATGGAATCATATTTTGAATACATTTAGCCCTCTGATTGGTTGGAAAGGCAACTTGGGATTTTAACTTTAAAGGAAAACTGTTTGAACAAAGATGAAACATCAACTCCTTCTCTATCACACCTAAATCAATAGTCCACTTTCTTGGAGTTACTCTTCATTCTGTTCATTCCTTCACTCTTGACATTCAATCTCTCACAAAATTTTGCCGATCGCATGTGGGAAACATCTTCAAAATCTTTTCACTTTCTCATATATCACACATTCAAAATGCTTATTCAATTCCTTATTATGTCCTACCATGAGACAAGCTTCCATCTGACTGGATCACCATTAGGAACTATCCATTCTTTAATTTTAACAATCTCTATGCCAGACTAGTCAAAAGATTGGTCGAGTCTGATAGCCATATTAAATTCCAGCCTTGTAAATACGAAGTTTGAACGTAAGGGCTTCGTGCTTAAAATTTGACAAAGTTACGTTGCTATTAAATTAGAAGGGGCTGCGAGCTACGAGCGAGAGATGCAATTTCGTAAATCAGTTAGCGGCCTTCCAGTTTGCAATCAGTCCCAAAGGACTGATATAATGCAATATTAATAAAGCCGCAAATATGATATTCTATTACATACAAGTTACAGTATATGTCTTAACACATTGATTTCAGGGTTCGATATGACACATGAAATATTCATGAAATAAAGTATTTTTCGGGGCCGATTTGCAGGATTGAGAATGTTGTGCTATTAATTCTAAGGCCTAACATCACTTTCCCTATTAATAAAAGTACAGTAGTGTGATGTTATTTACAGTATAAGTGCTACGAATTGTACGTAACCCCCTTTGCAGGTGCTATCGAGCAGACGTTGGCCATTTGCGTGTTACGTGCTTGCTCACGAGTGAACACGTTGCACTTTGATGAAAGATCAAAGGAGTAACGTGTGCGAGGTCCAACATAGCTCTCCACGTAGCCTAGTCTCTGCCTCATTACGCAAAGTCGGACACGAGGAACGTAAAGACGAATCGTAGTATGCAAGTCCCGCTAAGAGCACATTTGCGAGCTACGTATTGAAACACAACTCTAATTTAATGAGGCCCTGAATCAGGGCCCTAGCACCTTTCTACTTGATGTAAGTTGTACTTACTTGATGTAAGTAGTACTTAATATTTTATCCATTCCGATACTTCCAATGTTTTTGCTCTGGGTACTTTTTAATGCAATCTGCCTTCCTATAACTTTTTATGCCTTTTATTGGAAATGTGTTTGTGAGTGTTTGCTACATGTTACACCCATAAAGGCTAGAAAAGGACCTAAAGTATCACTGTATCTGTACAGTGTCACTCTATCAACAACATTTTTTTCAGTAATTTTTTAGAGAACCACATTTTTTTGGACAGCTTTTGCCAAGAGCTGAAGATTGAGTAAGCAAGGCTTTTAAATCAAGAAAGAAGAGGCCTTTTCTGGATGGAAAAAGATGAGAATCTGAGGACTTCAGTCAGCAAATGGATTATCGATTATAGCTAAAGAGTGAAGACTAGGGATGGGTATAGTATAAATTAACTACATACATTCCCTTACATATTTAATGTTTTATTATTTTATTACTGATATCATTTTATTTTTATATATTAATATTTTATTGTTTTATTTGTAATTGTTTTTTTATTTTCTGTATTTTTTATTTCCTAATATAAATTTTTATATTAGTATTTAGTGTTTTGTTATTTCTGTAGTCATTTTAGATTAGGTTGTTTAGGGGGAGTTAGTGTTAGTGTTCTAACGTTATGGGGGTCCTCGTGGAGCTCAATGGTCCAATGGTAAAGGGTCAGTGGCCATGGAGGTATATAGTGACCCACATTGGGATTGGTAGAGGGACAATGGGGCTTACTTCTCGTTCTGCCAAGTGCAGCATTATATTGTCTACCCCTGCTCCCACCTAAATAGCTTATAAGCTGAAGGTAGAACCCTCAGCTCCTTCTGCTCTATCTTGAACTATTAACTAAAAAAAATAATGTTTCCTTTCATTCCTTTTTAAAATACGGTTACATATTAAGAACTGTTGACTATGCGGAATTCCAAATTTTTTTACCATTATAGACAGGATATTTGTGAAGTGAACTTTTACTTCTTGTGAACTGGTCAGATGTCTAGCTGGTAATTAAGAAATAAGAGGTGTGCACGTACAAAAGATCATATCCTGAAATTAACTCGTTAGAATATATGTACTATAGAATAATAATAATAATAATAATAATAAAACAAAGGGTAGTGAATACAAAGACGTGTTACAACTCGGGTAACTATGAAAAAGTTTAGTATTGAAAAAAGGCTATCCTAAATATACAATAGTGACAATAATCAAATCATGTTGGTGCTTTAGAATCAATAAAAAAACGGTGGCAAACTAGTATTCTGAGTGAATAGTGGCACATACGTATAATTGTTGGCTAAGCAGCAATACGAGTATTGCAGGACACTGAGCAATATTAGCATAAGGGTTCATCCAAAAATAGTTGAGAACTAAAATAATCACATAATTTATGAGATTACATTATGTAACTCTATGAATCAAATTTCTTCCCACACGCATTTGTAATAAGTAAAGCTCATTTTCATTTGTACAGCACATCAACCTCTCCATTTACATTTCCTGTACATCTCTCACATATTTTATTTCTCGTCCCACACATATAGCACTTTCTTTTGTCATCTAAAACTACCTCAATCACTACCTGAATCACTATCTATCCAGTATCTCACCATCCACTAAATAATATTGTTAACAGCATCAGGCATGATATCTCCTTGCATAATGAGACAAACCCATTCTGTGGTCCTTTAATCTTTGGCATAAGCATAGTACTCTAAGGTAGTGTCTAACACAAAGCCATGAATTAGGGTATATTGTAAATGAAGTGAGGCTTTAGTATGTAGACCTGACATAAAATATAGTGTGCAGAAAGGTACTTGGAATGTGAATAGAGGCACAAAATGACATGTTTGAGCCAAAATACTAATATTTGTAATTACCCTTCACTCTTTCCTGGACAATCCTAAGTCTCAAATGCTGCCAATAACTTAAATTCACTCATTCTGTTACATTAGCTACAATATACATATAAATAACATCCATCCACCTATCAGTTCATAATCATATGAATCAGGAATCCAATATAGGACTCACATAACTCTCGTCAAGGGCGTGATTTATGCATGTGGTACCTCCTTAGCCGCTACCAGGATGCATCTTTGTTCCCCATGTTGCTCCACCAACACCTGTATGACTAATTAACCTGGAAACGTGTGTGTCTTATTAGAGCACAGTAATGCTTTAATAGTAAGGATTTTCCTGCTTCTGATCTGCAGGTGAGTTGGGGGACACCCTCGATCGGAGGTCTTCTCTGCCTGTTGCTGGAACCATCCATGATGATAATTTGAAGGTGAAGTTTTAAGAGGACAGGTATAAGAAGGAAGTAACTGAGAAAGTTTTTTTTTTTTTTATTGAGCATCAAAGTCATCTGAAGCAGATACCTGTGGAAGAAAGCATTGCAGAGGGAATTTTGATACATAATATTGGTGTTGGTGCATTATCTAAAGGAAGGAAGTCAACACATAAGTAGCATCATATTGAGTCATCACATCAGGATGATGAGAGCGAATTAGATGCTCTGCTCTATGCAGAAGCACTGGGCAGACCTTTACATCTTCAGCTGTCACTGACTAATTCATCAAGAGAAAGCAGTAATGGAGAGAGACAGGATTTGTCAGCTGTTGGGGTGGAATATGATCAATTAGATGTGTTTCAAAAATCTCCTTTAGACATCACTAAAGGAAACTATGGCCAAACAAAACGTATAGGGGTTGATATTAAAAATATTAGAGATTTAGCAACGTTCAGGAGCAAGCTTGGACATTTCTAAGAAAAGAATAAGGCTACAGTAGACGGATGTGTGTGAATCTGGTATATTTTTATAAGTCCAAATCATCAAAAAACAGACATTATGGTGATAGCAGATATGGCCAGGGGTAGGCCTTCTTTATATCAAATAGGACCTATAGGCATGCATATACCTTCAGAGACTAAAGAAAAGATTTGGAGAAGGGAGTTTATTGAAATGTTTTCTCTTGCCTCTGGATAATTATTTTGTAGTAAAAGAGAGAAAGGATGAGTCTAAAAAAGATGAGGAAGAGAGAAGACGCAGATATTGAAAGATCCTGAAGACTTTTGCTAACTGGTTGCAAGCGTATGTGCTAATTGCCAGCATTACTGGTGACAAGTTTCCTGAACTTTGCTCATGCTTGTTTTGGTGGGTCTATGATGAACATTTAAGGAAGCGTATGGCAGTAAATGAACACATGCGATGGACAATGGAGATGTAGATCCTTGGGCCAGCTAGTGCCTTTCGTGCCTTACAGACACATACATTCATTTGGAACACATTTTTAAAACATAAATTCTAGTTGCTCTGTTTAAGGATTCAAAAAGACCTGCCTATCTTCAAATAGTCATCTTTAAAAAGTCGGATTTTAACAAACAAAACCAACCCATATGATACAAAGGGATGCATTAAGTTTTATAAATAAATAAAAATTAACTTGTTTTGCTTATCAGAGGTCATTTTTGCGGTAACTTGTATAATTCTAGTGCATACAGAAAACATGTTGGTTGTTCTGCAGAGGGATAACTTTCAGACTCTCCCCTTATTCAATTTTCAGGTCTTGTTTTCATCAAAAACAATTCTGTGTAAGCAAGATTTTTTTTAATCTAATTTCATATATAATTTTGCTACCCTTTGTTGCAAACCATAGTAACTATGCATCAATAACGTTTGATTTTGTTAAAAAATTCATGCTGTTATATGTTTGGAGCTGTCTGTTTTGTAAGGACCTTATAGGACCTTTAATGGTGATGGCTTATAAATGTAAGCATGTATGTTGGTCCGACAGTTATTGTAAAAGTTGTTTTATGTTATATTTTAACCTCAAATAATATAATAACACATTGATAAAAACTAGCTGTATCATTTTTATATTACAAATAAAGAGAATATGTTAGTAAACTAAAAATATTTCATTATAATGAAATCAAGAAAAACACTGGAAATTTGTTGGCAAAATACTACATTTAAGTGGGCAATTGAAGGTTGAAAACACACAGGAAATTGGAAAGTTAAGGTTGCACACACCCTCTCTCTGATGGAAAAGGAAGCAGTGGGCTGGAAAAGGGAGAATGCAGATATTAAATCAAATACAGACAAAAATAAAACATCATAACTTAACATAAAATGTTTAACTTGCTTAATGAACACACAAGGCAAAGCTTAATAGTTTTTGCTTGCTAGCCATATATGAGAAAGTGGAATCCTAATTGACCATTCTGGGGACCCATAGATAAGAGGGGCAGGAACATGCTGTGTTGTTGAAAGAAAATACGGTGCTGATTATGGTACTTTTAGGACCTAAAGGAGAAGAAGAACTTGGTGATAGGCAGGCAGTATGAGGCTGAGCTAGTATAATAAACTGATAACTACTGCAGTTACAGTGAAAGTGGTCATATTCTCCCATGCCCTGTTTGTTTTACTATAGTGCAGCACATTGCAAGCCTACCACTTCCCACCCATTCCACTAAACAAAGATTATGGTCTTATCCATTGGCTAGAGAAAGCAGGGACTGTGTCTTAAAATAAATAAACTGAGATTTACATACATTGGTATGCAATAGTGGAATCCTTCTCAGGGAGGCACCCTTGGCAGCTCTGTTTGCCTAGTGAGAAATCCGTACATGCTCTCATCGCTTATCATTTATCCCTCCACCCTTTTAGTAATTACAGTTGTTCCGTATTCTACAGTATGAAAATCGGAAGAGTTCAGAAGGCTTGCTGTCCATTATTGCATGCCTTTCAGATGCACAGAGAGGTCATTGGCACTGATTTCATCACTGACATCACCAAGAAAGCATCATTATTTACAAATAGCACATTTTTAATAAGTCTGTTAACTTTAAACTACATGTTCACAATTTACATACAGTGTCAAAGTTATTTCGGATAAGTTAAAGAAAATGTAAACTGACCCTTTAATGCCAACAATGTGTAACAATAGCTGTAAATTCTAGCACTGGCAAAATATATGTATCTCACCCATGCAACAAAATGGGAGGGAGAGCAGAAGACATGTATTATACCACATATACTGTATGTCATTTGAGTAACATACACCCTTGGTATATACATATATATCTTAGCTTGGGAAACTTTGATTTACTGTACACAATGTGGTTTAAAATACATTTCTACTATATAGAACATCATTATCTAGTGTGGGAGATGACTTAACAATAGTCTGTCAAAATCATAATCAGATAAATGGCCATCCCCAGAGACCTAGGTGTTCAGCAGTTGTTATTTCAACTTCATTGTGCTTTTGTTCAAAAGGATAAAGGTAGATAAAAATGTAATAGTTCAAGTACGCCTTCAATATAATTATGATCATTATTCTTAATATGCATAACATTTTCTGTATTCCTATGATTATTAGAGTTAGAATAGTATCCATTATTATTATGATTACAACCACCGCTGTAGAGCTGAGCCGTAGTGTTTTATCATGAATAAAAGTTAAAGAATATTATAGAAACATGAGCAGCACACATTGTATGTCTCAATGCTAAAGCACAATATACCTAATATACTCAATTTCAAAATCAGGCCACAGATGATCAAAACAAGCAAAGAAAACAAACATATAAACATAATAATGATGGTATTCATTGGTAATGCAACTTTGAAAATTATACATATGATGTGTGTTTGAAGGCTATTGATATTATGTTAAGGGATACTAATATCAGTAATAATATGTAGCTGTAACAAAACTGTAAAATAAAAAGGAAAATAAGTGTAGTTATTTTCTCTATATGTAAAAATCATTATGTTTGATGCAAGAGCACTTGGCAAGAAGTAATGGCGGATGGTAGCAGTGTTATACAATGTAAGTTACATAAAACGTATACAGAGAAGATACATCTGCACACTTTGTAGGATTGGATAGATATGCACTCTTTATGGATCAAAGTAGTGACCACCTCTAAATAAAAGAAGTATGATTGCATGTATTGGCTGACTATATTAGAATTCCTATTAGTGATTTAATGATTGACATTAGTCTAGTTAGCCCACCCATGAACTGGCTTCTTCTTAAATCTACAGTAAGGGATAATAATACAAAAAGTGTTTGCTGGGGGAGGTTGAAGATCAAAGGACTTTGAAGTATCTTACTTGATGTAAAGAAATTACCAACTTAAATTACACACTGCTCTTTTCCAAAGGTAACTTTGTCAGTCAATTGTAAAAATAGATGTGATAGAGGGACTGCAGTATCTTAAAAAGAAAAGACACAAATAGTTCCTTATGACAGCAATTTGCACATTTACAGCTCTTTGATATGGTAAATAGATTTAATAAAATGAATTGCTTTGCCCCTTGAACGTGCTTATTCATAGACAATTCCCTATATAACTGAACAAAATGAATAGATCATGTACCGAGCTACTCCAAGACAAAAATAATGTTCTAAACAAATATACTCAGGTTTTGAAGAAATTACATACTTATTGCAGTTGAGAAAGACACATTTCCTTTAAAAAAAAATTAAAATATTTGGGCAAAATAATTTAACTTTTACAGTGGTAAACAGAATGTCAAAATATGTTTTCTTTACAAATGTATAATTGTAAAAGTAAACTGCCATATTATGTTTTGGAGAGGAAGTTTTAATCTGTAAAGCATAATAATTAAACATGCAGCATGTTGCATATATTCATTTGTTTTTGGTAATTAAAAATCACAAATATATACTAATGCAGCAAAGCATTCCATTTATATATTTGTTGCTTTTGCAGATGTCTCACTTTGACTGCAGTCTAAAATTTGGCAAATGGATTTGGGCAAAAAAGGAGTGTTGCTGTAGTAGGGCATTGACATTACATCCACAGGGGAGGAAGAGGGGGTAAAAACACAAGGGGGTGGGGGAATCAAGGGAGGGAGAGGAGGGGTAAAGGAGACACAAGGGAGGGAGAGGAGGGGGGAAATAAGACACAAGGGAGAAAGTAGACAGAGGGAGAGACTCGCAATGAGCGCCAGGGCCGTGATGAGCGCTCAAGGCACTCATCGGGATGCCAGTAAAGTAGAGGGGGAGAGGCTCCCATTGTGTGGCAAACAGCATTGCCAGGCTATTGTGCTGGTAAATGCGGATGATGAAAAATGTGATATACATGGCAGCCTAAAATAAATATCTACAGCCTTATTAAATTGCGATTCGGCCAATTGAATAGGGCTCTATATAAGCACAGAGCATATATTTTTTACAGAAGTTTTTAGTTAGTGAACTTCTATCCAAAAGCAAGGTCTTCACTAACTAAAAACTTCTGTAAAAAATATATGCTCTGTGCTTATATAGAGCCCTATTCAATTGGCCGAATCGCAATTTAATAAGGATGATAATATTTATTTTAGGCTGCCATGTATATCACATTTTTCATCATCTGCATTTACCAGCACAATAGTTAGAATTGCAAGTTTTTACTAAATAGCATTGTTATATTATATATTGGCACATAACACCTCTCCACTGCTGACATCTGAAATTCACTCCTTACTATCTTCAGTCAGAGCTATAAATCATGTGCACTGTCTGCTGTGAGAACACAAAGAACATATAGTATTTCATTTTATCTGAACCATATTGCTATTAATAAATAAGGAGCATCCCTTCATAATCACATAACTTCCCAGCATGCGGACAATTTGTGCTATATGGCAAATCAAGTAATTAATGAATTTTGCCTAGTAAGGATGATGATGGGAAATAAATCAAAACAATATCATCTTATCAAATGTATGCTGCACTACATTGAATTTATGTACAATTCAATCCTGTAATGTACTCTACATCAAGTGACAACCCTGATAAAATACATGTGTTTAAAAAAATGTATTTATTTGTATTTGTTATTCATTTACAATTTTATTTAATTTATTGTTTTTCTATTTATGTAGAGAAGTTACAAAAGTAGTACAATCATACTTCAGATGAGTAGGGAAATGGAGATGAATACAAAAGGCAGAGTACTAGAGGAGAATACAAAAGGCAGACAGTACTAAGACTTTCGCTTGTTGCTGAACTGTTTCAATTGGGCAGACGCAGGATCAAGGTCATTGCATTTCCGATTATTCTGGGGATGTATAAGGTATAATGTGGGGCAATGGATGTGAGGTGATTCGGCCAATTGAATAGGGCTCTATATAAGCACAGAGCATATTTTTTATTGAAGTTTTTAATTAGTAAACTTCTATCCAAAAGCAAGGTCTTCACTAACTAAAAACTTCTGTAAAAAAAATTTGCTCTGTGCTTATATAGAGCCCTATTCAATTGGCCAAATCACAATTTAATATGTGTGTGTGTGTTTATATATAATAGTACTTATTATATAACAGTCATGCATTTTGTTACATTGTTTTTAAATGAGTGTATATAGTTCCAGGTAGCAAAGAGGGAGAAGTAGCACCGGAAACATTTGAAACTTGGTAAGAACGAGATTGAAAAAGTTTTGGACTGAACAGATTAATAGGGAAGGCTTGAATAAAATAGTTTGAATTTGTGGATAAGGTTTACTGGATTGAAGAGGCAGAGTTAATAAGTAGTAGATGAAGTAAGAAGGTTCAGTCAGAAGTGGAAGATTAAACGTGATAACTGAGAAGTTTTCAATTTGTTGGTGATTATGGACAAGGAGATGGTGACGAAGGTAAGCAGAGATTAGGTAACGAGTACTGTAACCGAAACTGGGGGACGTATTTTAGGAGTACTGTAGAGGTGATTGTGGCTGAGGAGATTTTATCAGATGGGGTTAAAGATTACACTAAGACTATGTGTGAGAGGGGAAAGTGCAATTGAGAAAAGACCATAGGTGTGGGAGGCAAGAAGTTGTGGGCAGAAAATATTTCAAATTTAAACGAGTTATTGAGAAGGAAGTGGTATGATATCTAATATTAAATTACAGAGAGGTAGGAGGAGATTAGGCAGTGGCAGAGCTGTAACTAGTGCAGCAGATGAAAAGCACTAAGGCCCACAACAGGGAAGGGTCCCTCTGCTACCTGGAGTAAAGAAAGTCTCAATTTATTAAGGGAAAGGAGCAGGTAATTATTTGTATAGAACAAGAATTTGATCACCCTTGCCATCTACATATATTTTGACCTTTTTGTTGACACCTACAGGCACCTAACTTGTATAGATAAGTTACAACAGGGACCCCAATTTATTTTGCACCAGGACATTCTCTAGATACCCCACTGAGATGAGGTGAATGTTTGGAAGGAGAACATCAAACAAATTGTAGAAGTTAAATAGCAAATAATAGATAGTACGGGTGATATGTAGTAGAAAGATAGAAGGGAACCCAGTGTAATACTGACCAAGAGTTGATTGAGGGGGAAGTGGAGTTACTAAATGGCATGGATGTTTAAAAGGTTAGTAAAATTGTAAAGTATTAAAAGTGCTATTATTGGAGGATAGATGGAGGATGGCATGATAAAGGGTGTCAAGTACACTTTAGAGATCATAGTAAAAAAAGGAATGGAATGGGAGCCAGAATGAAGAGGAGTTGGGAGATTGGAAGTCAAAAGTCAGTTAGATGAGGACAAGACATTAAAGCAGTGGTTCCCAAACCTCTCAGCAGGGCTTCACAGACCAGTCAGGATTTCAATGTAACACAGGTGAGGAAATTGGATGCTCCATTTCCCGTTGAATACTAATTGCCTCACCTGTGTTCAGACACTATTAAATTGAAAACCCAACCTGTCTGGGGAGTCCTAAGGAGATGTTTAGGAATCCCTTAATTAAAGCAGTTGGAGAGGCCATCTTCATTTATTGACTTTATGCTATCTTCTGTACATCCCCCACTACATCTTCACATTTCTGGAACTCCAGACTGATGCAACTAACTTTTTTTTGCTTTTTAAATAACCATACTCCAAGATATATTCATCTCTTTTTTGAAACCACTTGGCTGATGCATCCAAAGATTGTCTCTCATCTGTAAACATCCTATGCCATCTATCAGCTGCTGGCCTTAAGGATTACTGGATTAATTGACATTGTTTACACTCCTGTTGCTTGTTCCAGACCCATTTGAGCACTTGCACATTGATATCTTTACACAACGTACCAACCTCTATCAGGGCTGTTCAGGGTTCTGTTCTTGCCCCACTGCTGTTCTCACTCTAGTCTAGAACATCTTCCTTATGATCCTTCATATTTGTTGTTAATTTCACTTCTAATATTATTTGCTAATGATGTCTAATTTGTCTATTTCCATTCTGTTTCCTCTGAGCTATATTCTTTCATTTCAGTTTGCTTTGATGATATTTATTCCTAGACCCCACTTTCGACTCATAAACCCTTCTAAAATTAAAATGCTGTATGTTCCTGTCCCCATCTCTTAAACCCATAATTACCTACTACCCAATATCCATCAACCCATCTTCTGTTATGCAAAATGTTGATGTCATGTTTTGTTGCACCTTGCAGTGACAGTCACACTCCCAAAAGGAAGTATGTATCACCCTAGAGCAGGGGTAGCTAAGAGGCAGATCTAAGTCTGAACAAGAACTTCCTTTCCCTTTCTTCTAGACCTCCACTGAATATTCAGTTTTTCAAATTACCGATCTGAAGCTTCCGAAGAGTTGCATAGGATTTCAATTACATGTTGTTCTTTCCCTTTGTCGTCTTACCTATGTTCCATTATTTTACAAAAAGGGTGTGCATATCCCCACAAAAAATAGAGAAATACATTTGGACTTTGTGAATTTTTAAAACAGTTATCGACTGCCCCTAGAGATGCAACATTTTCCAGCTGGTTTTCCCCTAATTACATCAACAGTTTTGTGTTAACAATTTTTTGTAATGTTCGTGTCTTTGTGCTGACCTAAATAAGTTTTATAATGTGGGTATAATTCACTGACCCATTTGATATTTGTGTGTAATCAGTGGGAACTCATGAAGACAAATTATACAATGGATTACCACTTTACTGTATAAATAATTATCATTTAATTTGCACTTCCCTTCTACACATTAACAATGTATCAACAATTTAAATTACATTTTCACTCATTTTAATTTGCCATAATCATCTTCCTTATTGTCATCTTCTCTAAACTATTTCTGCTCTGAGTTTGAACAGGAGAATAATGGCTAAAAAAAAAAGAATACATTTGGTCCTGTGAATTATTTTAAGAGCTAGTAATACATCATGCGGTGGAAATATTTTTAACGTTCAGTCAATTTATTTGTGTTCCAAGATCAGCTGCATAACTGACCTTTACAAAGCCCTTTGTTTCTCACCCTAAGAGTCAAAAGGTGTTAAAATCTGTTTTTATTCAATTTGTAATGGCATGCAGTGTAATTACAAGCAGTTTGTTCTTTCACTTGTAAAATATATTTTTAAGAGGGATCAATGAAAAGTAATGTAGAAAATTAAAGCTGTTCTGTACAGTATAATGAAAGATTTTGTAGTTTGTTTTAACGTCTATTATTTTTATACCGCTGTCTTATATTAAAAGTTAAATGTTAGTAAGAGACAAACAATAGAGATATTGGGAAATGTAATATTTTTTGACAGTGATATTAGTCAAGTATGATCTTATTGGGTATTTATATGGAAAAAAAAATATTATGCATTGTACTAATCCTTTTTGTCTAAGATACAGAATTAGTGGTGCCATTGAACAATATTATTTGGTAACATAATTAAGATCACTAGATCAGAATGCAAAGTTAAAGCCGTTGCAAAATCTTTGACTGGTTAGTAAGCTGGTGGTATGCATTTCTCCACAGGAGGCTTTCAATGACAAACTGTTCCATTTGAAACATGGTGTTAGCTCCACAAAGGACCTCTTAAATCTACCTTTGCCAAGAATAATTTGATTACACCTCCATAGACCAGGACCCACAAATTACCTTGAATACCCACAAAATACTTGACTGGTTAGTAAGGTGGTTGTTTGCATTTCTACACAGGAGGTCTTCAATGACAAACTGTTCCATTTGAAACATTGTGTTAGCTCCACAAAAGGCCTCTTACATCTGCCTTTGCTAACAATAATTTGATTACATCTCCGTAGACCAGGTCCCACGTTTGAATTACCACAAAACTATTTATAAAACTATACTTATAAATATCAAGCATTATAAGCATGAATATAATCAGGATAGTAAGCTGCTACAACCACGTATGTTTGATCCAATGTGTCCTGGTCTTTGTCTAGTAATAATTCTTTTCCCTCTGACTGGAGGGTTCCAACAACATGATCTGGCTCAAGAGCAGTGAGTCTTTAGTAGCCCAGAGGGGCTTAATTGTTGGGATGAGTGCAAGGGACCCACCTGCCCAGTCCAGATGCAGGTGCAAAAATTGTGACCCAGTTAAGCCACAGTCAATTGGTACTTCATTGGTAGTTCAGGAAAGGCTCAGTTGCTGGAGAGGGGAGTGATATGCCCTACCTTCCTGCTGGTACAGTGGCTGTGTCCTGGTTGCTCCTTGCCTCAAACGTTCTGCTGCCAGAGGGCATATTTTTCATCATGTAGCGTATATACACTTAGGCCCTTCATTTATCCACCCATCCATTATGGTAGTTCTTTAGGGCCATGTTGCATTCCAGGATGGAGTGCTTATGGGGTGCCTCACCTAGGTCACCCCCTCCCATAGTCTGCAAACTCCAAACCGGAGCTGAGTTGTTGGCTCCTTCTGTTGTAAATGGACTTCAGGCAGTAACTTTTACACCAAGGCAGAAACACTTACACCATGGCAGTAACATTTACACCAAGGCAGTAACACGTACACCAAGGCCCTCATTCAATTGCAATTTGGCCAATTGAATAGGGGTCTAAATAAGCACATAACATATTTTTTTAAAGAAGTTTTTAGTTAGTGAACATCTATCCAAAACCAAGGTTTTCACTAACTAAAAACTTATTTAAAAAAAATATGTTATGTGCTTATTTAGACCCCTATTCATTTGGCCAAATTGCAATTGAATGAGGGCCTTGCGGCAGTAACACTTACACTTACACCAAGGCAGAAATACTTACAACAAGGCACCAAGGCCGTAACACTTACACTTACAATGTTGGTCACAGTTTACAAGCCTCGTAAAGCCTTACTTACGAGCCTCGCGAAGGCAGTACAATTTTATTATTTTATTCCCGTCATTGGCCACCAAAAAAGAGAAAGGAGAAGACACTGAAGGACTGTTAAATGTAATACATTTTTTTTCTCCTTCAATGTTTAATATATAACAGTTTATCAAATTTAGGTGGTATAATTTTTACAAAGCACAATTGATGGCCAGATAAACTTTTATATAGAGAGTTATGGGCACTATAAGATAGATCACAGTAGGCCATTGGTGTAGTCTTAATACCTTAGTAAGTGATTTTGCTTTTTTATGTGATGCAAGGCACATTTATAAAAATAGCTGCATAATTTGGTCTAATCTGTGCATTTCATTTGGCAATCTTAATAGAGGCAGGATTCCTTATTATCTCCACTACTACAGTGCAGAGTCAAGTAATCTGCAGGGCTAGGTGTAGTGCACTCTAGGACCCTCATTCAATTGCAATTTGGCCAATTGAATAGGGCTCTAAATAAGCACATAACATATTTTGTTAAAGAAGTTTTTAGTAAGTAAACATCTAGCCAAAAACAAGGTTTTAACTAACTAAAAACTTATTTAAAAAATATATGTTATGTGCCTATTTAGAGCCCTATTCAGTTGGCCAAATCGCAATTGAATGAGGGCCTAGGTATCCAACCCTGCATATAATTGGTCTCCAATGGAAACTTGTTGTCTTCAAAAGGCAAATAAAAAATACACCTGTCAGCTGACAGACAGGCAGCGTTATCACAGAGCTAATTAGAGTAACATGGGTAGTGATAAGCAGTACTGCCAGCAAGTGTGGTGTCTGTCTGAAAATACTGCATCACCCCCAATCCTACTTACTTCCACACATGTCAAATAGTTCCTTATTTTACATAGTTACATACAGCCTTATTAAATTGGGATTCAGTAAATTTAAAAGGGCTCTATTTAAGCACATAGCATATTTTTTTACGGACGTTTTTAGTTAGTGAACTTCTATTCAAAAGCATGGACTTTACTAACTAAAAACGTCTGTAAAAAAATATGCTGTGTGCTTATATAGAGCCCTTTTAAATTGACTGAATCACAATTTAAAAAGGCTGATAGTAATTAAGGTTGAAAAAGACTTTCAGTCCATCAAGTTCAACCTTTTAAGATCTCCTATGATCTGCAATATGTGGATTAAATATTAATTAATTAGTTGTTTAATAATTATTAATCATTTATTAAATGTTTTTATTTTATTTTATTTTTAATAATTAATTAATCCAGAGGAAGGCAAACAGAAAAAAAACCCAAGTGAGACTTAGCCAATCGTCTCAAAAAAAAAAATTCCTTCCTGACCCCAGATATTGGTGATCGGATTTCTCCCTGGATCAATACTGTCTCTCTAATTATCCCTGATAACCCTGAATTCCCTTTTTAATTCAAAATAAATCCAGTCCCCTTTTAAAGTTATCTATCGAATCCGTTGTCACCACCTCCTTTGGTAGAGAATTCCACAGATTAACCACCCTTACTGTGAAGAACCCTTTTCTTTCTTTAAGGTGGAATCTTTTTACTTCTAACCTCAAGGGATGTCCTCTTGTAAGTTGAAAACCTCTTGGCACAAAAAGCTCCCCTGACAAATCTTTATACTGACCCTGGATGTATTTATATAAGGTAATCATATCTCCTCTTAGACACCTTTTCACCCTATCTGTCACCAGTGGTCTATTACATAAACATTTAATCCCTTAAACACATTTTTAGTTAAGATATTTACTAGACAGCAATGTATCCTCATTGAAGTGGTGTATCCTCATTGTAGTTTAATTACATATTTCATTAGCAGATTAGCCATTTAATACAAACTAGAGTACAGACTGCCTCCATTCATATTTTATTGCTACAGTAAATGTTTTAATATTTATTAAACTATTTGTTTGTGATCACAGAAGTAAATTGTACAATTTTGAACCACTACTATATTGTTTTCTCATTTGATATTAACCTTTATCAGTTTGTAATAACCACATCTGTTGTTTCAGACTCACATTATATATTCAGTAATATTATACAAGAAACTTTTAAATATATAACAAATCCTTTAACACACAATTTTATATTTTACAGTATCTTCAGCGTATAATGCAATGATACTGCACCTTTATCCATTTGAATATCAGGGGACCAGAAGTTCAGTGTAATCATATGATTTACAGACTTCGATAGCAAAAAAAAGCGTTGCATGAAATTCACAACACAATGGATACCAGACTATAGCACTTTATATAATACTTATTCAACTGATCTATGAGGAAGCTGGGTTTATATACTATATCTCTTGGCTAATCTTTGTTTCTGACAACAAGTCAAGTAACATGCTAAATCCACCTCTGTAGGCTTTTAAATGTAACCAAGAACAAAATCCGGCTTTATTCTACAGTGTTAGGCAGAGGTAGGGAGTCATTAGATTAACCTCGCTTGACAGGGCAGGCTCAGCAAATATTCTTAAAAATAACTCCTCCAGTAATTTATGACCTTTTGGGAGCATAATCAATAGAGTTAAGAGGAGAGCCAGCCAGACAGCTCTTCATGATAGGAGAAACTTTCTTGTCTTTGTTAATGTTTGCATTCTGTCTGCTTATATGCAATGTGACTGACTGCTAGTGATATCATACCCTTCTACTCTCATCAGTTTAGGAGACATACATTTTTGTTGTCAATTTTACCGTCTCGTCTGTTATATAGTACTGTATCTGATTTCCACATAAACAGGATTTCCTGGGTTGGCAGTCTTCACTTAGTATCGTTCTTGTCTCACAATTGGAATAACTTGACACAGTAGAATACAAAACCTTCATATGAGTAGCAGGATAAAAAAAAATACTAAATAATATATATAACATTTGTTAAGTGATATTTCAGTCCTTTGTGAATATTGGTTACTAAATATCTTAAATTATATTAATATTGTATTTGAATGTATTAATTGAAAAACACATTTTGGTTTTAATGGTTACAGAAAATATTTTACAATAACCAGCATTAGGGAAATAGTTGTTTATTAATGTAATATTGTCAAAAAATGATTTATTGCAGGACAAGAATTACTTCATATTAAGCTTATTGCTTAAAGTAAATTAAATATGTGTGCATTACAAGTGCACACCCTATATACACACACACACACACATTGTAATAATGGTGCACAACTGCATAAAAATATAAATAATTATTAATAGTTCCTCTGTTTGTATGTTTGTATCTGTATTTATGAACAGTGGAGTAGCCATTTATGTGCAGTAATCTAGATTAATAATCAGATTATTAAATCTGAAGCAAACCTGGCATTACATAGAACTTAACATCTGATATGATATAAATATATATTTGTGAATCAACATAATACACTATAGAAAACATTCACACACATATTATGTATATATTGTGGGTAGGTACACATGTACATAATATATACACTGGTTGTTTTAATGATACTGGATTTATAATCCTTCAGACAGTGTTTTTAAGAGTTTGTCATGGTATCTCATGACTTGTCTATGGAAGATGACTTGCCTAGTGTGGGACTGATGGAAACTGGAGCTGTGAAGGTAACTGTATCTGTATGTGGGTTTCTTATATATAGATAAGTAAAGTGTGCCATGGTGAACAGGTTATCTATATAGCGGTAGTATCTGTAGTTTTTGGGAATGTATATACATAAGAATGTCTCCCCCAGATCTGCCATAAAAAGACTGGTGTATTGTGGGGCCATTTAGGTGAGCTTCTTAAATAAAATAATTTAACTGTGTATGTGTGAGCCTGTGTGTGTATGTGTATGTATGTGAGCTTGTGTGTATGTGTGTGAGCCTGAGTATGTGTGTATGTATGTGTGTATGTGTGAGCCTGCGTATATATGTATGTGTGTATCTGTGTATGTGTATGTGTGAGCCTGTGTGTGTGTGTGTGTGTGTATGTGTGAGCCTATGTATGTATGTGTGTGTATGTGTGAGCCTCTGTTTGTGTATGTGTGAGCCTGTGTGTGTGTGTGTGTATGTGTGAGCCTATGTATGTATGTGTGTGTATGTGTGAGCCTCTGTATGTGTGAGCATGTGTATGTGTGTGTATGTGTATGTTTGAGCCTCTGTATGTATGTGTGTGTATGTGTGAGCCTGTGTGTTTGTGTGTGAAAGTGTATGTGAGCCTGTGTGTATATGTGTGAGCCTGTGTGTGTTGAGTGTGTGAGTCTGTAACTGTGTATGTGTGGATCTGTGTATGTCTGTAACTATGTGTACCTCTATGTGTGTGTCTGTACATATATCTGTGTGTACAAGTGAGTGCATACCTTGCGCACGCACTTGCAGGGGCTCCTCCACTTCACCGCCTAGGGGCTCCAAAAAGCTAGATCGGCCCTTGTTGTTGTTTGTAAAATAAGCTTTTATTTTAAAATCATTAAATAATCAAGATTTGATAATTACTCTTATTTACGGCAAAATTGAGTATGACTTATACCTGAGTTTGTTTAATGATTTCAGAATAGGCTTATTCTTGATAAATATTTTCATTGCTTTAGTGTTTACTCCATAAAATAGTAGTAGACAAAAATGCAAAAAAACACTTCCATTCAAAGAATATTTTTTGATTGGAAATGAAACGGTAATATAGACATTTCTTAATGAGGTGAAAAAAGTAGTATAGTTGAGAAATGTATGTAGGTGATTCAAAGGCGCCGGGTCTACAGCTAGGAATAGGCTAAGGTTGTTCCAATATTTGAGCAATTCCAACCATAGTATGAGATCTTTAAAGCAGTTGTGGTCAAGAGGAAAATGTTGTTTACAGTAATTTCTGCTTGCAAGAGATTGATACCAAGGAGGATACTGAGACTTGTGATGGGATCTGTAGTTTTCCCAAGGGAAATGGGAATATTAAAGTTGGAAAACATGTTTGAAGCTTTATACAAATTCTTAAGGTGGAATGCACTTGTTTCTAGGAGTAGAAAATAGCTAGGAAATGACTTAACAACAATTAATGGTAGCTGAGTTACCTTCTGTTGGAAGGACTGGAGAAGGGGTTTGAATTTTTGTAGGAGGATTGTTGGACCTGTAACCGATTTGGTAAATGATCACTGGAATCAAACTTTCGATGGAGGAAAGCATGTTCTGAATATTGGTGACAGCTGAGGAGACTCCTGCAATAAGAGAACTAACTTGTGGGTACTCTGACTTATTGGAGTTCCAAGTAGTTGGTGTCATTGGAGGAGGTAATATTGTTTGATGGACTAGTATTAGGCTTATTAGGAGAAATAGGCCTATACATTTCTGCTTTCCTAGCAAGCAGCTGCTGAGTAAGAAATGTTCCATTTCTTCAATTCAGTAATTAGCTTTGGAATGGACCATGTCCTATAACTTGATCAGATGGCATTCAAGAATATGGCTTCTGGTGGTGATGGTGGGGTGACTGAATGCAGGCTCTCGTAGTCTAAGTTAGCCTGGTTGACCATGGCTGTTGGAGTTGAAATTATGATAAGAAATGTATCACCTTGACGTGTCTGGTAATTATGATATGTAAAGTTATGCACTTACGTGTGACTGAATTTGGAGGGTGTCTATGATAGTTTATTGCAGATATATGGTGATTGCAAGAAAGAAAATCAGAGACATCACAAGATTTAGTGTATTGATGATTGTGGATGAAAATAATAAGTAGTAAATTAATGCATCTGTAAAACTCAAAGATCTCTAGTGAAGAGACTGATTGTGCACAAGAGTCTTTTCAAATAGACTATAAACTAGCAAGCCTCTGTGCACTCTATGGTCTCTGTGATAGTGACTTGAAGCCTATATATGCACAACAAAAGAATGGTGTTGGTTTTTTAAACAATGGAAAATACATATATGTGTCTATATATATATATATATATATATATATATATATATATATATATATATATATATATATATATGTGTGTGTTTTAAATAATATATATATATATGTATATATATATATATAATATATATAGTAAATAAATAGTACATTTGTGTTCAAATTGGAACGTCTAAAAAGTAAAAAAAAAATGCATTTCCTTCTCAGAATTCCAAGAAATACAGTTATTACACAGCATTCTGGGAATCTGGACAGGGACATGCCAATGTGCCCACAAATGCTTTGCTTGTCAATCCAAATACCATTGGCTCCTTTTAAGCATATGCCTGCTGTATTATACAACTTTAGGCAAAGCCGAGGATAGATTAGGTACAAGCCAGGAAACCTACCAATAGACAGCACTGTTTCAAGGTTACTTGTGTAGTAGATTTTGTGGGAAGCTAGTTTACCACAACAATCATTTAATTTATGGTGGGCAAAAGAGCAATAGAAGCCCTCCACCGTACAGTAGTAGACTAAATAAACAGTACATTTGTGTTAAAAACTCAGAATTTCAACACAGTTATTACACTGCATTCTGAAGCAATTCCAGTTGACATACTTCATGAACAGTGTTCAGTTCAGTATAAGGTTTTAGATAAGGTTTTGGAGAGTGGAGTAATAAATGGGTCATTATCTTTTTAAAATGTTGAGGAGTAGATAAACCACAATAAAATAGCTATAAAAAAAAAAGAGGAAAAAAATGACCAGGAATGTTAGAGGTCACAATAAATTTTGGTAGCGAGATAGAAATCCCATTTTGGTAGTGCGACAAAAATCCCATATCTATATTTCTATATTTTTTAGTATTAACAGAGCGCTAACATTTTCACATTTCTTTCTTTCCTGTATATTTTTTCAAATGTCCCCTGAATATTTAGATTTTTAGGTTTTGGATGAAGTGGTTATTGTGTGAAATGTGGTATCGAACTGGGGTACAATAACTGTCTTCTTTGTGCTTTTTGATGTAAAGTCTGTGCAGATTTGTCCCAGATGCATTTTTTTGCTGGTTTCCCCAATGTAACAGCCACTTTCAAATACAGTATGTTGTATTGTGTAAACTACTTTTGAGGATATGCATATAGGACTTGTTGTTATGTGTTGATACACACACACACACACACATATATATATATATATATATATATATATATATATATGTGTGTGTGTATGCCCATGCATAACAGTGACTGTGGGTAGGTCTCCTGGTTTGTGCATAATCTATCCTGTGCTATGCTTAAAGCTGTGTAATACAGCAAGCCTATGCCTAACGGGAGTTATGTATAAAAAGTTTTTTTGGATTAAAAGAGTGAGAGTACACTGTGGTCTAATTTGTGTGCCCCTGCCTAATTTCCCAGAATACAGTGCAACCAGCTGTATTTCATTCAACCTTTGCCATTTACACGTTTAACAATTGCGGTTTTAACATTTGCATATTTTTCTTTAATTTGCTTGATGTATTACAAAGCTTTAAGTATAGCACAGGATGGATTATGCACACACCAGGATACCTACCCACAGACAGTCACTGTTTCAATCTCAATGGATCTCATCAGTGTGGGGCTGGTTACTGGTTTGTGCAATAGATTTTTGTAGAGAGTAGTTCACTACAATAATCATTAAACTTATGATGGGCTGAAGAGTGATAGAAGCCTTCCACCGTACAGGGTAAAGTAGAGCAGGAAATACGTTTATTAACTTATTTTTTAGACATTCAAATGGAATCACCAATGTACTATCCATTAAGATCAAACAGTGACTGTCTGTGCGTAGGTCTCCTGGATTGTGCATAATCCATCATGTGCTATCCTCAAAGCTGTGCAATCAATGTGAGCATTTGCCTAAAAGGGGTCATGTATAAAATGTGTTTTGGATTAAAAGAGTGATATTGCATTGTGGTCTTATTTGCGTGTCCAAACCCAGTATCCCAGAGTGCATTGCAACAGCTGTATTTCTGAGAAATTTAAGCAGAAAATATCTTTATTAACTTATTTTTTAGACATTGAAATGGAATCACAAATGTACTATTTATTTTCTGTACAACTGTACACTGTATGGTAGAGGGCTTCTATCACTCTTCAGCCCACCATAAGTTTAATGATGTTGTAATGAACTACCTCTCTACAAAAATCTACTGCACAAACTAGGAAACCTCCCACACTGATGAGATCCATTAAGATCAAAACAGTGACTGTCTGTGGGTAGGTCTCCTGGTTTGTGCATAATTCATCTGGTGCTATGATTAAAGCTGTGTAATACAGCAAGCATATGCCTAAAAGAAGCCATGTATAAAATTGATTTTTGATTAAAAGAGGGAGATTGTAATTGAAGCTTTAGCCCCCATCTCACCTCGAAGGTTAAAAATGCATAAAAAGAAACTAGCCCACATTAACCTACAACTCTTCACTCAAAACAAAAAACTATTGCTATAGGAGAGAACACATGTCTATGCACCCATCTTCTCCCAAACCTGATACATAAAGTTGAGAGCTTTGGAGAGCTCTTGGAGAAACTCTCCACTCCAACAACTCTCTGCTAGTTGCAACTAAGGCAGTATTTCTTAGCAACATTTAAATCTTTCTTATAGAACATTTGTGACTTTATAAATAAGTCTGTTCACTATTTATAACACAAATTACTTTTATAAATCTCAAGATCTCATTTTGTTATTAAATATACAAGGAAAAATCTTTAATGCAGAATATTTATTTTAATAATTGTTTTCAGATTGAAAATATATAGTAGGGACTTTTGGGGATGGATAACTTATGTCAATGATTATCTTCGATTACATTGTTTGCATAATACCTGATATATTTTGTAATTTATTTTCAGGTTTTACCTTAAAGAACATATTCATGTTCCCTTTTGTGCAACAAATATCAAAGGCACCTTTCTAGATGAAAATATTCTAATACGAAAAATATCACTGCTGACATTTCTTAACATAGGAATTAATGCTGACCTTCACTTTCTGTGACTTATGACATATTAAATACTAATGTGTAATAAGAAAATTAGTAAATTCCATTCTGTGTGACTTGCTTACAGGCATTCAAAGTGACCTTGACTTCAATTTTTTTTGACCTTTTGAATAATTACCACAAAAAACGGACATAATACAATGTCATGTGCATATTATAGTTAGCTATTATGTTAAGTCACATCACATCACGAGCCTAACAATGAACCACTAAAAGTTAATTTTATATCACTGGAATTTTGCTATGGGTACCTACAGTTTAAGTTCTGTGGAACTGAAGTTTTCACATAACAAAACAATATCAAATTCTGTTTCTCTCCCCCAAGTAAAAATATCATAATAATGAATTATGATTTTTATTCTAAAATGTCCTGCAAGTACTGCAACTATTACCAACTTTTCTGTATATATGCATATATTATCACTATATCATTATATACTAGCGACTAGCAAAAAATGAAGGGAATAAAATTGTAAGGCAGGTAATGCTGTTTGCCACAAGTGTTTTGGTGGTCTGAGATCCTTCGGCGCTCATTGCGAGGCTCTGGGTTGGTGTATATTTTGTTATCATAGGCGCTTTTGCGCTTATTGTAAGGTCCGTGCTGATCTACTTTTGGCGCTTATTGCAAGGCTCTCTCCTGGTGTACTTTGTGTCCTATGAGCACCGTTGGCGCCCCTTGTAAGGCGCTCGGTGAAGGTGTTTGTGTTTTTTTGCGATACTGTGGTTTTTTGTTTTTTTTTATGGTAATTAATTAATTAATGAAATTATAAATTAATATACTTTACCTATTTGTAATTAATATATGCAGCAAGGAATGTCCTGAAGATCTAACAATCTGTTTTGATGTTCCTGCAGCATACAATGTAGATTTGCAGTGTTGTTGAGCGGAGGTGTAAGTGTCAGCAATGTGTGCAGTGTGTAGTGTAAATAGGCTGCGTGCGTGAGAGGAAGCTGTTTGTGTAGCTGGGTACTTCCGCATTCTGTAAATTTGTGTTGTAAAATGGCGGCGAATGTGTATGTGGTAGGCGGGTGTGGATGATTTAGCGTCCTTGCTAATGGTGTATGTTGTAGGTCTTACAGGTTTTTGTAAAAGTCGTATGTGCTTGGCGGTGTTTTGAGGCTTTAGGGGTCGTGTAGCCTAGTTTTCGTTTTTTTCCGGCAGACATTTTTTCTCTCGCTTAGGGGTTCTTGGAGTGTCTAAAATTTGTAAATTGGACTTAAATCGAGGTGTTACCTGTCTTTCAGGTGTCCTGGGTGTCCCCCCCTTTCTGTGGGTAAGGTTTTTATTTTATTTTTGTGTGTATTTTTGTATTTTTAATGTTTTCCGCTGTGCTCAGGTTGTCCGTTAAGGTCGCATTTTTGTTTTGTGTAAGTTTGCAATTTTTTTTTTCTAAGCCTGCGGCTCGTATTTTTTCTGTAAGTCCGTATTTAGTAATTGCGCGTTTTGTGTTTTTTTTTTCAAAGTCCCGCTTCTGTGGCGTTTGTAATCGCTTGTGAGGCACCGTAGAGCCTCGACCACCTCAAATGCGGCCCCTCGCTTTGCGAGGGTCCGCATTTGCGGTCCAAAAGTCATAGGGGGTCGTAGGGATGAGCGCCTACGGCGCTCATCTCCACCAGTACAAGTAGCGCCTTTGGAGCTCCTTGCCAGCAACTGCAGCCCACGCGACCCTGCAAGCATTAGCCACAATCTGTATTGCTGAGAACTATATATGTGATATCACATTCACCTACACTTAAGTACATTTGGCAACTTGTAACAGTTGACGAGTTTACAGTATTTTGCACTATTTGTAAATCTATATACCTTTGTTTTAAAGGTATATAGAACTTACATTTCTGTATATATGCATATATTATCACTATATTATATATACATCACATTCACCTACACTTAAGTACATTTTGGCAGTGGCAGCTGGTGACCTTCCAAGTTGGGGGGGGCGGAAGACAGAGGTCTGGCCCCTCCCCTTACATTGACTCCACCCCATAGTTTAGACTCCTCCCCTTCACTCCAGGTCGACCCCTATATATCCCAACCAATAAAGTTATATAGGCCCTGCACACTGACACAGATTCAATCCACTCACTTGTAGCCCTATTAAATTGCTGCTAAGATCTAAACCGACACGCAGTCGACTTGCGTTTTAAAACACAGGCCGGCCAAGAAATGCCTAAGAGACAGGCAACGTGTAACGTTGCAGCCTGAGAACCCATTGATATGTCAAGCACGTACCCCTTACGATCCAAACTTGCTATTAAATTGCTAAAAAGTCACACGTGAGCTAGCCCGTAACACGCAAATGGAGGCCGAAGCCCAACGTTTGCTCCAGAGCACTCGCAAAGGCTCTGAAAGCCCTTACGTGTACCCCCCCGGCATCTGAAATTAACCATTCTATGCTGGGGGTCCCCATCGGTACCCCTGCAGTGTCCCCATATTACCTCTTAGAGCGGGGTTCCCGGTTGGAACCCCCACTGCATTTCAATTATCAAATTTCCCACTTCGCGGGTCCTTAAAGGACCTGCGATAACTAAAAAATTAACCCCTGCCGCAGGTGTACTAAAAATAGCCCCATCACTCCTGGGGTTCTATACAGACCCCCATGAGCCTCTAATTAACCTCCTCAGTCCCATAAGGGTCTATACAGACCCTTATGGGACACTAATTAAACACCATTAGTCCCATATGGGTATATACAGACCCTTATGGGACAATAATTAACCACATTAGTCCAATAGGGGTCTATATAGACCCCTATAGGACAGTGTTAACCCCTAGAATAACACTGTGTGCCTTTAGGGTCCTCCAGGACCCTCACGACACCAGGTCTAAACACTACACTATTAACCCCCCTCTACCCTATTAACCCCCTCTACATTATTAACCCCTACACTACCTACGTAACACCCTAATAAAATCCCTATTACCCCACTAATTAGAAAAAATACAAAATCCTAAATTACTGAAGAACAAATACATTAGAGAAAATAAAAAAAACCTACATTACACAAAATAAATAACATAATTTACTGAAAATAAAAAAACCTAGAATTACACAAAATAAAAAACATAATTTACTGAAAATAAAAAACCTAGAATTACACAAAATAAAAAAAGACATTACATTAAATCAAAAAGACTATATTACTGTTTAATAAAAACATGCATTACATACACTAAAAACCCTCTAATTACACCCAAAACAACTCCCCTTCCTAAACCTAGAATAGGGTAAATAAGACCACTTACCTTGCCCAAATACCCCTCCAGCGACGATGGTCTTCTGTGATTCGTCCCTAGGCAAGGGGCCCTTCCTAAATGTCCAAAGGTCCGGCACCCCTAGGAAAAAAAGAAACATTAAAATTACTAAATAAATAAACACAACATATAATCAAATACATTCTAAATAGTTCACTTACCTTACTTAAATGTCCATTGAGTGATGCTACCATCCTTCACTGGCAGGGCCCCTCCAAAAAAAACAGACGGGCTAAAAAATAAAAAAAATCTAACGGAGCTCCTTCCTTGAGGAACTGCCAGTCGCAAATGAGGGTTTTCTTGCCTGCTCCGCTAACATTTCTGATTGGCTGCAATTTATTCCTAATCCGTTTGATCTCTCTCTCCCTATCTCTGCCCCTATCTCTCTCTGCCTCTCTCTATCCCTCTCCCTCCCTATCTCTCTCCCTCCACATATCTTTCTCCCTCACCTTCCCTATCTCTCTCCTTTTCTCCTCCCTATCTTTCTCCCTTCCTATCTCTCTCCCGAATCCCTATTTACCTCCCTCTCCTCTTATCCCTATCTCTTCCTTCATCCATCTCTCTCCCTGACCCTTCCTATATCTCTCTCCCTCCAGCTCCCTATCTCTCTCTCCCTCCCCCTTTAACGAGTCACAGTCCATCCCAAGTTCCTGATGGCCCACCACTTTTTCTGTGTTTCCCCTTCCATTTGTCTGCTTAATCCAATCTTCCCTCTGTTCCTCAAGAATGTTTCAAATAGTTGTAAAAGCACTGTTTAAGGGGCAATACATAATAACTAGTGCAAGGCAAATGTAATATTTACAAGTGACTTAGGGAGATCTTGGTTAGAAAGTTCTAATTTTTTTTAAAAAGTGAGAGAAATAAATTAGAAGAAAGGAAGAAGAGATTAAAGTCCCTTCTGAGAGGAAACCACTTTATGAGTGTATTATTATTATTATGATTAGTATAATGACACCAGATTAATTCTTAGCTTGTTTTTTGTGTGTTGCCTTATTATGAATATTTTCATTAGTCATGTCTAATGTCTTGGCTGTGGCTCCTGTGGTTTAGAGTATAATAGACAGTTTGAAATATATTTGAAGTATTTCTACTATTGGGTGTCCATATCTCCACTTTAAAATGGGTGCTTTTGAAAGAAGGTAGGTAGGCATGTTCAAGTTTTTTAAGAAACCACAGAGATTGCAGGGTCAACCAGAAGGAACCGGCAGGGAAAGGCAAAGGCAGTAAAAATTTGCACAGACGATTGAGAGGACACTCTTGAGCCCTGGTTTCTTTTTGTCACTGGTAAAAATGGAATTGGCTCTGTCAGACCATGAAGCTTGTTGGAGAATTGCTTTTTCAAGTGCAGCTGCCTAGAAAGTTTAGACAAGAGTTTCCCTCTGTTGTGAAAAACTGCAGAGTGTGCTGTAGGAATTTACAAAACTCACTTTGCAGAGAAGTATGCAGCTACATTACATATCAGTGCTGCTATTGCATGCACCAGAGATTAGGAATCCAACAGTCATAGATGAGGTCATCTATAACAAAACGAGAAGTTCAGTGACAGCTACCCATCATTGTTTTTAGTAAGAGATTATTTGCTTTACTACTATTACTATTTGTCACCATTTGTGCTCTGCACTAAAACATAGAGGATGACAAAAACATATGGAAAAATAAAAACGGATGGAGAGGGATTCAAACTTAGACCAGTTATGAAAACATGTTTTTGGCTACTGCACCATATCACTGCATGTTAAATGGCCACTGAAGTCTGAAACAAATGTCAATATTATTATTTTTTTTATTAATATATTAATACAAGAAAATGTTATATAAAGGGATAATGCTACTTACTCAACATTTAGGCTGTTTTCTGTCACAAGTGAAGACCATTTGTTATTAGCAGTGCTACCTTGATAACAGAGCCTCAGTTTTGCTAATGCTGCAGTTGTAAATGAATATGTCACATAGGCCCATGTATGCAAACTTCAGTGTATGTCACTTAGTCTTGCCATGCAACCAGTGTCAATGCAAACACTGGTGACATCAAACAGGCATGATACATACAGTACCTTGCAAAAGTATTCACCCCCTTGACTTTTTACCTATTTTGTTACATTACAGCTTAAGTTCAATGTTTTGTTGATCTGACTTTTATGTGATGGATCAGAACACAATAGTCTAAGTTGGTGAAATGAAATGAGAAAAATATATACATAAAACTATTTTTTAGAAATAGAAAACAGAAAATTGGCTTGTGCGTATGTATTCACCCCCTTTGTAATGAAGCCCATAAAAAGCTCTGGTGCAACCAATTAGCTTCAGAAGTCACATAATTAGTGAAATGATGTCCACCTGTGTGCAATCTAAGCATCACATGATCTGTCATTACATATACACACCTTTTTTGAAAGGCCCCAGAGGCTGCAACAACTAAGCAAGAGGCACCACTGCCATAAAGACGAAGTAACTCTCCAAACAAGTAAGGGACAATGTTGTTGAGAAGTACAAGTTAGGTTATAAAAATATATCCAAATCTTTGATGATCCCCCGTAGCACCATTAAATCTATCAAAACCAAATGGAAAGAACATGGCACAACAGAAAACCTGCCAAGAGACGTCCTCTTACCAAAACTCATGGTCCGGGCAAGGAAGGCATTAATCAGAGAGGCAGCGCAGATACCTAAGGTAACCCTGGAGGAGCTGCAGAGTTCCACAGCAGAGACTGGAGTATCTGTACATAGGACGACAATAAGCCGTACGCTCCATAGAGTTGGACTTTATGGCAGAGTGGCCAGAAGAAAGCCATTACTTTCAGTAAAAAACAAAATGGCATGTTTATAGCTTGCAAAAAGGCATGTGGAAGACTCCCAAAATGGATGGAGGAAGGTGCTCTGATCTGATGAGACTAAAATTTAACTTTTCGGTCATCAAAGGAAACGCTATGTCTGGCACAAACCCAACACATCACATCACCCAAAGAACACCATCCCCACAGTGAAACATGGTGGTGACAGCATCATGCTGTGGGGATGTTTTTCTGTGAGATGGGGAAACTGGTCAGAGTTGAGGGAAAGATGGATGGTGCTAAATACAGGGATATTCTTGAGCAAAACCTGTACCACTCTGTGTGTGATTTGAGGCTAGGACGAAGGTTCACCTTCCAGCAGGACAATGACCTCAAACACACTGCTAAAGCAACACTTGAGTGGTTTAAGGGGAAACATGTAAATGTGTTGGAATGGTCTAGTCAAAGCCCAGACCTCAATCCAATAGAAATTCTGTGGTCAGACTTAAAGATTGCTGTTCACAAGCGCAAACCATCCAACTTGAAGGAGCTGAGGCAGTTTTGCAAGGAGGAATGGGCAACAATCCCAGTGGTAAGATGTGGCAAGCTCATAGAGACTTATCCAAAGCTACTTGGAGCTGTGATTGCAGCAGAAGGTCGTTCTACAAAGTATTGACTTTAGAGTGGTGAATAGTTATGCACATTGACTTTTTATGATATTTTGTGCTATTTGTTGTTTGCTTCACAATAAACAAAACATCTTCAAAGTTGTCAGCATGTACTGTAAATTAAATGATGCAAATCCTCAACCAATCCATGTTAATTCCAGGTTGTGAGGCAACAAAACACGAAAAATGCCAAGGGGGGTGAATACTTTTGCAAGGCACTGTATACATGATAAATTACTTGCTGGCCTTTTTTGCATATTACTATTATTATTATAACATATTTTTGTAAAGCACCAACAATATGCAACTGTCCCATTAGTAAAATTAAGTACTTGCTATCAAAGGAGCTAATAAATCTAATAACGAAATGATAAGCCCAAAGTGGAAAATCAAAAGCCTAGCTCAGGAGTAAGTAGCATTATGTCTTAATTTTAATACTACATTAATACAAAAAAATATTAGTATAAAGTGGAATATTGATTACATTTAAGCAGTGATTATATAAATAAATAAATAAATAAAACTCAAATAGAATCATAGTAACAGTTATAGCCTGAACATAATTATCTATGCAGATTTTTGTGTGAAACCCTTAGAGGCTATACAAGCAATAATTAAAAATGACAATATCTAAGTTAATTCTTGATCACTTTAAAAAATGTAAAGATCTTTTACATTTGATTTTCTAGCCTCTATCTTATAGGACAGAGCACATGTGACTTCTGTGTCCCTGTAGAGTCACATGTAAAAGATATACTTAATTGATCCAAGAAGATAACATATTTTTGTGTAGAGGAAGGGCTGATGGTTGTGGAGGAATATGTGCCATGTTCTAGATATCTGCATTGCCAACTTTGCTGACACAGTTTAATGGTGTTTGTGTTGGCGGCTCATTACCCACAGAGTGTGTTTCTTAACGTATGTCCATCTAATGTTTTCAAACAATGCATACTATTTTCATGCTTAATTTCATGTTTATCCAGTCTTTGTTATGGAAATACTATGACTCAAGAGGTCCAGTTTAATGACATTCTTCAATTGCAGAAGCGTTGTTGCAGTACAGTGTTTATAAAAAACATGAAACAAATAAACAAAGAACAACATAATTCACATATGTGCAATGGCACATGGGTTTGAGTGTTAATGTGTGGTTCTGTTAAACTTGGAAGCATCACTTGCTCCTTTAGTATAATTGTCTTATTAGCAATGCAATTTAGCTTATTTACATTTTTTTGTTTTTTCTTACATTGAAAATTATCAGCATTCCAAGGGTATGTTGTTGATATGTATGGTTAAGTATGTTGATGGCATGTCTTGTTATTTTGCTAACACAGCAATAAAGGTGGTAATTACATTAGGATTTTACAAGTGGCCATATTGATGATTCCATGGCTCTAACCAAATGCATGTACTTACTTTCTCCTTGTGATGCTTGTTATAGTCAGTTTACGTGGTTAATTCATGTTAATCCTTTTAAATGGTCACATGCTGGTGGTAGCCCACTATTGTGTGAGTGAATGTGGTGTCTCATGACCAATAACAAGTGTTTTAATATAGTGATTATGTGTAGTAGGATAAATATACATCTATGTTTTAAAAGTTGATAAAAAAATAGTTCACATACATTTAGCCCTTTTTTGTTACAATAGTTACATGCATGGATATAAAGTCTCCAACTGATTTTTGAAATGACATTGTTTCTTTTTGTTATATAAAACCAGATATGAAGATAAATCATGTCATACATTTTCTTCTTTAATGTGACCTTGCAAACAACAAAATGCAAGAGAAAAATAAATAGATGATAAATAGCTGAATATAATACTTTGTGAAAGCTTCTTCAGATTGCCAGCAGATTTTCTGTGCGCAGCCCTCTTTCGGTCATTCCACGTGTTTTCTCTGAGGTTGAGGTCTGGGCTCTGACTGAGTCATCCCAAGACTTTGATCTTCCTTTTCCAAATCAATTCCTTGGTTGACTTGGATGTGTGCTATTGGAAGATTAAATTCCTCTTCAGTTTTCTGAGAGATACCAGCATGCATTGTGCCAAAATATATTGATATTTGATATTCTATCTTGACTAAACCACCTGTCCCAGCTGAAGAGAAGCAGCCATAAAACATGATGCTTCTACCACCATGCTTCACATCAGGTATGGTGTTCTTTGGGTGATGAGCTATGTTGCCATTGAGAGAGACATGTCTTTTGAAATTAGGTCCAAAAAGATAAACTTTGAATCACCAGACCATAAGACATTTTTCCATATAAATGTATTTTACTTCTAAAATTTAAATGGGCATGGAGGTTCTTTTTTGTGAGAAATGACTTGCCTCTTAAACCCTAGCCCATAGCCTTAGATGGGCAGAATATGGTATATTATTGTCACTTGCAAGTAGTGATCAGTATCTGCTAGAAATTCCTGCAGCTCCTTTAATGTTGGTGCAGGCCTCTTGGTAGCCTCCATGATCATTTTTCTCCTTATATTCTCCTCAGCTTTGGAGGGTCCTCCTGACCTTGGTAGTGTGCTATGATACCAAATGTTAACAATATTAAGATTCCATAGATGTTTTGTCAGCCCCTGCAGACCATAGTTAACCAAGTAGGATGCAACCACATTTCAATTAAATCCAACAGCTAATTTGTATTTGGGGTTAATCAGAATCACATGTATTGATAGTTGTATGCTACTTACCTTTGGTTTTGGGGGTTAACTCTAAGTACAGCAACAGCTCCCTTTGTGCAAAGAGGATGTTGTGGATTTTTTAATTGCAATAATTTTTCCTAATATTTATCTATTTGTTTCTCTCAAATTTTCTTGATTGAAATGTCACATTAACGATGGAAAAATGTCTGACATGATTTATCTTGATCTCTGGTTTTATTCCATAAAAAGCTGCAATTTCATTAAGGTATGTAGACTTTTTATATCCTCTGTATATTACTCATTTTACTTCCCCTCAACAAACCCAACCACAAGCCCAAGTATTTGATCTTTTGAATAGATCTTTGTATATAATGAAGTTAGTATCTCTCAATTTCCATTGCTTTAAATCTGTATGCCTACAGCAGATGACTCACCAAATGTCTTTTAAATATTCCCCACTTTCTCTGCAATTCAGAGAAATGTATAAACACATCTCAATGTATGACTCTTTGCATCTGAGTGTTTCAAAGTCTTTATTCTCTATAACTACATCAAAATTGTGCACCAACAGCATCTACAGCTGTGATCAAAAAGAAGCATTTTGAACAAATCCAGGATAAAACTTCAAAATATCCTAGTGTTGAGTGTTTTGGAAACATCTACTACACCCTTCCACAATGTTGTATAGCACCAGGCATAAATATGTAGTCCAGGATGTAAGTTAATGCACAGGCCCCTTCATTTTCTTTTGCATTTACCTGTTTGCACTAAGCCTATTGTAAGTACTGTAACTGCTCATTCTCTAGTACTGTTAAATATTTGACAATTGTATACATGTGAAAGTACTCACAGAAAAGGAATATACTGTAAAGGTTGAACTGCCGGTCAGCTTAAGTAATAGGGTCAACACAATCCTGGGGATTCAGATTTTAGATAGATAAGATGGGTAAACTTGATAGACATTTTATTTTTTAATTGCTCCCAAATACATATTTCTATGTGTATCTAGCCCTCCCCACCTTTAGTTGAGTATCCCATTGACTGAAATTCCAAGTTTTTGTCATTTTTTATAAACATCTGTTCTGATTGTGGCATATCTTTACGAAGAAGATGCCCACAGGGGCTGATAATGTATGTAGAAATGGTAGATCACATTATAGGATGAAAAAAATATACCTTTTAAAATAAACTTTTTTTAAAAGTATTATAGGTTTTCTACAAGCACTAGTACCACCTATGATAATAATCATAATAATTATATTTTGGTTAGAAATCATATTGTGCCTGCAAATGTTGTAAAAAATGGTGGCACATTTCAATGAGGGCAAATAAGTACCTCTATCAAAACCTGTCACATTTGCATTTTTAAAGGACCACAGTACAAAGAAATTAAAAAAGTATATATATTATATTTGAAAATTCTGTCTTTACTAAGAGCATAATGAAACAGTTTACTTTTCATATGAGCTATGATTGCATCTATTGATGCAACCTGTATGGATCTAGGCCTGTGAGGGAGTATGGGTGTAATATCAATCATATCCAAATATCTAGAAAAGCATCTGGACTTCCCCCTATTACGTGCTTTACCAACCCTCCCTCCACTGATAGCTAAAAAATACCCTCCCATGATCCAGCTCTCAGGATGTGATGTAACAAACTCAAAATGGGTAACGCAATTAAGATTTTCCCCAAAAATATTTTATGTCCTATGATGACACAGCTGCTAATGTTGTTAGTTTGGTACATACATGACAAACAAGTGTCTTTAAACAGCTGTTAATCCATTTTCCTTCTTCATGGAAATGGGGTCCACATTTTAAAATCTCTCCTTTTTTAAGTGGATCAATCATATTATATTTTGTGTGCTTGCCCATGTGCACATGCTCCAATATAATAAAAGTGCCATTACTGCATCACTTTCCATCAGAAAACAAGCAGAGGGAAATGGTATAGAATAGGCACTAGTTGATCATCTCTATCTAGTTAGAAAGTATGTTTCTGCACTTTGAGAAATCTCTAACACTATAGCTCAGTATGATGCATGGACAAGTCTTTATACATTAGCGTTGAACATTTGCAATTATTGAGTATAGCCCCCTGGGATGTCATTGAGAGAGAGTCTACAAAAACTACAATATATTCATTGGTCTCTGATGGATATACATTTTTGGCCTTTTTAGCAAAGAGTTTTTCTTTGTTGCAAGGGGGCATATCAAATATAGACCAAATAAATAGTATATAACGTGTGATTATAGCATATTATGAACACACTCTGGGGGGAATTTACTAAAGCATCTCTGATGGTTCTGATGATCTAGAATATCAGGTCTTCATGCAATTTACTAAAGTTTTTTTCCTGGACTAAAATCCTGCCAGATGCAGTAAAACCACCCAGACATACTAGGGGAACGTGAGGCCTCAGCCTTCTTTTTGGTCCCGCTCTCACAACTGTATGTTACTGCTGGGAATAGTATAAATGTAACTATGCTGACTTTAGTTGATAGTGTAATATGTTGAGAATTGCCATAGATTTCCTCCCCATAAGCAGTCACCATCTGAAAAGATCTTGGCTCCTAGGACAATATAATCTGTAATTGCCTAGACTTCTTCTCCATCTAATTGACAGGAACTGAGATTGATGTTTGCCATGATTTTCACCATTACCCCATGTTAACTGGATACAGTGGCAGAGCTAGATAATAGAGGGCCCTGGTGCAAAAAAAAATATGCTGCCCCTCACCCCAGGGGCTTGTACAAATGTTTTTACGCTGTGCCCAACTGGGACCAAACCACTCAGTGTCTCCCTCCCCCCCCGACCCATTCCCATAACTGCTCCCCTCCCGAAGACCCCTTCTCATAACAGCAAACCTTCCCAAGACCCTTACCCATTCATATAACATCATTTGCTGAACCAATATGTAAATTAGTTCAACTTCAAAAGAAGTATGCTGGCATATATGAGGTAAAACATACTGAATTGAAGAGAGATCAGAGACAATACTTTGCCTGTATTCAATACCAATTGTTGAGATAAACAAAGAAAGCTGGGACCTCCCAGTAGTGTATTATTTGTATATAACAGTTAATAAATTAAAGACTGTATTTATATTTGCTAAATCCTTTTACCCACTATCCAGTGCAGTTCTTCAAATGTGCCTATTGTAAAAAGGGGGCTACAGTAATAATTTAACCCTCAAAGCTCACCTTCAGTCCATGGTATCACCCAAGCTGTTCTTTGCATGGCTCTTGTTCACACAATACAACTTAGTAGCATTTGGATTTCAGTAAACCAAGGCAGACCTGCTAATAACTTCTTCACTCTAGTTGGCTTGAAGTGAGTACAATGCTTATGACCTCACAATATATCTGACATCAGTCATTCAGGATTTCCACATGAAGTAGTGAGTGACCTGGTACAGCAGCCTGTAAGGTATAAGGAGCTGCATAGGTCTGAGGATAAAAACTACTAGCAGCTAGCATTAGTAATACCTACAGAAAGAGAACATCAAAGCAAGTCCTTTAAGGAACTCCTTAATATATAACTACTATAGCTAATAACTAAATATAACCTTACCATTCCCAATATTTTGACTTGTAGAGTTTTTGACTTCACCACCATTTTCATTTATTAGCACTTAAGAGCCTGCTGTGTCATGCATGGGTGGATGCATTCATGGAAATATAGTGGGAGGATATGTGGACATGAAAACATTTCTCCTAATCCACTTTCATATCTCCAAAATGATTAAGAAAGATGGAAAATGATCAGAGGTAATATAGATTTAGACAATCTCCTTACAGCTGATAATATCCATGGAGTATAGGAGACACCATCATCTGTCGCTCTGCATATTGGAATATGTCAGTGAGGATAATACACACAAATACATGTATTTGTGAGCATCATTTTTACAAGCTCTTTTCTATGGATATATATTCAGTATGATTTTCTAAATAGTATCATTCAACTCCTGTGCCTAATATTACTGTAGCTTTATTTTAAATTCTGATTCCTAGATCTGACCTCAATATTGGGTTCAGGACTCCTGCAGATCTCAATTTTTGGATCCAGTTTTGATGTCTGGCCTGTCTTTTTATAATTATCCTGATATCTGTGCTCCAGATACTTTTCTTGTGTACTGAACACCCATCTTACAATCCTTCTGTGCTTTACCACATTTGCCTGAACCCCATCCTCTGTTTCAGATAATATGACCATCCTTCTGCCTCTCGACATTTTTCTGTTCCATTCCTAAATCTACTACCTCATACCATTTGAGTTCCACACTTAACTGCTGTGGACTCTTGGGTTCCGTTATAGGTCCTTACAAGAATGTATATTTTGGGTTCCATTATAGGTCCCTACAAGAATGTATATTTTGGGTTCCATTATAGGTCCCAACAAGAATGTACATTTTTGGGTTCCATTATAGGTCCCTACAAGAATGTACATTTTTGGGTTCCATTATAGGTCCATACAAGAATGTATATTTTGGGTTCCATTATAGGTCCTTACAAGAATGTATATTTTGGGTTCCATTATAGGTCCCTACAAGAATGTACATTTTTGGGTTCCATTATAGGTCCATACAAGAATGTATATTTTGGGTTCCATTATAGGTCCTTACAAGAATGTATATTTTTGGGTTCCATTATAGGTCCTTACAAGAATGTATATTTTTGGGTTCCATTATAGGTCCATAAAAGAGTGTATATTTTTGGGTTCCATTATAGGTCCATACAAGAATGTATATTTTTGGGTTCCATTATAGGTCCATATAAGAATGTATATTTTGGGTTCCATTATAGGTCCTTACAAGAATGTATATTTTTGGGTTCCATTATAGATCCATACAAGAATGTATATTTTGGGTTCCATTATAGGTCCTTACAAGAATGTATATTTTGGGTTCCATTATAGGTCCTTACAAGAATGTATATTTTTGGGTTCCATTATAGGTCCTTACAAGAATGTATATTTTGGGTTCCATTATAGGTCCATACAAGAATGTATATTTTGGGTTCCATTATAGGTCCTTACAAGAATGTATATTTTTGGGTTCCATTATAGGTCCTTACAAGAATGTATATTTTGGGTTCCATTATAGGTCCATACAAGAATGTATAGTTTCCTTAGTTTATATGCAACATAAAATAGGCTTAGTTTTGAAAACAAAGTAAATATAATTTATGCAATTGTGATTTGGTGCTATATGCATACAAACAAATCTTTGAAAGTGACTTGTTTCTTAAATGTAACAGTTATTCTAGTGTTGAGCAATTGTATTTGATGCTTTACCAGAACATTAATGTTATTCATTTGAAAAACATCTTATTCATCTTGTCATCTTCATACTGCATGCCAGCACTTAATAGCACACCCTGCTCACCCCTGCTGTGCTTCAGGCAATCCCTTTAAGGCAAGCTTTATTTGACAGCAAACTTACATACTAAAAACTTTACAAAGAATGACACTGAATTATCAGTAAATAGCATGTGTTGCAGTTGGATTCACTAAAAAATGTTAGCATGTCTTAATCACACTAAGATATTATTTAGGTTACATTATTATTAGCATGTCTTCCTGAAAAATACATTTAAATATGCATGATGACAGATGTAACTACAAATGTCTTGCATATAAATGCACTAACAATGCCTATATATAGAATTAGGGGTTATATTTTAAGAAATATGTAACATGGAAATCAAAACTGAATATAGCTTGCTGTTGAATCAATATAGTTTTTAGTTGCATTTAAGAGCCATTTGACTTGCTTAGACTGGTCTTTTCTTACCCCTTTCAAAAGCCAATTGGTCTATTGATTGTGATAATGTAAACATTTTAAAGTATATTTGATGCAACTGGTATTATTATTATTATTATTATCGTTTATTTGTAACGCGCCAACATATTCCGTAGCGCTATACATAAGTTAAGTTACAGGCAATGACAAGTTAAAGATTCATACATTGCAAAGAGTGTATGGCCCTGTCTTTGAGCTTGGAATCCAGTGTCCATAGCGCTTTCCCTAAAGCACTGCGCAGGATTGAAACTCGCAGACTTGGTAGCATTTGAACTTTCCACAATGCTAGAACTTCCGGGCCCAAACTCATCAACCGATCTAGGCTGTGAGCCCCTTTAACCGATGATCCTTTATAACTTTACACTAGCGTATTGCCCGTCAAAAAATGACGGCAATGAGATGTGTATGTTTGGAAAGTTGTTTAGTTATTAATATACATATGGAATTGTAAGGTAGCTAATGTTGTTTTGTGTGTACTACTGAAATATAGAATTCAAATTAATAAATGAATCTACTTTACCAATTTTTATGCATTGTGTTGAAGAGCTGGCAATCTGTGTTGATGTTGCTGCAGCATTAGTGGTGTGGAGGTGCTGTGTAAGCGTGATGAACGTGTGCAGTGTAATAGTGAACGTCCACAAGCCGAAACCGTTAACGTAGCTGTGTACTTCCGCATTATCGTAAAATGGCGGATAATGTGTGGTATGCGTCTTAGCGGATCATCCGTACGTGTTTTCCGTGGTTATAGTGCTGTAGCCTCGTTTTCGTTTTGTTCGGCCGCCATTTTTTCTGCGGCGCTCTTTGCCAAAGTACTACAGTTTAACAGCTCGCCTCGCTGTGCGAGGCTCGCCGGGCGCTGATCGTCTGCGGCGCTCATCGCTAAGCCCGCTAAAGTACTACGGTTTAACAGTAAATATGGTAAAACGGTAATATGACGGTCAATAAAAATTAAATGTTGTGAAAATTGTTTGCAACACAAAATGACTCAGGTACATTTATCCCTTTTTTTTTTCTTAAAATAAATCCACATTTATTTTTTTAACTTTCAACTTATATTTCATCAAATGCGTTGTTTTAGGCGTGAAATCCGATGTTGCGCGAGACAAAGGCGTTAAATCTGTGTTAATGCGTAAATCTGTAATTGCGTTTCGTAAAATGTACTCGCTACTGTCTTTTTACTCATTGTGCGGTTAATCCGCATCCTTTGTCTCGTTGTTTTTCGAGCACATACGTCTGTGGCTGTGTTTTACGCAGTTCGTAGTAGTATAGCCTTGTTTTCATTTTTTTCGGCGGCCATTTTTTTCGAGCTTAGCCGATTTTCGATCTTTGTAACTCGGCTAAATCGATGTAAATTGCAGTTCCAACTCACTCCCAGACGTCCTGCCTTGTTCCCCATGCTGTAAGTGACCTTTTTTTTTTTTTGTGTGTGTATTTAGTGATTTTTTTTATTGTTTTGGTTCCGCCGCTTATCTCGTAATTTTTTTCATCTCGAATTCTTTTTCTAAGTGCTACGGTTTAACGGCTCGCCTCGCTATGCGTGGCTCACCTGCAATGAGCGCCTGCGGCGCTCATTGCCAAAGTGCTACGGTTTAACGTAACGGCTCGCCTCGCTACGCGAGGCTCGCCTGCAATGAGCGCCTGTGGCGCTCATTGCCAAAGTGCTACGGTTTAACGGCTTGCCTCGATTCGTAGTTGGACAATTATAATATGTGATACCCATGGACATATTAGATGTAATTACTCATCATTGCCATTTTTGTTGCCCGGGACTACACCAGGGCTCTATATAGAAGGATTGTAATGGCAGCATAAAGACTAGTATGCATGCTACAAACTCCAGCAACCTACATTTCCATCAGAATGGGAGGTAAAAGGAGATAGTTCCATTTTTTTTAATCCACCACTGAGACCTGTGGACTTCAAATGAAATTTGGCAGTTCCAAATGCATGTGTTTTCAATGGTAGCACGACGTTAGCACGCGGGGCAACATCGCGCCCTCATTAGCCCGCTGACAAATGCACACTACGACAACTGCGAGCCAGACAAGAGCGTGCGGCTGACAACTGCGCGCCGCTTGGACTGCAGTGCCTCTCTCTTTCTTTCTCCCCCTCCCTCCCTCTCTCTCCCTCTTTCTCACTCTCTCTTTCTCCCTCTCTTCATATCCCCCCCCCTCTCTCTCCCTTTCCATCTCTCTTTCCCACCTGCTGCATCTGTATCTTCACCTCGCAGTGTCAGATCTGTGCAGTAGTAAAAATAACTGGGAGGTACCTTTCTCCCAATCCATTTTGTGTTGGAATAAAGGGTACATAATTGGGCCCTTTCATATATTGAGTTCTTAGGCTACCCTCTCTTCCCTTCATATCCAGAGCTGACAGCGCACACTGCCTGCGAGACAGCCCGAATAACAGGACACTGCAAGGCGAGGATACAGATGCAGCAGGTGGGAAAGAGAGATGGAAAGGGAGAGGGGGGGGGGGGAGGATAGGGAGAGAGAGAGAGAAAGAGGGAGGGGGAGAGAGAGGCACTGCAGTCCGGGCGGCCCGCAGTTGTCGGCCGTGCGCTCTTGTCTGGCGCTCAGTTGTCGGCGCGCGCATTTGTTGGCCGCTGTTGCCCGGAGCGCTAAAGCCAGGGTGCTGTTTTCAATAGAACTAATGGAAATCTATCCAATTTACAAGGTCCACCTCTGTAAGAGAAATTAATTTATGTAGGGTAAAGAAAGACAATAGTTATCCACAGTAAAGTATAGTTACAAATACTAGGATTACATGTGATACAATTTTCTTGTTTACTGATGTTTATAGTTGCCTTTATGTTGACACTTAAACATAAATAAATATTGTTAAAAAACTTTTTGCATAAATCCGTCCATAAAGGTGTTCCCTGATTTAGTCAAACATTTCTCTTTAGCTGCTACACTTGTAATAATAATAAAGGTGTGCCTGCATATTTATATATTTAAAACAACTACACATATGTGAACAATGTCATAAAGATATATGTTAGCATTTAATCTCTTTGTTTATTTTACAACGATTTATTTAATTTTTACAATTAGATATACCAGGTGTTCTTTAGAGAAGCTAAACACACATTTAAGGTTGAAGATAAGCTGGCATTATGCCAACAAGTCAATTTCTGGAGTTCTGACCCTGCCTAATTTACACCCATAATTAATATCAGGTCTCACTGGAAGAATACAACATTGAATAGATTGAGAAGCTGTTCTTAGAACCTGATATGTTTCAAGTAATTTACTCAAATGTATTTTCTCAAAGTTTTCTTTATTGCTGCATGGAGAACACTAGTGTCTGTGTATGGGGGGGTGTTTATTTGTATTTAAGTTCTGGTAACTGGGTTCTTTGTTGTGACTTTAAGTGTATCATCAATTCGTCTTCTGAAAATCTGTTTTGATTTGACATCAACAAATCTATGTTAGGAAGAGTATGCTCAGTTGGTAACCAAACATTATGGTGTTTTATATGGCATGGCAACTCAAACTCACATTTCTTCTCATTGATTTGAACTCCTGACTCTAATTATACCTAAAGGTTCAGGTTCTCTTTCCAGCAAAGTCAATGAATATGTTAACAATATGGCCCCTTTTCAATTGAGCAATTGTTGGTTACTGGAACCCGTAATGTAACCTGTAAACTAATTCAATTGGCGTCTTTTAGCAAGCTGCAAACTATCTGCGGGTTACAGGCTGAAAAACACTGCAGTTGCCACATGGACATCATAAGTGTATTTAACACAACGTTTCCGGCTGATGTTCACTGTTTAAGTATATGCGGTATATGTTGGTGTTACTCCATGGTACTTGAGTCCGTGTGGGGCGGTGATATTATTTAGTCTGATGCTGTGTACATTTCGAGCGTGTTGGGGTTCCCCAAAGCACAAGTACTTCAGACCATTTTCATGGATAAAAATATATTTATTTGGTAAAAATTCCGGTTTGATTCTGGTACAGAAATCCAGTGATAAAAATCGTAAAATCAATAGATAGTAAAACAAGTGTCAGACGCGTTTCTCTGCTGTGATCTGCAGCTTCCTCAGTGACAAATAAATTCCTACAGGAGGAGATTGATAGGAGTATGCATAAGTATACATGGTCCTTAGTGTACAAATTTATAAAAAAACAATACATTTGTAACAGTACAATATATTGGATAGGGATGGATCGGTTGTGGGTACAGGATTATATACATTTGTACTAATAAATTATGGCCCTTGATAAGTGGTGAAGTACTTCAGTATGTCTAGAGGAAGGATGTATGAAATCATCCTACAGGGGTATATTGACATGATTGGGCATAATTGTTTTGTACTGTGGTAATCCGACTATGGCTACATTTGACGGAAAAAATGCATTTATAGATACACATAAAGTAAAAAGTATAAATGTCTATGCATAAAATCATATATACAGGGGTGGGAAAGCAGATATAGAAAAAACACTGCAGTTGCCAAAATCGTAACTTCCAACCCAACTAAGCCTTTGATCTGCCAATCACGTAAGTGTTACAATCCCAATCGCTATTCAATTCCTCAATCCCGCAAATGATTTCACACCCGTAAATGGCAAGTGTAGAAGAAAATCCTACGGGTACCAGATAGGACTTGCAAGGGGGCTAAACACCTGTTCATAGCACTGTAAATGCAAATAAAAGTCAATACTGCACTTTAAAAGACAGGGAAAGCGATGAAAGACATTGGATTTCATTGCACAACAGTCGCAAGCTCATAAATCTGCAATCAAAAATTCTTGTTTTTCATGTTTCATTTCCGTATCATATCAATCTTGGGAATCAAGGAGTTAATACATATCAGGCCACCCACTTGACTAGAACAGTATCGTCATTCATTTTTATTATTTTGTACATTGAAGGATTTCAAGTCTGATCGCATATCGGACCTCTAAGTAATTGACATTTAACCTCCATGTTTTACTGACATAATGATGTCTGATTTACTATTGTCTGTTTCTAAATTGATAGTTATGGCATTGCTTAAATGATCTCTTTGAAATTCTACTTATGATTGCATGGTTAACAGTTTCGGCTTTCGGCCCCTCAAATGCAGGCTTGTTTAATTGAATCGCTCTGTAATTGTAGCAAATTTCAAGCCCGCAGACGTACGGCCTGTATAACGTAATCTGTGTGCTTGCAATTGAATAAGGCCCCTAGTTTAGTATAGAGTTGAAAAAGTACTATTGTTTGTGTTTTTTTAATCAGATGGTGTTTATATATTATTCCAAAAGTATACCTTTGCCTATGACAATATATGGATATTAGCAGGAACCATCTATTACCTAAAAATTTCCCAGATGGAATTACTCCATAACATTGTACCACAAGCTACAAGGAATAGATTGGAAAAATGGACCTTCCAATAAAAGACAGCAGGGTGTTTGCTGCAAGATCAACCATCTAAGCCAGGGGTGTCCAAACTCGTTCCTTGAGGGCCAAACGCAGGCCTAGATTTGAAGATATAATTTCTGTGCTCAGGTGAGTCAATCAGGATGACTAAAGAAGTGATTGGCACAACTGTGCACAGCAGTGTTATCATCAAGTCCAGACATGTGTGTGGCCCTCCAGGACCAAGTTTCCTGGACGGCCGCACCCAGGCCTGGATTTGAAGATATCCTTTCTGTGCACAGGTGAGTCAATCAGGATGACTGAAGAAGTGATTGACTCAACTGTGCACAGCAGGGTTATCATCAAATCCAGACATGTGTGTGGCCCTTCAGGACCGAGTTTGGACACCCCTGATCTAAGCCTTTGATCTTTCACGTCCGCAAGAGTTATGATCGCTATACAATTGCTACAATTATGCAAGCCTGCAAAGGTTTTCACACTCGTAAATGGCAAATGTAGAAGAAAATCCTACTGGTACCAGATGGGACCGGCAAAAAGGTTAAATAAATGCCAGTAGCACTGTAAAAGCAAATAAAAAATCAATACTGCACTGTAAATGAGGGGGAAAAGATGAAAGACATTAGAATTAATTGTACAACAGTCTCAAGCTTACACATCGGCAATCAAAAATAATTTATGTCTGCACGCTTGCTGCAGACTTGAAATCTGCTACAATTACAGTGCTATTAAATTGAACGCAAGCCCGCAAGTTACAGGCCGAAACCGCAAATCATACACTCGTATGTAGCATTTCAGAGCGTGAACATGATCAATTAAGCAAGGCCGTAACTACCGATTTAGAAACAGCCAATAGAAAATGAGACCATCATCATTACGGCAGTATAAGGTGGAGGTTACATGTCAATCAATTATCGTTTAGAGGTTCGATATGCGATCGGACTCACAAACCCACAAAATACAAAATAATAAAAATTAATGCCCATACTGTTCTAGTCCATATGGGTGGCCTGATATGTATTAACTCATTGATTCCCGAGATTGATATAACCCCAAAATGAAACATAAAAAATCAATGATTTTTTATTGCCAATTTGCGAGCTTGTGCAATTAATTATGTCTTTCCCCGCTTTCCCCGTCATTTAAAGTGCAGTATTGATTATTTATTAGCATTTACAGTGCTACCTACATATCTTTAACCTTTTGCAGGTCCCATCTGGTACCCGTAGGATTTTCTTCGACATTTACCGTTTACGGGTGTGAAAACATTTGCAGGCTTGCGGAATTGTAGCAATTGAATAGCAATTTGCGATTTTAGCCATCATAATGCTTTTGGACGTGAAAGATCAAAGGCTTAGATGGGGTGCAAGTAACGGTTGTAACAACTACAGGGCTTTTCAGCCTGTAACCTGTAGACCATTTGCGGCTTGCAAAAATACTCCAATTAAATAGCAAATTAGTTTACAGGCTCCTTTACAGACTCCAGTAACAATTTCTCCATTTAATGAGACCCCAAGTGTTTAAAAGAGAAATGAGAGTTAGTGCAAGGGAGACCATGTAAATGTATACATGAGTGTAAATACATTAGTAAGAAAGCAAGTGTGCAAGAGTTTAAATGAGAAAGCATGCATGCATGAGAGTGTCAGAGAAAGAAGGAGAGAAGAGGGAAAGAGATAGTTGGGAAAATAGGCAGAGAGAGAGAAAGAGGATTCCAGAAAGATTACAAGTTCTCTTACCTCAAATAGTACATGGACAGATGGAGAGCTCTCCCAATGTGTGAAGTCACAATCCTATTCTTGTTGGAAGTCACAGTTCCACTGGTTCACAAAGTCCCATTTTAAAATATAAATACATTAAATCAATGCCTCATAAACATACTCATTTTCAAAAAGGACCATTAATTAGTGTCTAGACTATAGTAAAGAGATTGGTAGAGATGACTAAATGGAGAATTGCAAGAAAACAGTAAACTAAATCTCCATTTTAAGTTATACTTGTATGGTTGTTGTTTTTCTTGTGAAAAATTTCTGGAATGACCTGTCTATCTGATAACAATAGTGATGGTAAGAAAAAAATGTAAATGTTCTATTATATGTATGTACACACAAACTCTATATGTATGAAAAAATGTTCAATCACATCACTTTCCATGTAATCTGTATAACCCTTCGTCATCTTGTTATGAGAGAAATATTATACAGATGAAAGCTGTGAGCTGTACAAATCATGATAGTAAAACAAATATTCAGCTTCATACCAAATACTACTGATATAACATGATTTCAGCATCTAGCAAATGTTACCTGTTCAGCCAAGCTTTTATCTTTTAGTCTATATCAGAAGCCACATCTTTCTGTAGTCAGACAGCTAGGCTTTCTCCAAAGACACATATTTTAAGTCACCATGTTAACTCCACAATACACTAGATTGTATTCTGGTTTGTAATATAAAAATGAACACTGAGACAAATGGTGCTTCTGGATGTTTAGAATAAAAATATAGTATATTAGGTTTAGACAGAAAAACATAATCACATTAGGAGTCATATACATAATTACTGAACTGTCTTAATGTGAATGATGTAGGTAAATAAAATCCTAAACTTTCAAAATTTCAAAATGAGCTCAAATCTTGACTTTACAGAAATATTTTATGAAGCTTTGTGTAAACACAATTTATTGCAGACTTTTATAGTTCAAAGAATGAAGACCACTGGACCACTTTGGTCCTTTTATTGTATATTAGCCATTTAGAAATAGATTTATTAGCCATATTTGTAGACGGGAGAATAGTATTTTCTTGTTATTAAAAGCACAGTCAAAGTTTGATAAGATCGTGCTGAAAAGACCTGTGTAATTCATATTGTCTGTGTGCACAACAAGGATAAAGAAAGAAATATGAAGGTTTTTAGGGGAAGGTGTAAAGCCACTGTGGAAGATAGTATCAGTATTTGTCAGATAAGTTGACTTATAATAGATTTTGTTACTCATAAATACAGCGAGTATGACACTGTCATAGAACCGTGCTTACTTTTACAAAATCATAACTTTGCTTACTTGCATTAAAAGTTTGCTTTCAAAATGGCGATTTAATGTTTATCAGTAAAAGGTACACAAAAAGATCATGTTAAAATGTATTTGTGTTCTAAAGGGGTTTACCAAAGAAGTGACCATGTTGCTTGAAATAAATGATGAGCTACAGTATACATTATTTCATACAATTAACATGTCTAATTGGATCAGGCTATATTTCCAGTGCCATGCACATATAAACATGCAATTGATCCACTTTAGACTCCTCAACTCTGATATTAAACTTTCAAAAATCTATGAATCTTTTATAGTAATAGGAATAAATATGCCTTGTCTATTTCTTTTAAAAGGAACATAATTACTTCCAGGTAGCTTCTACCAAAGGATTGGTTCATTATGTTGAAAACTCATTGGTCATTGCTCTATATATCCAGCAATATACATTTGTCAATGACATTAGTACTCTTTGAATGCCACTGTAAAAAGGTACCACCTGACCACAGACTGGAACTGCAAACCAATGTTACCTTCCCTGCTCTTTGTGTAGGCAGAACAAGATATACAGTGGATATTAAAAGTCTACACACCCCTGTTAAAATGTCAGGTTTCTGTGCTGTAAAGAAATGAGACAAAGATAAATCATTTCAGAACTTTTTCCACCTTTAATGTGACCTATAAACTGTACAACTCAATTGAAAAACAAACTGAAATCTTTTAGGTCAGGGGTCACCAAACTCGGTCCTGGAGGGCCGCACCAGGCCTGGATTTGTGGATATCCTTGCTGCAAACAGGTGAGAATCTTGTTTCTTCAGCCATCCTGATTGACTCACCTGTTTGCAGCAAGGATATCCACAAATCCAGGCCTGGGTCGGCCCTCCAGGACCAAGTTTGGTGACCCCTGTTTTAGGTAGAGGGAAGAAAAAAAAAGAAAAATAATGTGGTTGTGTAAGTCTGCACACCCTCTTATAACTGGGGATGTAGCTGTCTTCAGAATTAAGCAATCACATTCCAAACCGTGTTAAATAGGAGTCAGCATACACCTGCAATCATTTAAAGTGCCTCTGATTAACACCAAATAAAGTTCAGCTGTGCACAGGAGAGGCCCTCACAATCTGACAGATTTGGAGTGTTTTTGCAAAGAAGAGTGGGCAAATCTTGCCAAGTCAAAATGTGCCATGCTGATAGACTCATACCCCAAAAGACTGAGTGCTGTAATAAAATCAAAAGGTGCTTCAACAAAGTATTAGTTTAAGGGTGTGCATACTTATGCAACCATATTATTTAATTTTTATATATTTTTTTTCCCTCTACCTAAAAGATTTCAGTTTGTTTTTTAATTGAGTTGTACAGTTTATAGGTCACATTAAAGGTGGAAAAAGTTCTGAAATTATTTATCTTTGTCTCATTTTTTTACAGCACAGAAACCTGACATTTTTAACAGGGGTGTGTAGACTTTTTATATCCACTGTAGCTGCAACATCTATATCATGGTATCAGTTTTATGTTGAGAATATAAGAAACATGCTACATAAGAAGTTCAATCACTACATGAATTAATAAAAAATCATCTAAACTGTGAGAGATCATTAAACATGGGGCACTGAACAAGCTTCAGTTTATATAATAGCTCTTCACAAGCCACATGGATTGTCACATGCAAACAACTAGCAAATCAAGTCAATTGTCTTGTTCCAGTTAGGTAAGCCACAACTAGGGACATGTAGCTCACAAACAACCAGTCAAAACTTTTGCAGTTCAGAAGTCACAGAGCTGCCTGTATCAGCACTATTACTTCATGATGACATGGCAGAAACAGGACATAAGAACCATCAATAGGAATCTCTACCAGTGTTTCCCTCAGAATTCTCCTTTTGAATCTGCGGCTAGTTATATGGGCACAAATTGTACATTTACTGCAATGAAGCTGCAGACATCAATGCACCTTGTAGTGTAAATGTTATCACTATACAAAGATATCTGGCCAACCTCTTATTGTTAATTGTGAGATTGGACCCAATAACCCAATGCAATATAATATATTGTGAAGTTTGTAAAGGGCACTTAGCACTATATAGCCCTATCATTTGTTCTTATACAATACATGTATCAGCTAAAATTCAACATATTATGTCACGCCCTACGTAGATCCTGCAGCTAGCCAAGCTCTGTTTCAGGCCTAAAATAATAGTGTACACAATAAGTGATTATATGGCTACTCGCTGCTCTCTAGACAACTCTACCCACATTATCTTAGCATGTTTCCTCCCTTCTACTCCTTTAGCTTATTAATGCTTCTAACACTTACATACCAGCAACACCAAGAGACAAAATATGTAATGAGTACTCTAACCCCATTTTTAGACTAAATCCCAGTGGGCATATCTAATCAAACTCCTTTCCCCCAAACAAATTATCCCAATGAACATCCTGCAACCCTGTGCAGTGGGTTAGAGGGGGGAACATAGTTTTACTTTCCAATTTACCTCAATATCCTCAATAAATATAGAGATACCCCTTGATCTATCCACCATTCTTCCAATATAGAATTGGGGTCTTATGAATCATCAGCTATGAACCTTAATCGGATTTAGGTCATCAAAGACTTAGCCCAGTCTTTAATTTGCTAACTTTAATTGGGATGGGTTCTAAGAAAATTGAGACTGCTCTACTGTAAATGCAGAAATCGCTGTCTGTGAGTAGAATGCCTGTGTACTTGTAATCATCACTATGTTTGAAATTGGTTCAAAAACAGAGTCCATATGCTAAAGGGATCTGTGGTTATGGTGAACAGAAAACAAATGTAATATAATAAGAATCCATAACTGCTATGTAAACATTGCACTTTGATTATTTGTGCTGACCTGTTTTGATCATGTAAATGTGTTGACAATGATTTGTGTTCAATAACATTTTTACCTATTTATCAAATACATGTACCTGCTAAATAAATACGCTTTTATTGAACTCAAAGTCTGTCTTAAATTTGCTAATTGAATGTTGCAATTGAATATTATTAGAAAACAACTTTATACATTTTATTTTATTATATTGGTTGCATACTGAACTTTTAGATTACATTTTGGTTTAATTTGTTAAGATTTTAATTTGAGCCACTTTCCCTGTGTGCTGCTGAATTTCAATGGCAATTTACCTTTCCCCTTTGTATTAAACCCAAGAAAGAACAGGTGCTATAATGAATGCTTCAAGTTGTGCTTAAATATTGGAATAGTCATTTCTACGTCTAGTTTCTAGTTCTTGAATATCATGTTTCTGTTTAATATGTTTGGATACACTTGAGTAAATTACAATGTGTAACATTTTTAGGAGATAGTGTTTAAAATATTGGGTTTATCTATTGACTAGTGATGTATTAACTGCAGGGTTTAAGGAGCAATCTTTTAGTTAAACCGCTACTCTATAAAGTACATGAGATTTTTTTCAACAAGATACAGAGAGCAATATAAATGTAAATGTGCATGTGAATGTCCTAATAGTAAGTAAAAAGTAAAATTGTATTCAAGTGGAATTAATGAAGCAGTACACTGCAAGCCACATGTTTTTTTTCAGGATCAGTATCGAGCACCTGTTTCATTCCTGGTTTCACCTCTTTGTTCAGAAAACACGACAATAAAGCTTATGTTGCAGGTGAAAGGAAGAAAGAATTAGAAAAAGTGAACTATGAGCAGATGCAATTTATGTTTTCGGAGATTTTTAATTGGATACCAGGGTCTTTTGAAAATGTTTTAGTGTTATTACATTTAATGTGACAATTTCAGGACATATTACAGTATCTCCCAAAAGTGAGTGCACCCCTCACATTTTTGTAAATATTTTATTATATCTTTTCATGCGACAACACTGAAGAAATGACCCTCTGCTACAATGTAAAGTATTAAGTGTACAGCCTGTGTAACAGTGTAAATTTGCTGTCCCCTCAAAATAACTCAACACACAGCCATTAATATCTAAACCATTGGCAACAAAAGTTAGTACACCCCTAAGTGGAAATGTCCAAATTGGGCCCAATTGTCCATTTTCCCTCCCCGGTGTCATGTGACTCATTAGTGTTACAAGGTCTCAGGTGTGAATGGGGAGCAGGTATTTTACATTTGGTGTTATCACTTTCACACTCTCTCATACTGGTCACTGGAGTTCAACATGGCACCTAATGGCAAAGAACTCTCTGAGGATCTGAAATAAAGAAGTGTTGCTCTACATAAAGATGGCCTAGGCTATAAGAAGATTGGCAAGAACCTGAAACTGAGCTGCAACTCGGTGGGCAAGACCATACAGTGGTTTCACTGGACAGGTTCCTCTCTGAAGAAGTTGAGTGCACGTGCTCAGCGTCACATCCAGAATTTGTCTTTGGGAATTAGACATATGAGTGCTGCCAGCATTGTTGCAGAGGTTGTCGTCCCAGAAGGAAGCTTCTTCTAAAGATGAGGCACAAGAAAGCTTGCAAAAAGTTTGCTGTAGACAAGCAGACTAAGGACAATGATTACTGGAACCATGTCCTATGGTCCAATGAGACCAAGATAAACTTATTTGGTTCAGATGGTGTCAAGCGTGTGTAGCAGCAACCAGATGAGGAGTACAAAGACAAGTGTGCCTTGCCTACAGTCAAGACACTGGTGGGAGTGTCATGGTCTGGGCCTGCATGAGTGCTGCTGGCACTGGGTAGCTACAGTTCATTGAGGGAACCATGAATGCCAACATGTACTGTGACATACTGAAGCAGAGCATGATCCCCTTCCTTAGGAGACTTGGCCGCAGGGCAGTATTCCAACATGATAACGACCCCAAACACATTTCCAAGATGACCACTGCCTTGCTAAAGAAGCTGAAGGTTAAGGTGATGGACTGGCCAAGCATGTCTCCAGACCTAAACCCTATTGAGCATCTGTGGGGCATCCTCAAACGGAAGGTGGGGGAGAGTCTCTAACATCTACCAGCTCAGTGATGTCATAATGGCGGAGTGGAAGTGGACTCCAGTGGCAACCTGTGAAGCTCTGGTGAACCCCATGTCCATGAGGGTTAAGGCAGTGCTGGAAAATAATTGTTGCCCAATTTGGACATTTTCACTTAGGGTTGTACTCACTTTTATTGCCAACGGTTTATACATGAATGGCTGTGTGTTGAGTTATTTTGAGGGGACAGCAAATTGACACTGTTATACAGGCTTTATACCTACTACTTTACATTGTAGCAGAGTGTCATTTCTTCAGTGTTGTCACATATATAATAAAATATTTACAAAAATGTGAGGGGTGTACTTACTTTTGTGAGATATTGTATATCTTAATAATAAATATGAGAAATATTTAGCATTTTCTTTATATTATTTCTCCCCATATTTTTTGTTATTGTGATATCTATCAGAAAATAATTTAGCCAACTCCTTCATTCAAGTAGGGCCCTTTACTGGGCTTTCTATTTCACTGTAGTTCTATATTTACTGTATTATGAAAACCTACACTTGATATTGTTTTCAGAAAGCAATAAAAAAAAAATAGAGCCAATCATTTTCTTTTAACTATTGTATTTAATTATGTTGCAGTGGGACATTTTTATTTGCTAAAATGGAAAGGTGGCAATTAAAAATGGAGATTTAGAACTACCTTACATAGATGCACCTTGTTGAGAAAATAGCTGACGCAATTGGCTCCAAAAGGTTAATTCTTCAAGAAAACGTATTGTAAAAAGGGGACTAAGATTGTTCTTTAATTTAAATTATTGTCTTCTCTGACACAATAAAAACAAGAGGTCAGTATAGAGCATATTCATTCATTATTAAATGATATGCAAAATACCTATTTTATTGGTGGTAACTGATGCTTGGGGTACTGAATTTAAACTTTTGAACTCTTATATGTGATTTTTTTTCTTCAAGAAGACCTAAACACAGCATAATATTTAGAGATGTATTGTTGGAATGAGTGGCTTCTGGGTTGTAATATTTGCTTTTGCTATAATTGTTCAATATCTGAAGGCTTTTGATCAGAAACATGAATCTTTACCTGTTATGAACCCTAAGTATGATTATATTAATATCATTGCATAAAATGAATATGTAACCTCAGCAAATACAAATCTTTTATCAAACTTTCTATTTGATATTTAACTACTCCAATAAAAAAATAATAAAAAATTGTATTCAAGTACACAAAGAGTCTCTGTATTTATTGGGCCTTTATTTTTAGTGCAGTAGTACTCAATAGGAGTGGGGATCTCAATAAAAGAACAGATTTGTAAACAAGAAAACTGAACACTTATTCATTGTGGCAGAGATGAGTGACTCACCAAGTTGATTCAACTCATCACAGAGATTGTATAAAGATATAGTTGTGAAGAATGATGGAAGTAAGATTTCAATGAAAGCCTAACCTTTCTGTTCTTTCTATAAACCCTGTCAGCAACATAAATCAGTATCAATTACATGCACTAAAACAGAAAGTCTGCATTTGGAACTTGATGCCAAACTTTTTTGTAACCTAGAAATACACATGAATCAGGAGTGTAACTAGTGCTGCAATATAGTTATATGTTGAATAAACTAACAGAAATAAATTGAATTATGCTGCACAGAGCTTCAATTAGGTATAACGCATAATCATCACCTGATAGTAGGAATAGGCAATTATTTTTATTTCTTTAATATTTTATTTAGTTTGTCGTAGGGTTTGAACTTTTAAACCACGAGCAAAGTGGTATCAAATACATATTAAGTACTTGCTGCTCCAAAATATTTAATGTAGTAAGCTAGTATTCCAAGCTTCAGTCTTGAGTAGACATATCCAAGTTTGGTTGGACTTCCTAGACTTATTCTTAGTTTTTTTTTTTGGATATCTTAATAGTACATACTAACAGGGGCGGCTGGTGCATAGGGGCAAATGGGCATCTGCCCTCCCAAAATTAATGCACTGACAATAATCCCATCACTAACTTAACTGTTTAATTTAAATAATATAAAAATAAAAAATGAATTATATCATGTTCAATCTTATATTTTTTTATATCTATTACTGTCACTGTCAGTGTCGGTCTGTGTGACTTCATATCCCTCTCTGTGTCACTGTCTGCGCAGGACACTCTCACCCTCTGTCTGTGTCGGTCTGTGTGATTCTGTATCCCTCTCTGTGTCACTGTTTGCTCAGGACACTCTCACCCTCTGTCAGTGTCGGTCTGTGTGACTTCATATCCCTCTCTGTGTCACTGTCTGCGCAGGACACTCTCACCCTCTGTCTGTGTCGGTCTGTGTGATTCTGTATCCCTCTCTGTGTCACTGTCTGCTCAGGACACTCTCACCCTCTGCCTGTGTCGGTATGTGTGATTCTGGATCCCTCTCTGTGTCACTGTTTGCTCAGGACACTCTCACCCTCTGTCAGTGTCGGTCTGTGTGACTTCATATCCTTCTCTGTGTCACTGTCTGTTCAGGACACTCTCACCCTCTGCCTGTGTCGGTCTGTGTGATTCTGTATCCCTCTCTGTGTCACTGTTTGCTCAGGACACTCTCACCCTCTGTCAGTGTCGGTCTGTGTGACTCCATATCCTTCTCTGTGTCACTGTCTGTTCAGGACACTCTCACCCACTGTCAGTGTCGGTCTGTGTGACTTTGTATCCCTCTCTGTGTCACTGTCTACTCCGGACACTCTCACCCTCTGTCAATGTGAGTCTGTGTGACTCTGTATCCCTCTCTGTGTCACTGTCTGCTCAGGACACTCTCACCCTCTGTCAGTGTCGGTCTGTGTGATTCTGTATCCCTCTCTGTGTCACTGTCTGCTCAGGACACTCTCACCCTCTGTCAGTGTTGGTCTGTGTGATTCTGTATCCCTCTCTGTGTCACTGTCTGCTCAGGACACTCTCACTCTCTGTCAGTGTTGGTTTGTGTGACTCCATATCCCTCTTTGTGCCACTGTCTACTCAGGACACTCTCACCCACTGTCAATGTCGGCCTGTGGGACTCCATATCCCTCTCGGTGTCACTGTCTGCTCGGGACACTCTCACCCACTGTCAGTGTCGGCCTTTGGGACTCCATAACCCTCTCTGTGTCACTGTCTGCTCAGGACACTCTCACCCTTTGTCAGTGTCGGCCTGTGAGACTCCATATCTCTCTCTGTGTCCCTGTCTGCTCAGGACACTCTCACCCTTTGTCAGTGTCGGCCTGTGAGACTCCATATCTCTCTCTGTGTCCCTGTCTGCTCAGGACACTCTCACCCTTTGTCAGTGTCGGCCTGTGAGACTCCATATCTCTCTCTGTGTCCCTGTCTGCTCAGGACACTCTCACCCTCTGTCAGTGTCGGCCTGTGGGACTCCATAACCCTCTCTGTGTCACTGTCTGCTCAGGACACTCTCACCCTCTGTCAGTGTCGGTCTGTGAGACTCCATATCTCTCTCTGTGTCCCTGTCTGCTCAGGACACTCTCACCCTTTGTCAGTGTCGGCCTGTGAGACTCCATATCTCTCTCTGTGTCCCTGTCTGCTCAGGACACTCTCACCCTTTGTCAGTGTCGGCCTGTGAGACTCCATATCTCTCTCTGTGTCCCTGTCTGCTCAGGACACTCTCACCCTTTGTCAGTGTCGGCCTGTGAGACTCCATATCTCTCTCTGTGTCCCTGTCTGCTCAGGACACTCTCACCCTCTGTCAGTGTCGGCCTGTGGGACTCCATAACCCTCTCTGTGTCACTGTCTGCTCAGGACACTCTCACCCTCTGTCAGTGTCGGCCTGTGAGACTCCATATCTCTCTCTGTGTCCCTGTCTGCTCAGGACACTCTCACCTACTGTTGCCTCAGTAAATGCTAAACTATTCTGAATAACCCACAGAGATTGCTGTGGATATCTGATAAGTCACAAGACCATTGTGTGTACTCTCCAACCTTTCGTTTTACCATTGAAAAGCTCTATATCCAAACTCAGAAGCATTTAACAGTGAAACATTCAATGACACATAGAATACTCTCTCTGTGTGACTTGTACTCTCTCTCATATTCGCTCTCTTTCCCTCCAGCCACCCTGTACCTCCCCCAGCCATCCTGCATCTAGATAGATAGATAGACAGATAGATAGATAGATAGATAGATAGATAGATAGATAGATAGATAGATAGAGGCAACTTCATATTGAGGCTAAAGGGACCCGGAGGGACCACACACATTCATGTATTTAAAAGAACAGTTATTAAAAGTTACTAAATTTTGCTTTGCATGGAAAATAATTGTTGTGAGGGTTAAAATATTCCATACTCTCTGGCCGGAGAGAGCATTTCTACTGAAGCTCCAAGAGGTGGCAGTGTGGATCAGTTCAGCATGCTGGAGATGTGTATCAGGGAAGAGGTGAGAGAGCAAGGGCTGGATAACAGCAAAGTACAGAAGGATGGGTTCTGTGAGGCAAAGGAGATAGGGATGGGTTCTATCTGAGGTGGTGCTGAAAGAAGTTTGGTGCTGTGTAGGGATGGCTGCTGACAAGGACTGTGTGCTATGTAGGAATGGATGCAAAGAGGGGTGGGTGCTGTGTGTGGGGGTGGATGTTGAGAGAGACTGGGTGCTATGTAAAGATGGCTGCCAAGAGGGATTGGCTGCTATATAGAGATGGTATATTTGCATATATTTATAAATATATATATTCTTCATATATATATTCTTCCTGGGCCTGTGCTACAGGCAGATGAGCTACACAAGCAGTAGGTAAGGGAAGGAGAGCAGCTATGGAAAGCAGAGCATATACAGAAAGGAGTCTTAGGAAGAGGGGTGATTAATATATTCTTAGCATCCCTGTCCTGCAATATTAGGATGTACTTCTGACTAAATCTAAATACAGTGTCTCAGGGTACTGTACCAGTTATGGAGCTTGTAAAGAGGAGAGACCAGCTTGGCCTGCCAATGAATGGAGCCAATTGGTTAGGTCCTCTCCTCTGCGGGTTTCTGTGTATTGGTACTAGGGTTTCCCTGGAAGGAGACCTACTTCAGAATCTGGGCATGATGGCAATAAGTAAGCAACTCTGTCCCAAGCACTGCATAGAAAATGGTTTTAATACATCATGTTCTGCTCCCGTTCCTCTGAACAGCAGCCTTATGCCGAAAGCTAATGCTCCCTTTGCAACTGTCACTGTTGCCTTGGCAACCTGCAAAAACACAGCACTTCACTTCAGAATTCTTAAAGCTGTCATCACAGAGCTCTATTGGAGAATAAGTTACTATTTACTGACTGAAATTAAATCTAAAAACAATAAGCAGGAGACTTTGAGGTTCCTTTTTGTAGGATTATTCAGCACTCATTTTGCAAGCAAATAAAAAGTTTAATAATTTTCCAAGCCTACACCTTTAAGTGATGTGTGTGGCTTCTCTGTCCGTTCAAGGGACCTGCTCATGAGAGTAAGAGAGTGGTAATGAAAGGCAAGGCTGAAATGTGTGTAGAATGGAAAATTTTGTGATAGGTAAGGTGTAGTCATAAACCTGGAACTCCTGTGAACGGACAGTAGTGATATGGTGAAACATCAGCTAAATATGATTGGAAGATACCATAGATTTGAAATATTTTTTCATAGAGATCTGAAAAATTCGTATTCTACTTGAAAGCTGTATATAGGAAGTGAGATTATAAATAAGAGGAGATGAGATGTTGTCATGACCTGAGTTAATGGAGAGTTTATAGAGATGAGAGATAACTATGAGTCCTGTTCTATTCAAGGCAAGTAAACTACTTGCAAATGTAATTTTGGCTGCTGGAGCTCTCTTCAGTAATATTACATGTTTATTCAATGCAGTTCACTCGCAATATTATGGATCTCACCGTACATCTTGTCTTGTCAGTAAAATGTTTAAGTGTAGAATTATGTAATATTACACCAAACCAGACATTTAACTTAAATTACTGATGAGACACAGTTCAAGGAACCAATAGAAAATGAGAACTTCATGATATCATATATATAAGTCCAATGAGTGAGAATAAGCACCTATGAATGCGAGTAACACATTTGCAAGTAGTTAAATAAATTTGCAGATAGAGCTAGCCCTTTAAAAGACAATGCATTAGAGCAGCGGATCTCAACCTGTGGGTCGCGACCCCTTCGGGGGTCGAATGACGATTTGCCAGGAGTCTCCTAAAACCATCAGAAATTTGTTTTTTTGTCTATTCTAATCTGTAAAACTTGTAATTGTAAAAAAATTTTCCTCTGGTAGTTAGTACTTTCTTACTATAATTGTCATTCGATAGATGTTGACAGACAATTTAATCATAAGTATTACAAACTTTTCAATTCTCATAACTTTACTATTTTTAACTTTCACAATATATATTACATATTGTTTTTGGGATTAATCCCTACGCTTTAATTATGTTAAATTTGAAAGAATGAAAATACATCCTGCATATCAGATATTTATATTTCGATTCATAACAGTAGCAAAATTACAGCGATGAAGCAGCCACGAAAATAATTTTACTATTAGGGGTCACCACAACTTGGGAAATGTTATCAAAGAGTCACGGCACTAGGAAGGTTGAGAACTGCTGCATTAGAGCATCGGTTTCTGGTCCATGTAGTTTTCCTGATATGTATTAATCACTTGAGTACTGGGTTCTGTGTTACCCCGGATGTTGTATAATGACATGAACATAATAATAAAAATATTCTATTTTTTAATTCCCCAATGTGTAATGTTACGCATACAATTCTAGTGCTTTAGTCTCTCTTTAACCGCTACTGCAGCTCTCAGGAATGGTTTTAAACCATTTGCAAGTGGTGTTTAGTACCTGTAAATTTTCCTTCAGATTTTTGCTATTATGGGTCTGCCATAATTTGTGAGTGCTCAGTAAAGTGTCCGTTGAATAGGGATTTAGTGTAAAAATATGAAGATGTCACTCATAATATTTCACCAGTGGAAAAAAAATCAGTGGAAAAGTTTGCCGTCATTTGTGGTTCTGTCTTGCTGCAGTCATCAGGGGTCACTCTCTCGCAATCATGCTGCAATGGGTGAATATAATAGCTAGGGAAAGTTACTGGGCCTATGTAACTTTGCAAAATAAGGAATAGAATAGGGCCCTATATGTTTTAGTACTACTATGGGTTTTGTGTTTTATAGCTAAAAGTACATTGGGTAGCCATATGTAGCAAATTACACAGATTTACTGTAGGTTAATAATGATGACTGAGTAGTGGTGGGTTAGAAACATTGCTATGTGCTTGCATGCAGGAAAAGGAGCTGAAGACGGAAACATAGGTAAGGCATTTATTATGAATAGACATAACAGAATCTATAGGAAGGAACAACAAAATAAATAAAAACTGAAGATGTGAAAGGGAGACGACTGGATACAAAAATACAGCTGTGACAAACAGAACTTCCATATTTGTGAAAAGTAGATAGAAGGGAATGATTTTCAAGCTAATGTTAATGGGCTTATTATCCTGGAATAGAAATTGGATATGACAATTCTAAATAAAAAAAATCTCAAGCATCATAGAGAACATCTTATTTTATATCAGTTATGGATAAATCAGACTTGCTAGATCAAGTTAGCACATATGGTATGAAGAATTCTGCAAAGTTGATGGCAGTATCTAACTATTTTGTTTTAATTTTGCATTTACAAAATGGATAAACATTATTTATTTAATTTAAAATGATCCATAATTTATCGTTTGTGTTATCTGTTTTTGTTCCAGAAGGAAAGATACCTTCTACTTACTCCCTAAAAGAGCCGATCACTTGTGGGAGTTGGATCTGGACTGGCCAATGAATGATCCTCTGCCCTCCCCATCCTTATGTGATATCCAGTGCATGAATTGTACCCCCATCTAAATTAACGCTCAACTGCCATGAAAAAATATTACATTAAAATAAAAAATAATTACAATTAAAATAAAAAAGCACACATAAAATAATAAAATCATTCTCTAATATATATATATATATATATATATATATATATTTACCTACCCAATTGATCATCCAGCGATGATCAATGATGCCTGTCCTTGACCAAGCAGTCTATGGATGTTAGTAGTCTCAAGCCCTTTTCTTTCTTTGATTGAAGTAAATGGATTCTCTCCTCTGGACCTGGAAATGGTCCTACTAATAAAAACCTGCCGCTCTATAAAAAAAATCCTTAAACTAACAGAGCTTTTCCCCAACTGCAAATGACCTTTGCCGCACTTTCTGTGGCTTAAATAGTACTTTTCAGCATTCTGATTGGCTGAAATAAATGTCCATCATATTTCAGCCAATCAGAATGGGTTTCCAATTTTTATTTTAAATCTACTCAGATTGCTCAAATTGAGGGACCTAATCATTCTGAAAAATCTGATTGGTTGTATTAGTGTTAAAATTAAAATTGAGCAAGGGGGATCAGTAATATTATGGCTGGGGGTCATAGGATACATGTGTAACATCACAGTTGAAAATTTGTATTTTTGAGAGTTACGAGACTTGATTTGAATGAGGCTTTATATTTGTAGAAATAATAAATTATTATTCTTTGTTTCCTTTATAGATAAAACCTAATAATAGGATCTTGTATTTCAATTGAAGCAGTATTTCTTCTACTCAGGCCCTTGGTTAAAGTACTACTCTATGTAAATATGCATGGCGTGCAACTCCTGCCTACAAGTACGGTATTTAAAATATTAAAAATATATACTTTCATATATACTTTCAAGTGTCCTACAATTTTTAAAGTGGCGATAATCACAAATTATTGCTAAATATATGCCAGTCTGAAATTTTTAATAAAAACTGTAATATGAATTATTAATATATTTAATAAGCTCATCAGTGTATTGGTTTTTAAATACTAAATATAATGCACATTTTTAAAGGAACGCTGTAGTTTAGAAAAAAATCCTCACATGCCTCGTGTAGCTGGGGTGTGGCCGATTGCACCCAGTAGTATTAGGATTTGTGAGGACTTATGAAGTGTGATGGAAGTGAGCCTGCGAAGGCTGGTTTTGAGATTTTTCGAAGGCATGAAGGATGTAATGCCTACGAAGGCTGGTATGGGTCGTATGATAGCATAGACGACGTAAGCCTTGAAAGGCTGGTCTGCTTTGTATGGAAAGCGTAAATGAGGTAAGCCTGCGAAGGCTGGTTTCTGTCGTGTAGAGAGCGTGAACGAGGTGAGCTTGCGAAGGCTGGTTTAGGACTTATGGAATGGCGGAGGAAGGTGGAAGGATGGCAGGTTTGGGCCAAAATCTCTGAAGGAGGCTTGCGAAAGCCTAAGAGCGGAGCCTTGGACACAGACGAGGGTCATAATCTTAACCGACTCAGGTAAAACCCACCCCAATTCAGGTACAGGAAAGTTGAAAAAACTAGTAGATCTGGGCCAAAATTTGCGAAGCAGACTTAACGCAGCCTAAAAGGCTAAGCCTTGGACATGGACAAGGGACGCAACTTGGCAAATTCAGGTCCAAACCCACCCAAGAAGGTATAGGAAAGTTGAGAAACTTGGCAGATAAGGCCAGAACTAAGCATGAAAAGCGAAGGGTGATTATTGTACTTGGATAGCTTAGAAGGAGTAGACAACTTACCATGGATGACGATAGGAAAAGGCTCAAAAATAAACTGGAGTTTGACATATGAGGCCAGGAAACCTGAAAAACAAGAGAGCGCAGAGAAACAACCGGCGGGCACGGGCTCAGGAATGAACTGAGCAATGGGGTGTGGACAGGAAGCGCTTATAAGGCTGAAGGCCCCTCCCACAGGAAGAGGCCAAGTGAGAGAGGGCCCCTTCCACAAACCCAGGTGTTTAACCTGGAACATATATTGATGTATTGAGTTAAAACAATCTGCTAGATGGATCATAAAGACAAATTCTTTAATTTTAGATTTAATCTACAAAATAAATCTGAAGAAAAATACATTTTAGTAGCATAAAAAGTTAGTTTAAAAGTGTATATGATAATTCTAAATATTAAACTTCAAATTGCACAACATTACATCACATCTGAATCATTTCAAGCCATAAGTCTTCCTTTATGTTATTAATATATATTAATATATCAAATACTAGACTTCTTATTTATTAAACTTCAACATTTTCCGTCACAATCAGAGAACCAATGAGAAATACAAGAGATATTACAATGCCATAAGACTTTAAATCCATTGATACAATTGTTGAGTTTAGTGCTCCAGAGCACTTATAATCTATATAGTACCGAAGCAGAAATTGAATATCTATCCAAATACATTTGGAAATTAGGCAATTGTTGTACAGTAGACAAATTCTAATTCCTAACAAAGTCTGTGAGAAGGCGCACTGCTGGATTTGAGTTTAGAAAGATGTTTTGTAGCTGATTCAAAACTATCAGTTTTTGTTTCATTGAGTGTGTTGGAAGCCATTTAAAATAGATTTTATAATTTCAGCAGGGATTGTATCTGTACAGACTTATGTAGCAGTGACATGAATAGGCACACAATCAGACCATATTGTATCAGAAATATTAGCCTCTATATCAGATATTGATCCCTTGACTCTATTCTTTATTAACTATTATCTGAGAGAAACATGATTCATCAATAGTAGACGTCTCAAATATGGTTTCACTTGGCAAGTTCTCCACTACCACCCCGGTGGGAAAACATATTGGTATAATATAAAGTTCCTTCTCTTTTAACAATTAAGACAGCTCAGCATGGCTATTTGTAGTATAAGATAATTGATTGGCACAGTTGTTGTCCATCAGGGTTTACAACATTTGTAGTCTTTCAAATATTACATAGCAAATTACTATACTAAAACTGCTAAACTGCCTGAGTTTCGATCAGTTTTCCAGCTCAGTCTAATTAACATACTAGAAAGTTTTGCACACCCATATAGGAAAATGTGACCAGATGTTCTCATTTTATTAGATCTGCTGGTGTCCCCATGTGTTCTGCTGGGACACTGAATTGTCCCAGATTTTCCTGCTGTGATCTCTAACAGCACAGACGTTGCATGGAAGGTAAAGCCCTCTCAGCCATAAGGGATTTGCAAAAGAGGGATTGAGGAAGTCCCACCCTCTGAGCTCTGAAGTGTCCTACAATGTGGATTAGATTAATAAATTAATAATAGTATTCTGACTTTTCACTCTTTATTGATAATATTTCAGAGAGGAAGAAATAAGAACTGGTGTTGCTCGGTGGTATGCATGCTACCGAAGCCCATGAAAAATATATTTTATTGGCCATTTATTGCTTTTTTATTGTGCTCAAAGGAATTATTGCTATGCCTTGTCTCTTTTTTAATGAGCATGTGTGGAAGAATAGAGAAAAAAAACAGTTGTTTTATTTATTTTTATTTAAAAAAGGAGATATATTAAAATGAATTAACTCTCCTTTTTATCTCATTCTTTTTGTGTATTTCAACATTAGATTAAACAGTTCTTGGGCATTTTTGTGCAAACTATGTTTGCTAAACTGAAAAATGATTTGAATAGTACGACTGATAAAACAACTGCAAACAGGTGTTAAGACAATAGTTAAATAATATAGTTTCCCTCTTAGGAAAGAAAGCAGGCAGAAGGAGAATAACTATGGAAAAAGAGAGAATTGGTGAGTAACAGCTTGCAGAAGCGTAGATGATAGATACAGTAGAAGGCATTAAAGTTATAGAAAGGCAAACAAAAGAGAGAGGAAATCTTTTCTCTGGATCAGCAGACCTCATGTCTTGTAATGTAAAACTACATTTGGAGACCAGAGTGACCATATGCTGGGAAAATGATCAATGTGTCTGTTTAAATGTAAATGAATCCCTTCATTGAAATTAATGAATAACTGTTTAATATGGGATGAAGTCACTTTGGCAAGCTCTCTCATACTTCAGGTAAGACACAATAAACAGCATTGATTATAAAGAGCTGCCTATTCTACATCTGTCATGATTACATCTTCCACCACAATGTCCCTACTTGTTTATTTACCTGTAGTGTTGGTATATAAATATTTAGCTCTCTAAAATAATTTGGAAACCACCTGCTATACCTCTGGCATTTCTTTCACAGTAAAGCACTTAAGGCTCAAGTGCTGGAGCTCATTGTTCTTCAAAACAGCATGGAAAAGAAGATGAATCAAGAAGCGCAGAGTCCAACAGAAATTATTATTGATTTAATCACATAATCAGCAGCAAACACTTCAGGCTAAGATAGCAAATCCATAACAGCCTGCCCACATAATAACCACCCTTACAAATTTACCAGCATACCACTGTGCACATTTAACAAATAAGAGGAGCAAGGGTCACCTTCACTTGGCGGCAAAATATTGACATTCTTAAAGATTAAATATGTTTTGAGTTAAGTGTTATCAATCAGCGATAAGAGTTGAATGTCTGTTAAACATAACTGCATTGGCAGAAGGATTATAAAATGCTTTCTTGTCATAATCTTGAAGCATCTATCAGACAAAACTCTGCTTGAAATCATTTGTGTGGAAGAAACTGCCTGCTGTGACCATTCAGTGTCATACAAATGAAGAGACAGTATCCATGTGATCTTTAACCAGAACTGGTTATCTAATGAGACCAGAGCTTTAATTTCTTTTCACATCAAACATAGAATCAATGTATGGGATTTAACAATGTATTTTTAAGAGCCACAAAATGATTTTTTTGGGGGCCCAGTGTTTAGACTTACAATACTGGAAAATATCAATCTGGCTAGTACGTATTTTATGTTAAATACATGTCAAGGTGCCTTTTCTATAAAAACTTTTCTAGCCGTATTTAAAAAAAAAAAAATCAGGAAATCTCAAAGTGGAGATAAGTGCAACCATTTATGATTAGACCTCCTGGAAATTGAATCAATGCAGCGAAACGTCTGTGGCCTGATTATCCCAATATTAAAAGAAATATCTTTATGTTATATTTTAAACTTGTTTTGTATTGTTTTGTAAGCGTACATATGCCTCTTGTATAAAAGTGGATTATATAGGTTGGTGAGTGTTATAAATATGAGTTTCTATGAATACTGGTATAATTATCAATATTACTGAGCAACTGCTATATCCTGCAAACATTTTGTGATGTGATATTTATTGACTGAAATTTTTTTAGTCTCAAATTTTTTCCTGCCATTTTAATTTATTTAAAGGGTACCAATTTGTGGTTTGGTGGGAGTGTGATCTGATGTAACTGATATTTTATAGCGAACGACCAAGGAGGTTTGAGAACAGCAGAATCAGTAGGCAGCACTTTCCATTATAGCAGGGAAATCTATAGGGCACATAAAATACTGTAGGTCTTAAAAAGTTATTATATTACTCTATGCTTATCAAATGTGGTGTCAACATATAGAGTGCTGAGAGGATGGGCTCTAAGTGTAAAAATATAAGTGACTATAACATGGGAAACATAGGGATATATAAAATAATAAAAATGAAATACCCCACATGCTTGAGTTAGTGTATATAAGTCTAGCATTCACGGGATTGGCAAGGAAATACAACTTGTATTCCTGGTAGTATTATGTTTTTGATTGCATAGGATTCTGGGAAAGATTCACTAATATTCACTATGAAGGTTTTCAAATGTTTGCAGTCAATTCCCGTATTTACTACTACTGTCTCTTACACTCTCTTTCTTAGGCTTTAATTACTTGGCTCCTGTAGGAAATCTTGGGAGTGAAAAGTTCACAAAAGCTGTAACATATATATTGTATTCCACCTGCACCAAACCTTACAAGTGATCGCTATTCATGAACAATTCCCTACTCTATGGAAACTTTTATCTGAAATGCTATAACATGGCTCCCTGAAAGTCTCACTGACAATTTTTAGTGTTGTTGTAAGGCTCTGCAAGTGCAAGCATGTGCTTATGAAGACCAAATTAAAGCCTGTGTCTACAAGAACAAATGTGCAGCATTTGCCTATAAGAACAAAGTGTAGCCTATGCTTATAAGGACCAAAGTGTAGCCTGTGCTTACAAGGACCAAAGTATAGCCTGTTCTTTCTAGCACCCAAGTGTAGACTGTGCTTACAAGAACCAAAATGTAACTTGTGCTTACATCATGAGTTTGAAGTAGGGTAGTGATACCACTCGACAGAAAAGAAAAATAGTGAAAACCACGATAGAAAAAAAGTCAAGTGTTAGCGTGGTAGCCTTCTGTCTGATCTCGCTGCTGAGTACAAAATGTCTAGAACATCGATCTCTATGATAGTGAAAAATAAAGAAACTATTAAAGGAGCAGATGTGGTTAGAGGTATAAAGGCTGTGACCTTTGCTTGGTGCTAAGGAGTTAAATTACAAAATGTTGTTGAAAAGTATCACCTAAAGCTCAAGCAAGCCAAGATGTGGACTTGTTTATTGATCAAACAGTGCCTCACTTCAGTAACGTTTTGAATGGAAGGCCAAAGAAAGTTTCTCTTGATAGGTTTCTAGTGAAACTCCCTAGATCAGAATCTCCAGCAGGATTCAATAGTGTTAAGAAACAGAAAATAAAAAGCCCCCCTGTGCAAGTGCCTGATGTTTCATTAGAAGAGGACTACTCTTCCAAGCAATAACCTCTATCCTTCTTCTCTTCCTCTACATCAGCACCATCCCAATGGGCCCTTAAGTCCTCTCAGTACAGTTAATGTGGAGTTACATTTTATTTTATTCTATCTAATTATTGTTTTTTATTTATGTCAGTTTATTTTTAAGGTTTTGTATCAAAAAACAACACCATCAGTCCTCACTAAAATGTGAAATTTTGGGAGTTAAGAACAGATTATTTGAATTTACTTTGATCTTTATGGGAAAAGCTTGTTCGGTACTCATCATTCTTAGTACTCATCCTGCTGTCGGAGCAGATTAACGTTGAGTATCAGGAGTCCACTGTAATATGAAGTGTTTGAACTGCAATGTGCATGTGCAAAAATTATAAACCACATAAATGTGTAAATTTTTGCCATGTAATCAAGATCTTAGTTTGCAGCAGCAGTGCTTGCAAAAGAATATATGTGGCAAAGGCACGGACACAATGCTAAATATTTTTCAGTGATGTGGTATACGTGTATAGTCACCAAATCAATACATATATCTTTTAACTATATGATGGCCCAGTGTTACAGAGATCAGGAGCTCTGTTGTATTTGTTGAACTGTGAAGTTACTATATTAATTTATTTTGTAATATTACTAAAGGAAATATTTAAAAATGAACAGAAGTAAACAGCACCATTCATCTTATGCAGCAAACTCCTGCATGTAGATGAGTAATACTCTGTGGTATTACTGAACCCTTGAACTTGTACTTTCATAATGGGACCACTTCGTGGCTGAGGTCTTACATCTTGACCCCTTTGTCTTGTACTACAACTGGAGAAGAATCCTTAACCCTTTTTGCTAATCCCAAAATCCTTGCTCCTTCTGCATCTTCTTCCACTGTCTGGGTCATTTACTCCCATGTAGGTAAAATGCTCTACATGCTAAATCATCTTTAAAAAAAAACTTTTCTTTCTCTCACATATTTGATCCAGCACCACCCACTGGCAACTGATAATACGCAAAAAAGGAAGGCTAGAGAAAAATACACTATTTAAATACAAGCACTAACATCCCTTTGAAAATTGCATCAATACAATAATATATGGAAGTTGATAAACATTGGAAATCATGACCCAGTCACTAATAAGTTAAAAAATAGCTTTTATTTAAACCAAATTAAGACAAATAAGTAATACATGTCAATTAAAAAAGTGATGAAAATAAAATATCCCTGGATACACAATTGCTGTAAATTATCAAGCTAAGAGGATTTTGAAGCATAAGAGTCCTAAATATAGCTTATACATCAAAATACACAGTAATGTCCTCTAGGTATTAGCTTATATATGTCAGAAAAAATATAAATGCATACAGTGCCTTGCAAAAGTATTCACCCCTCTTGACTTTTTACCTATTTTGTTACATTACAAGATTAAGTTCAATGTTTTGTTAATCGGAATTGTATGTGATGGTTCAGAACACAATAACACAAAAGTTGGTGAAGTGAAATGAGAAAAATATATAAAGTCTACACACCCCTGTTAAAATGTCAGGTTTCTGTGCTGTAATAAAATGAGACAAAGATAAATACTTTCAGAACTTTTTCCACCTTTAATGTGACCTATAAACTGTACAACTCAATTGAAAAACAAACTGAAATCTTTTAGGTAGAGGGATGAAAAAATATAAAAATAAAATAATATGGTTGCATAAGTATGCACACCCTTAAACTAATACTTTGTTGAAGCACCTTTTGATTTTATTACAGCACTCAGTCATTTTGGGTATGAGTGTATCAGCATGCTACATTTTGACTTGACAAGATTTGCCCACTCTTCTTTGCAAAAACACTCCAAATCTGTCAGGTTACGAGGGCATCTCCTGTGCACAGCCCTCTTCAGATCACCCCACAGATTTTCAATTGGATTCAGGTCTGGGCTCTGGCTGAGCCATCCCAAAACTTGAATCTTCTTCTGGTGAAGCCACTCCTTTGTTGATTTGGATGTATGCTTTGGGTCGTTGTCATGTTGAAAGATGAAGTTCCTCTTCATGTTCAGCTTTCTAGCAGAAGCCTGAAAGTTTTGTGCCAATATTGACTGGTATTTGGAAATGTTCATAATTCCCTCTATCTTAACTAAGGCCCCAGTTCCAGCTGAAGAAAAACAGCCCCAAAGCATGATGCTGCCACCACCATGCTTCACTGTGGGTATGGTGTCCTTTTGGTGATGTGCAGTGTTGTTTTTGCGGCAAACATGTCTTTTGGAATTATGGCCAAAAAGTTCAACCTTGGTTTCATCAGACCATAACACCTTTTCCCACATGCTTTTGGGAGACTTCAGATGTGTTTTTGCAAAATGTAGCCTGGCTTGGATGTTTTTCTTCGTAAGAAAAGGCTTTCGTCTTGCCACTCTTCCCCATAGCCCAGACATATGAAGAATACGGGAGATTGTTGTCACATGTACCACACAGCCAGTACTTGCCAGATATTCCTGCGGCTTCTTTAATGTTGCTGTAGGCCTCTTGGTAGCCTCCCAGACCAGTTTTCTTCTTGTCTATTCATCAATTTTGGAGGGAGCTCCAGTTCTTGGTAATGTCACTGTTGTGCCATATTTTCTCCACCTGATGATGACTGTCTTCACTGTGTTCCATGGTATATCTAATGCCTTGGAAATTCTTTTGTACCCTTCTCCTGACTGATACCTTTTAACAATGAGATCCCTCTGATGCTTTAAAAGCTCTCTGTGGACCATGGCTTTTGCTGTGGGATGTGACTAAGAACATTTCAGGAAAACCAACTAGAGCAGCTGAATTTTATTTGGGGTTATTCAGAGGCACTTTAAATGATGGCAGGTGTATGCTGACTCCTATTTAACACAATTTGGAATGTGATTGCTTAATTCTGAACACAGCTACATCCCCATTTATAAGAGGGTGTGCAGACTTATGCAACCACATTATTTTTCTTTTTTTTTTCTTCCCTCCACCTAAAATATTTCAGTTTGTTTTTCAATGGAGTTGCACAGTTTATAGGTCACATTAAAGGTGGAAAAAGTTCTGAAATTATTTATCTTTGTCTAATTTTTTTACAGCACAGAAACCTGACATTTTAACAGGGGTGTGTAGACTTTTTATATCCACTGTACATAAAACATTTTTTTAGAACTAGAAAACAGAAAATTTGCAACCAATTACCTTCAGAAGTCACATAATTAGTGAAATGATATCAATCTAAATGTCACATGATCTGTCATTACATATACACACCTTTTTTAAAAGGCCCCAGAGGCTGCAACACCTAAGCAAGAGGTACCACTAACCAAACAGTGGGACGACAATAAGCCGTACGCTCCATAGAGTTGGGCTTTATGGCAGAGTGGCCAGAAGAAAGCCATTACTTTCAGCAAAAAACAAAATGGCACGTTTTGAGTTTGCAAAAAAGCATGTGGGAGACTCCCAAAATGTACGGTGCTCTGGTCTGATGAGACTAAAATTGACCTTTTCATCCATCAAAGAAAATGCTATGCCTGGGGCAAACCCAACACATCACATCACCCAAAGAACAACATCCCCACAGTGAAACATGGTGGTGGCAGCATCATGCTGTGGGGATGTTTTTCAGCAGCGTGGACTGGGAAACTGGTCAGAGTTAAGGGAAAGATGGATGGTGCTAAATACTGGGATATTCTTGAGCAAAACCTGTACCACTCTGTGCATGATTTGAGACTAGGACGGAGGTTCACCTTCCAGCAGGACAATGACCCCAAACACACTACTAAAGCAACATTTGAGGGGTTTAAGGGGAAACATGTAAATGTGTTGGAATGGCCTAGTCAAAGCCCAGACCTCAATCCAATAGAAAATCTGTGCTCAGACTTAAAAATTGCTGTTCACAAGCGCAAACCATCCAACTTGAAGGAGCTGGGGCAGTTTTGCAAGGAGGAATGGGCAAAAATCCCAGTGGTAAGATGTGGCAAGCTCATAGAGACTTATCCAAAGCGACTTGGAGCTGTGATTACCGCAAAAGGTGCCTCTAGTATTGACTTTAGGGGGGTGACTAGTAATGCACATTGACTTTTTCTGTTATTTTGTCCTATTTGTTGTTTGCTATACAATAAAAAAATAAAAAATAAAAAAAACATCTTAAAAGTTGTGAGCTTGTTCTGTAAATTAAATGATTCAAATCCTCAAACAATTCATGTTAATTCCAGGTTGTGAGGCAATAAAACACGAAAAATGCCAAGGGGGGTGAATACTTTTGCAAGGCACTATATATACAAAACAGGTGATAGTGTTAGACACCGTATCAGAGATGGGAATATATGACATTTAAACTTTGACCCTACAATGACTATTGCGTGGCAGAGGTTAGGGACCCACCACTTACCCCCTATGTCCCTGATTAAACTATGAAATATACTGACTAGAATACTACTCTAGCTACAATAATGACTAATTCCCTGTCACCTGAAAGTTGGATAGACTATGTTGTTTTCAGTGCTCCATTGCTTGATGACTGCACTTTATTTGAGGAGGGAGACGCCAGGACAGCTTCAGGACTCCATTCTCCAGGCAGCGTGTGACTTCATCATCCAGGGACAAACAGTTCAGGTCTCATCTAGCATTTTGCGTGTTCTGTTTCAACAGAGACCAGCCTGGTTTTAACTGATAATACAGCAACTGATTGGTCTCTTCTTGGCTGTAACTTGGTTGCTTGGATGCCTGAAAATAAAAATATATCTAATAAATGGATCTTTTAGGTATGTAGTTCCTTGTTCCTCCATCACATGCATCAGATACCAGATCAACTCTTTACCACGCTCATCACAATTTGCCCCTTTATATATATATTGCAGCAAGAGTATCCTCAGAATAAGAGTTGGGTTTCTCCTATTCTTTAAGGACACAAAGTGTCAGATCACTGAAGAGACCAAATCTGGCTCCTCTTCCAAAAGCAAATTGTCTTCTGGAGCAAATCTCCCAAACATAATGAATCAACCCATACCCTCCACAAAGTCCCAAGGGTCTGGTGCATCGCCTTATCTCTTCCTCATTAATAGGAAAAGAAAAAGTCTTCTCGCCACTTCCAAGTCATAAGACATATTTTCACATATTTTCACATACTGGAATTGGTCCACCAAATAATCAAACTTAGATATTTACACCGGATATGTTTATATCACAATCCCATTTGGCCTCCACCACAAAACAGTAAGGAGTCACAATTCAGGGCCATGTATGGAAGTGTTTCACAGGTCTGCAAAAAAAAGTGTAATCAAGCATCAGAATATTAGGCCCATGTTAAAAGTCCAATACATATATTCCCGCAAATACTCACCCAGCAACCTTCTTGGCATGAAGACTGAGCTAAACCATAAGCAGGCTCCCACTGATCTTTTTTGACTTTCTAATTTATATTGGGATTTTCTGTAGTTCAATGTCCATTGCAGTCTATAGGAACCATGAACGGAACCTCCGCTGGTGCACCTGGTGCAATGCCCTGTTCTAGAGGGTGTGGTGTATCACCAAATTAATATATATATATATATATATTACACAAGGTTCGTCTACATTAAAAGGTATTTATTAAAAGGCAACAACACAATACTATAAATGTATCACAAACACACAGCCCAGACCCACGGAGCAACAACCCTTTTTAAATCTATCTACCTATATAGTAATCCCCTTCCCCAAACGCTTGATCTCACCCACGCTTAGGCCATCGCCATCACCATCACCATCACCTCCAAGTAAGAAACAGGAAGCAACAGCTGTTTCCTGCCTGGATATACCCTTAGTTGCATCACTTCCTCCAGCAATTGTGGGAGGGAAGCAAAGACTCCCAGCCCTCCCACCTAGACCTGTTTAAGGAGGTCCTGAATTACCATGCAAGGAAGACAAGTTACCACATTCCCTCACTTTTTCTTCTTCTATGTTGCTCAGTTTCTAGTTATTCCTCTAGTACAGGAGAACCTAGTGGGAGCAAAAACCTGAAATACAGGAGAAATTCAACCCACCGTCCCGCCGGAATAGTTCCCTCAACGACATAAGTTCTCCTGTACTTTCCTATGGCTGTCAATCCACATATTACACAGAAACAGAACTTATAGAATTTAGGTGAGAGTGTGTGATAAATGTTTATGTATGTGCAATGTAAAACTTTATTGAAGAATGTATGAGAGAGAGAAAGAAGAGGAAAAAGACAAATTATATATCCTCCTTGCAAGTTTCTTCCTCATTTGTTTCATTGCCACACAAAAGTATATTATTATAATTGTCGTTAATACTTGAATGAACATGAGTACCAGCGACAGTGTTCGTAGGACTGGATGTGTCTCTGCATTGGTAAGAATTCCCCACAAGGGATGCTCAACGTTTTTTGTAGTAATTTCTATTTCCTTTTTCTGTTGTTCCAGCAGTAAGCTGATGGGGTGTAGTTGTTGTTTGGTACGTTTTACTAACTCATGAAGTTCCAAGGTAAGCTTTGGAATTGGGGGAAAAAGCTTCATTGTCAAATTTGTCCAATCTGCATTTGCAGTAAAATTGATCATTTCGGTGGTAAGGTTTCTTAATGGAAATAGTGTATGAGTTCCTACATGTATAGTAGTGGTTACCATGATACAAGACCCTTCTTCCACCAAACATATTTCATCAACTGTCCTATATTCAGAGTGGCCGATAAAGCATGCAATGTCCCCTATGCGGATCACCTCTTGCACCAGGTTTTCTTTTATCAACTGCACCCAGCCATCCTCCTCAGCTCCTTTCTCCCAAACACAACTGCACAGCCATCAGTGTTGAGATTTCCTGCAACAGCTTTCATCCATCTCCAATCCTGTAATAGTGGCCAGTCTTTTTGATGGGAAGTGTTGCTTGTAGATTCCATCACTTAACGTGCCAATGCTATGTATAAAGTTCAGTTGCTCTGCCTGCCCCTCCCAACGGGGAATTGCCAGGATTAGTCCTATTGTCCCAGATTGTAGTCCATGTGGCATCCATTGATCTGGGCCTTCAATATAGCTGTATTTAAGATTGTCCTCAGTGATGTCCACTCCTTTTCTTTTCAATGACGTGATAATCCTTGTTGCAATGATTTGTCTTGCCCACTTGTTTTCCTGGATGTCTTTAATAGTTACCTTTAAATCTGCCAACAGCTTTCCTCCAATCATAGAACAGAAAATGGCAGTTCCCACTATTTCATTCTTAATGCTGTTAGCAATGGAAGCAATATTTTCCTCAACTAGATGCAGGTTGTTGGCAATGGTGTGTATGTCATCAACATTGTCTGTCAGTCTACTCACTATAAGGGAGTCAGCTACTCCACGTATTTTCATAGCATGTCCCATGCCATCAGTAAGGGAGTTTATCCTGCTGTTCAGTCCAATGATGTCTGCTGAATTCCATACTCCTAATCCAGTTCCGACTCCTCCTAAAAGGGCTGCAAGTGTGTCCCGTTTTTCTCGACTCCCTGCTCCGGTCCACTCAATGATGGTCTCTTGTATACTTTGCTTAAACCACTGCCGCTGTGAATCCAGGCACTTTGGAGGAATAGAAAAATTATTAAAATTTAGAATTATTGGGTAGTAAGTCCACCCAACCCCTTGCACAACTGTTTCATGTGTTGGTACCACCACCAATCCGCCTATTGGCCATGGTACCTTCTTCTGATCTTTACAACGTTGCAGCTCCTTTACAGAGACAAATACTTCATCTATTGTTAGAACACACCCCTTTCCAGTATCAAAATTGCAGAATTCCTCTAGATCAGGCTGGGCAGCTATAACTGCAGCGTCCCATTCTCCACCTTCTTCTAATGTTAAGTTACTCACTACTACTGTAGTATTTGTAAACCTCCCTTGTATTGGAGCTCTAAGAACTAATCCCCTGGTACTATTATGTGGCAAAATAATGTTTACTTGTAACCCTCCACCCTCTTTTACTTCCAATTCCCTGGGCCAAATAAATCTATCTGCTTGAACGTAATGTAACTCCAATCTTTTCAAACTCTCTCCCTTATTTGCGGTATCTTCTGGCCTTATTGCCTGTCTCCCCATTCCTACTGTGATACAGCTTATACTTATCCATCCTGTAACAAGGATCCACCACAATCTTCTGTTGACACGCATCTTCATTCTTATACAGCCTTGCTCTGTGGGAACACTAGATTCCATCATTAGAAACATATATATACACAAACAAAAAAATAAAAAATGTATTTTTGCAATTTTGTTCACGGCCCTGTAATCAATGGTAAGTCTCCATGATGAGGCTGCTTTTTCATCACCATTCCCTTTTAACACAGCTTTTCTCACAGGCCAACATGGTGAGTTACATGCATACCCATTTCCAGATTTAATTATTCCACGTCTCTCCAGTATTTCTATCATCTCGGTGATTGATGCCACTGATTCTCTTGGGACTGGATATTGCTTTTGCCATTGTGGGTCTCCTCCTTCCAACAAAACCATTCCTTCCATTCTTCCACAGTCTAATTTATCTGTAGCCCAAACAGGTATGTCTTGGATTAGCTTCTGCAGCCATTCTGGTTGTCCGTCTAGTTTCAGTTTGTTTTTTTCCAGACTTTTTATCGGAGAGACAATATATGCCATTGGGAGCACAACCCCTTTCGTCAACTCTGTACTTACCTGATTCACCTTTTCTGTCTTCCACAAACAAAAAGGCAAGATCTACAATTAAATTTCCTTTTTTTAAAGCTTCTATTCCCAATATTTCCTCTGGCCAACCCACTATTGCTTCTACTTGTATTGTTTTTTCTCCAACTGCTACATCAATTGGACCTCCTCTAATCTCCTGTGGATTCCCAGTAACTCCCATAATACTTACTGAAGAATCCCCATTTTTGACCCTGTTGGTCATTGTAACTGCTGTTCCTGTATCTACCAACATATTTTTCCCTACCCCTGCGATGACTGTATAAATGGTAAGCCGACCTGCCTCATCCATGGTTAAATTAGCTGAGTGAATGAGATGCTGAGGCGCAGGGGTTGGGATTTTGGTCTCCAGTTTTGATCATCCTTCTTGTTCTGGGGTACATCCCACGTCTGGTTTCTCCATTTACCATTTATATCTCTACCAGACTCGACATTAAATGTTCTTACAGCTGAAACAGAGCAGGCCTGTTCTGTGAAAGGATGCTTGATCCACCACTTATCAGCTCTAGTTAGTACCATTTCCAAGTCTGTTGGTGTTGGATCAAAAAGCCTGACAAATTCTTGACACTCCCGGGGAAGGGCTTCCATTACTTTTGCTATATGTTCTGGTGAGCCCAGCACTAGAGGCTGTTGAGGTTGTCGTAGAGTATACCAAAAAAATATCCTTTGAGCTACCTCTCTAGGACCATCTGTTGGCCTCATGGTAATATTTGCTATTTCTTTCTCTATGCTAAGTAGATAGAAATTAGTTGCAGCAATTCTTCCTGCCTGATCAGACACACTGTTATTAAATCCCAATAGTCTACTAGCCAAAGGACCCATAGCGTATTCTAACAGTTCTGTCCATTCCTCTAAGTTAAGACCTCCTTTTTTAGCTCTATCTGCTCCCCTCATAAACCAATGTGTAAACGTATTAAAGTTGTTAGTTGGCATACTTCCCCACCATTTCTGGAAATTGTCTTTATCTGCCATAGACATCGGTCGAGTCTGCATAGAAAATCCTGTAGGTGTTTGCCTTGCATTAAATAATTCTGAAACAATAACTGGTGCTTGTGGTATGGTATCTACTTGTGGAACAGAATAACATAAGAAATATTTTCTATCTTGGTTCATTTTTGGCACTGGTTCTTTATTTTGTGCCACGAACATATCCAGATCTGGATATATTTTGGCAATGTCTCTGACTCCTTTTATCCCTTCTAACTTTGTTTTATTTTTATAGTCCATTATTATGTTTTGAAGTTCTGTTATTTTTACTCCATAAGCATCCCTCTGCTCTTCTATTTCCCTTAACTCCCTTTCTAGTTCCCCAACAATTGTAGTTGTTCTCAAAGCTGCAATTTTTAAACAATCCCTTTTGTCCATTGCTTCCTCCATTTTATTTGTTGTTTCCAAATTATGCTGCCGTAATTCTACAACTAAGTCTATTAGGCCTCCTATTGTGGCTACAACAGCTTGTGTGACCAAACTTTTTCTTTTCTTTGTTCTATACTTTTTGTTATTTACAATTTGTGTTAGAACATCCATTAATCTCTCCTCTTTTTCACTGTCTGGGTTTGCTGGCTCTGGAAGCTCATATGGACCATCATGTTTTTGAATATGTTTCCTAAAGTACTCACGCACTTCTGTGGGAAAGTATTTGGCCCCTTGAAAAGACATTCCTACTCTTTTACTCACCCAAGTAAGAATCCAAATCAATTTGCGACTAAAGTAGCATGCTTCTGAGTAGCCAATAATAGTTGATGACTATTCAGTAGGCCAGGTGTAATATGTAGAAAAATAGACTAGTACCCACAATGCAAATTATACTTACCTTAGTATGGTGAAGGTAATAATTGCTAATTAACTTAAAATATAATAGCAAGGCCTGCAGGGTAGGAGATATACCTGAACTAGGATATGCAAGACACCCAAAAAGTATAAGGTATGGAAGCCTATAGTGTATTAAAATGCACGCCTGAAATAATATATATATATATATAAGATTTAAAATGGTTTATTTATTTATTTTTCTCCAGGCCTGTACTATGATAAAGGATTAGAGAAAGAAAAAGAAAGAAGAGAAAAAAAAAAAAAAATTATTTTTAAAAACAAAACAAAAAACAAAAACAAAACAAAAATAATAGTATTAACAAACTCAGGTATTTGAAACACACAACATAACTAATTGTGGCCTGATGCCCAAGCTTGTAGGCCCAAATCAGCATTCAAATACACAAAGAAGCCGCATGGAGCCTACTATATTGTATTCAAATGCAGGGCTAGGCCTGTACTCTGATAGTCAAAAGCACAACAAAACTCAACTCAGATAAACCCACAAAAACAACCTGTATGATATCTTTGTTTTATGTAGCAAAATAAGCTAGTACGAACAAAACTCAACTCAGAAGCTAGTACGATATAAAGGATTAAAAATAATAATTGAGGCCTATGCCCAAGCTTGTAGGCCCAAATCAGCATTCAAATACACAAAGAAGCCGCATGGAGCCTACTATATTGTATTCAAATGCAGGGCTAGGCCTGTACTCTGATAGTCAAAAGCACAACAAAACTCAACTCAGATAAACCCACAAAAACAACCTGTATGATATCTTTGTTTTATGTAGCAAAATAAGCTAGTACGAACAAAACTCCACTCAGAAGCTAGTACGATATAAAGGATTAAAAATAATAATTGAGGCCTATGCCCAAGCTTGTATATTAAAAATGGAGGCCCAACCTAGACTCCACACACAATCAGCACTTGATTTCCCATGCAGAGGATAATTAGACAAAGTACTTTTTTTTTTCTTCCCCCAAAAAATAAATCTGACTATCTATTAATGTGATATTACCTCATAAATAACCTTTGTAGAAGTCTAAAAATTCGTGGTCACCAAATGTGGTGTATCACCAAATTAATATATATATATATATTACACAAGGTTCGTCTACATTAAAAGGTATTTATTAAAAGGCAACAACACAATACTATAAATGTATCACAAACACACAGCCCAGACCCACGGAGCAACAACCCTTTTTAAATCTATCTACCTCTATAGTAATCCCCTTCCCCAAACGCTTGATCTCACCCACGGTTAGGCCATCGCCATCACCATCACCATAACCTCCAAGGAAGAAATAGGAAGCAACAGCAGTTTCCTGCCTGGATATACCCTTAGTTGCATCACTTCCTCCAGCAATTGTGGGAGGAAAGCAAAGACTCCCAGCCCTCCCACCTAGACCTGTTTAAGGAGGTCCTGAATTACCATGCAAGGAAGACAAGTTACCACAGAGGGCACAATGTGGTGATTTTTTAAATGTATTTTTATTATTTTTACATTTCCATGGCCCCGCCCTTTTCACCTCACCTCCTGGTCTTCCTCCTCTGCCTGCATGCATTTTCTGCTTGGACAGGGAATCCCTAATGAAGTCACACACGTGACATAATTCGGGACTCCCTGCCCAGTAGACAGGATGCGCAGGCAGGAGAGGCATACATTCTAGGAGCTGGTGAGTCTGAGGGGGACAGGGGCCAGGAGAGCCCTGGGCGGTGAGGGCCATATATATATATATATATATATATATAAAACGTAGGAACTGGAGGGGCAACATTTGTAGCACAGGGGCCCTCCATTCACTAACTCTGCCACTGATAGGAACAAGAGCACTAAGTTTGTAGTTACTCAAAATATGTGTGTCTCTCTCTCTCTCTGTCTGTATATATATATCTCTCTCCTCTCCCTGTCTCTCTCTCTCTTTTAATATACATATATGCCCAGGCGGTTACCTGGGATTACGGGGGGCCCTGCCTCTTCGGTGGGTAGGGCCCCCTTCAGCCTTTATATACACTTCATATACACTTCTGGTCCCCCTCTTCCTTCTACACTTCAGTTCATGTCTGAATCTGTGCCAGAAGGATGTTTCTCAGCACTCTCCTGTCTGTGTCTTCACCAAGCCGTTCACTTGGAAACAGTTTTCACTGCTTTTTTGGCCTCTGCGAGGGCATTCGCTTCGTTGGAGAGTTATAGCTCTGCCTCTTGTGTTTCCACCAAGCCCTTTTTGCAGTCCTGTCCTGTATTTTTTGAGTCACATTGTTGCCTGTATCCAGGTAAGTTTCATCAACTTTCATGAGCCCTCCATAGCAGATTTCGGGCCAAAACTACTAGGCTGCACTTTTATCCAAGGTTACTTTTTTCTGTCTTTCTATAAGCCTTTCTTTGTGGTTTTCTGCCCAAATCTACTAGGCTTCTCTATCTTTCACCAACCATGCTTGTCAGATTGCGGCCTAAATCTACTGAGTAGCGGCCTTGCCGTTACCAAGGTTACACTTTGAGGATTTCGGCCCAAATCTACTTCTCGACCTTTCGTAAACCTTCCTTGGCATATTTCCAGCTCAAAGCTACTATGTAGTGGCCTTGCCTGCTACATAGTAGATTTAAGCCCTCCTTTGCGGAGTTTGGCCCAAATCTACTAAGCTTTTTGACTTTCCTAAAAGCCCCAGTCTTTTAATAAGTCTCAAATCAGCCTTTCGCTAGGTACTGCCGTGATAATTTTCAACTCCATCAGCGTCCTTACCAATGTCTAAGGGCACACCCACTTGTCATTGTCACATGACTTTCAATAAGCCCAAGCTTTCCTTAAGTCCTAAATCAACCTTCACCAAGTACTACCTCGAAAAATTTTGGAACTACTCCATCAGTGTCCTTGCCCATGCCCAAGGGCATGCCACTTTTCATCATCACATGACTTTCAATAAGCCCAAGCTCCTAAACAACGTTCTCGCCCATGTTTCAAGGTAACACCGCTTTCGCTAAGCACCTCATTGCTGATCTCAACCCCAATCAGCTTCCTTGCCCACGCTAAAGGACTCCTCTGGCCCTCTAAGCAGGCAAGATGTCCAAGCCCCCAGGCACATATCAGCTAACTCTCACAAAAAAAAAAAATATATATATATATATATATATATATATATATATATATGTGTGTCTATGTTTATAGATGTGTATATGTAAATATTGCAAGCCTACAACATAATTGTAAATGTACATTTTAAAATGTTATGTTTTACATGTTTTGCAGCAAACATAATTACCTTTGCTAAAGAAGCTATTGAGAGAGAAAAAAAATTCTTCCTTGAACAAAAGTTGACTGCCTTTACATAACCTCCTTGATATCACAGAGAAAGAAAAAAATAATGTCATTATTTACCAAAGTTTTTTTCCACTTAATATAGTGGAAATGCATCTTTAAAAGATTTTTCAATTATGTTTCTTTTTAAATCTAACCCTGTGCCAACTGCAATGAAAACTATAAATCAACACAATTTATTATAAGCAAGACTTTGTAAATTGTCTGTCTCCTTTTATATGTCCCTTTGAAGACAGATAAGATCTTGTACTAAAACGTTAATAAACCTGTATTTTAATCTGTAGCTTCTTTGGGTAAATGGTTGCTTATACTGCAGAAGAGGAAAAAAGAGAAGAGTTATTAATGTTGAGTAGCATCTGTTGTCGTTATCAAATCTGGGTTTAGGGACTATTGCATGGTTGTAAAATGTAGTCACTTAAGTAAAATCAAATTAAAGAATTTAAAGTCATGAAGAGTTTGCCTTTAAAATGTACATATATGACATCACCACTTCTTTTCTTTCATCTAAAGCATTTTGAAACATGATGGAATGAGTACTATTTTTTCTTTACTGTACAGATAACTTCAATCGGCAATTCAAGACCTAATTGATAAAACACAGTAAAACCCATCTTGGGCTAGATCACACTAGATGAGTGTAGTGTAGCCAACAAAATGCACATTACCAATTCACAAGTTGGAAAAACATAACCGTAATGAAAAAAAAAACCAATGAATATTGATCAAATAATCTCATTTCATTTTACAGGTTATGCAGGACACTATATCAATATATAATTTAGGTGTCAGATGAGTGTTACATTTTATGTGGATGAAAAATTAGACACTATAATAGGCTGGTGACAAAGGTTATACTTGGATTTTGATCTAATAAGGAGTTCATAGATTTTAGTTTGATGCATTTAAATATATTAGTACTGAAGCAACCTGTAAAACACTACTTCAAATAACCAAGGCCTGTGGGAGTCATGGATCCTTGCATTATATCAATTTTATCAGCAAGGGTCAGATAGTTTCTCCACGGCAGCCAATGACATTACATAAATAAAGAGAAATGAATACAATTAGAGTTTAAAAATAATGATACTTTAAGTGCTCCTTCTGCAAAACCTGTTGGCAAGATGATAATTTAAAATCGTTCAACAAAACTGAGGCTGCGTTAGGATAATGTGATCTTGTAGAAATCCTTTGTCTTACTTTAAAGGATTTACAGACTAGCTGATCTCACAAAAAAATAAAAGTTTACAAACAACAGCATCAAATGAGTTTTGGGGATATTGAAGCCAAAAATAACATTCCTAGTTTTTATTAAAATAGATAATTTTACATTTTTATCATTATAAAGTATAAACAAATGATTACATGAAAAATATTAGTTTTTGCTTTCAACTTAATTATTGCTGTAAAATACACACATACACAAGAATAATTGCAATTGGTTGATATTAACATTTTGAGTGGAAGGGTTAGATAACTGAGCTTGGATGCTAGGGGCCTCATTCTATTATCGGCCGTAAAACGGCCGCAAGGCTGCGATTCCTGGCGGGGGTTCCGTTATCTTGGAATTCAATTATACGGCCCCGCAAGGATCTCCCCTTACGGCCGGCCGTATATCTTGCAACCGGCCGTAAGCTCAGAAAACTTAAAACACAAAAATAAATTCAAGACGGCACTGTACAGCTCTGTAAATGCTAGGGATCATGTTGAGGGACATGAGGATTAATATCAACCCCCTCTCAAGCTTGCACATCAGCCCAAATCCGAGTTTACATTAACTGTTTATTTTCCGGCCGCAGCGTGGGCGGGTCTGAGGTGCTCCAAGCCCTCGGGACTTTTTCCATGGATTTTTGACATAAATAAAAAAATAATTTATTTACGGATTTGAGTGTAGGGGAATGTTGTGCTATTAATGCTAACACCTACAATCACTTTATAGTCTCCTCAGAGTGCAGGAGGCCTTTATTTTGGCTTTATAATGTGCTTAATTGGTGCTAGCGGGACCTTTTTCCTGCAAGTAAGCTGCGGCTTGCTTTTAGACTTGCAGAGAGGGTTCCCGGAGTAATAGAATAGCAACCAGGCTTTTCTTGCGGCCGAAACTCTTGCGGCCGTTTTAGATCAAAGGCTTTCCTCCGGCGCGAGCGGCCGCAGGGGATAGCAAGGCGCCGGCCGCAAGCCTGCCGGAATACCCGGCCGGAGGGGAATAGAATAGCAGAATAGCTTGCGGACGGTCCTTGCGGCCCCGCATCTCCTACGGCCGTTAATAGAATGAGGCCCTGTGGCCCTCATTCAATTGCAACTTGGCCAATTGAATAGGGCTCTAAATAAGCACATAACATATTTTTTTAAAGAAGTTTTTAGTTAGTAAATATCTATCCAAAAGCAAGATTTTCACTAACTAAAAACTTATTAAAAAAAATATGCTATGTGCTTATTTAGAGCCCTATTCAACTGGCCAAATCGCAATTGAATAAGGCCCTAGGTATTTTAAGCACAATTTACACGAACAGAGCCAATTGTCCATGCTACAACGTTTTATCTAAGGAGATTTATCTAAGGAGATTGGAGTCTGTTGATAAGGAGGAAGAGTGTGCTCACTGGAATAAGCAATGACTGATGTAACAGTTAAAGCTTCTGTGATTACACTGATTTAACCAACTGTGTGTTATTCCTGCGTATCACTCCCACTATGAAATCATTAGATAAAGTTAGTGGCAGAAGAGGATGACTTTTTCAATAGCTATGCTAACTTTCAAGGTAAATTATGTAACATTTGCACTCAAAATTGTTAATAACAACCAATAGCAACTATATTTATTTATATGTTCTATTTTAATTTCTGTCTTTGCTGTGTCACTTTAATTAAGTAATGATACTGTAAAGGTATTGTCTTCACAGCTCATTCATTTGCATTTTATTCTTTTACAGATGAATACATTTTTCCTCTAAAAAATGTAGAATCATTATTTGTTTAAAAAATGAAAACACAAAAATATTCCCTGTCATGCAAACAAGGGAACTGGCCTATTATTGCTAAACTGCCTCACTTTAAAGAGTCAGTTACTTCACCATAAGGGCTCTTCATAGTGTGAAAGAGCACAAGATTTTATGTTAAAATTATCTATTTATTTGATCTATAGTTACACTTATAAAAGTTACGAACACACTGACTATTCCATGATTAATGACATCTGCCGACAATATCTGTAGAAGTTCCGGTGCAGAGAATGATTTATATGTCTTTCTTGGCATTCAGGAATTCTACAGCCCAAAAGTGAACCCACAAGTAACTAATTTAAAAGATTCTAACACTTCTTTCTATGCACAGATGAATTTATAAAGGGTTAACTGTAGTTTTCCTTTGCTCTCTGCACTGGAGCTTGCTGTCAGTCTGTCTGGTAGCTTGCCAGTGACACATGTAAACATACATTTAATCAAAAAATATCTCAGTGAAAAGAGAACAGATTTCAAAAATTCAAGAAAAAAGTTTTTAAACATGCTGTTAAGAGATCTTTACACTGGTGTGCTCCACGTTGTACTGAATTAATTTGATCTTTAAACAGTATTATGCTCTGCAGATTGTAGAGGTCTTTGCTAAAAAAGACTTAACCATTAGCTGACTCACAGCTAACCACCAGTTATGTAGAATGTCTATGTGATTGCTGCATACTGTAACTTAACATTTCATGTTACATACAGGCACTTTAACATTTAACAAGGCAATTCAATACATTAACACACATCTTTACCAGTTCTTATGATAAATATAATCAATGGCATATGATCTTAAAGCCATTGTCATACTTTAATAATGATGCTAGAATTTTCATCCTTATTCAAAAACACATATATTAAAAAGTATGCCAGCTATTTGATTTAGTTTAAAATGCATTGTAGGGTTATAGTCCCAAAAAGTGCTAATAGTCAGAAAAGATTATGACAACATACCTATTTTGGAGAGACATTTCATCTTTTTAGGGAAATCCCCTGTTGCTCTTGGTCGCTGAAATCTCCATCTTTTGACGGATAGTCTCACATTTAATGGCAAAAGTCTGTTTTCCAGATGAGATGATGTCTGTCTTTCTCCAGTGTCAGTTTTACAGAATATAAGTGTGTATGGAACATTGTGCACATATTACATTTCATTATCTCTAAAACATCTAAAATGTCCATCATTGGCCATTTGAAATGTTGATTGGTATGAAATAATGGGAGGGCTATGGCAGGATTCAGCTGTAGTACCATAAAATTAGCATTGTTGTCAGGTCAGGACTTGGGAATGATAAAATATGGGAAGTGGAGGAAATAGGGTTTTGGTTAACATTACCATGTTGTACAACTTTGAACAAAAGAGATTGTGATATTATGTATTTATTGTTGTTATTCATGTGTTTTTTTATTCAGTAAATATGTATTTACTATAATCTTTCTGTCCCCTAAAACTCGGTATGCTGCGGCTTATACTATGTACTGGTGTTGAACTTGTTTGGTGTCCTTGTCCTTATGATTAAGTTTACATTTGTGTAATGGTACTAGTAGAGTGTAGCACAAGAAAGGATACATTTATGTTGGAGTTAGGACAGAGATTAGAATGGATGTAGGAGCCAAAGTAAATCTGGGGGGAATAGAGCATATAATATAAAAATACCACACAACTGCTTCACTGCATATAAACACACACATTGAAAAATCTGGGGGGGATTTGTCCCCCAGTTCCTACATCCATAGAGATTAGCATATTATATAAGTAAATGCAATGATATGCATGTTTGTTAGCTTGATACAGCGTTAGAAGAAGTAGGACTTAGAATAGAGTAAAGCTACAAGTAGGTAAGTGAGAAGTTGTGAATGCAAGGGTATAGGTGAAGGCAAATCTAAATTTCCTGGATTAAGAGTGCATCTGTTAGAGGAGAATTCATAGTGTCTGAAAACACGTTTTTGCATGAATACCAAAATAAACATTTACCTTGAATTTAGCAGAATGTCTTGTAATTTCTGACATTTGAAAATTATGGCGAAAATTAGCATTACATTCATAATTTGTTTTGGGCAACCAGGAGAAAGCTGAAGTTAGCGGAATTATTTGAATAAAACTCTGGGGTTCCGTTTTGTGCTATGGCAGCAGCATAGCACACAGAAACAACAGGAAGCAGCAGGTAGGGTCATATCCCAGCAGTGACTTGGGGGCTGACATCAGTGCTCTCCTATTGGCTGAGGAAGACATGGCAGGTGAATAATGGGTTAAAATTCGTCCCCTACTGCTGCATGCTGATTGGGGGATCAGGTACCTGTGTATACACCCCTGGGGATGTCAACATAAGCATTACAGGGATTTTTAGACATTAATAAAAATAAAATGTTTGATTAAATGTGCTGCATATATGAAGGATGCCTTTTGCCTAAAGAATACAAATATATAATAATCCAGGAAACTTGGATATGCATTTAAGAAAGGGCAAAAACAGATCTATGACTCCTATAATAATTACAACAATCACTATTCCTAAAAAATCTCTACTCTTGTAAATTAATTATGCCTACTCTTAGCCAAACCCTTATACTATCTTTAAAAAAATACATTTTACTGATAAGACAAATGTTAAGTAGTAAAGACATAATGGACATGCCCTATTCTACATTTTAATTTGTTATACAGTGTGACAGAATTAGTATATCTTTACTGATTTTTGCTAAGACTTTTTACATTCTATGCATTTAAACTATTAATTAGTTTTTTTTTATTATGCCCCAGGCTGTATAAGCTACATATGTCTCCACCCTTTAAATGATGTATTGGTTTTGGAGTAAGACTCTCCCTGGGGGGGAAAGTAACAAACTGAAAATCTTCTGAGACAACACACAATAGTAGCAAGCAGTATTGTAACATGAGCTGCTAGCAATGTACACAAATATGCCTTCTAGTTTCCTCTGCCTGTCATACTTCAAGTACGGTATGCCTCTGGGTAGTACAAGTTTAACCAAGGTTTTGTTTTCTCTTAAAAATCATTACCTATCTTTTCTTTACAGAGCCCTTTATAAGAACACTAAAGAGGCCCTTTAACTTGAAACTGAGCACAACTGCAAAAATGATCTTTTATTTAAAACAGAAAATTCTTTACTAGACTTAGGCCCCTATGCTAATCAAGCGGTGTAAATTGCGGTATACACTATGTTACACGTTTATGTTAATCTATTCACTCGCAATATTACGGCAATCAGTCCACATCTGTAAATCCTGCCTTGTCCACAGGAGTTTTCAGTGTAGGAAGTCTGTGTTCACTCAGTATCTTACACCAAACCAAGCTTTACGGATGAGAAATGGCTCTAGGAACCAGTAGAAAATGAGAATGTCATGATTATTATAATGAACTAGAGAATTGCCCGTCAAAAAATGACGGCAATGAAATTGTAAGGTAGATAATGCTGTTTGGTGTATAATAATGAAATATATAATACATTAATAAATGAATATACTTTACCTATTTTGAAGCATTGTGTTGAAGAGCTGGCAATCTGTTTTGATGTTGCTGCAGCATTAGTGGTGTGGAGATGCTGTGTAAGCGTGCTGAATGTGTGTAGTGTAATAGTGTGCGTGCGCGAGACAAAACCGTTAGCGTAGTTGTGTACGTCCGCATTGTTCTAAAATGGCAGGTAATGTGTGGTATATGTCTGTATCGGAATATCCGTAGGTGTTTTGCGGTGTTTTGCGTGTTTCTTGTGGCGTTTTGCGTGTTTAGAATGCTGTAGCCTCGTTTTCGTTTTGTTCGGCGGCCATTTTTTCTCTCACTTAGAGAATTTTTGAGTGTCTAAACTCTTTTATTTTGAGTTAATTAAGGTGTAACTTCATTTTTTTAGGTCCTGGATGCTTCCTCTTGCTGTAGGTAAGCTTTTTATGTATGTGTTGTGTGTATTTATTGTGTTTTTCATTTTTTCCTGTTCGCGGATTGCGGCCGATTTTTGCGAGGTCGTAATGAGTGGTAATGTGTCTCGTATGTTGTTTGCGTTGCGACGTATAGTGTGCGAGTGTCGCAGTTGCTGGCAAGGAGTGCCTGTGGTGCTCCATGCCAGCAACTGCGGCTCTCGCCTGCAAGCGTGAGCAACAGCTTGAGCAGGCTCGTCTGTCACAACTACAGTATATATGTGATAAGAACAAGCGCCATAACTGGGGCAATAAATCATAAATATTTATATATGTATATATATAATTTTTTTATTTATTTATATTTATTTACATTATATATATGCAACAATTGTATTTATATATGTATTGATACTCGGTTGTGTGCTACCCTGGTTGTTGTATAATAAAACAGACATAAAAATAAGATATCACATTTTTATTACACTTATGTTTGTATTGGACTGTTAAGTGTCAAATTATGATGAATTTTTGGTTACATAGTTACATAGTAATTGAGGTTGTAAGAAAGACTTTTAGTCTATTGTTTTTGGTGCTATACTTTCTCTTTAACTGCTGGGGCACTCAGCAAATGTGCTCTTTGGTACCCGTAATATTTTCTTCAGCTATTTGATGTTACGTCACTGCCCTGATTTGTGAATGATCCGTAAAGTCTTATTAGCATAGGGTTTTGGTGTAAAAGTCTAATGAAGTAACTCGTAATGTTTTGGCCTTGCAAAAATCTGTGGTATATTTTTGCCACAGTCACTCGCAGCAGTTCTCTTGCAACGTTTCCGGGAGGGGTGACTAACATAGCTAGGGAGATTTACTTTGCTATCAAAATCTCTATTAGCATAGAGATTATGAGTGCATCGTTAAAGGAGAATTTATAGTGTCTGAAAACACTTTTTTACATGAATAAATACCAAAATAAACATTTACCTTGAATTTAGCAGAATGTCTTGTAATTTCTGACATTTGAAAATTATGGTTATCACCCTCTCCAAACCCAGGCAAAAATTTGCATCACATTCATAATTAGTTTTGGCCTATCAGGAAAAAGCTGAGGTTAGCGGAATTATTTGATTAAAACTCTGGGGTTCCTGTTTGTGTTGCAAAGCAGCCTTGGATATATAGTGTGGTCCATGTTAGAAGGTGCTATGGCAGCAGCATAGCACACAAACAGACAGGAAGCAACAGGGAGGGTCATATTCCAGCATTGACTTGGGGGCTGACATCAGTGCTCTCCTATTGGCTGAGGAAGACACAGCAGGTGAATAATGGGTTAAAATATGTCCCATACTGCTGCATGCTGATTGGGGGATCAGGTACACTTATGTTTGTATTGGACTGTTAAGTGTCAAATTATGATGAACTTTCATCATTTTCTATTACATAGTAATTGAGGTTCAAAAAAATACTTTGAGTCTATTGTTTTTGGTGCTATACTTTCTCTTTAACTGCTGCGGCACTCAGCAAAGGTTTTAAAAACATTTCTGAGTGCTCTTTGGTACCCGTAATATTTTCTTCAGCTATTTGATGTTACGGCACTGCCCTGATTTGCGAATGATCTGTAAAGTCTTATTAGCATAGGGTTTTGGTGTAAAACTCTAATAAAGTAACTGCAAAAATCTGTGGTATATTTTTGCCACAGTCACTCGCAGCAGTTCTCTTGCAAAGTTTCCGGGATGGGTGACTAACATAGCTAGGGAGATTTACTTTGCTATTAAAATCTCTATTAGCATAGATACCTTAGTTTCTTATTTTCCAGATATGTTCAATAAATTGTCATTCAAGCTATATTTTCTACTGTCTATATTTAGCAGAACGAACTAGACTAAAATGCACTGTGCTCCATTTCCAATCGAGCAGACTTCATTATTTTACCAATCATTCACAATAATAATGAATAACACAGCACTGCCTCAATAGAAGAGAAACATGATTTATTATGATCAAATAATCCAGAGATGGAGATCTTGTGGCCCTTTGCCTGATTCCATGTGGCTGAATTTTTGCAAACATTTCAAACTAGGTGAATCCATTCCTCTCTCCCATATTCAAGAAGTAGAATTGCATTATAGGAACACTGATAGACAGCAACAGCCAGGACATGTCCAAACAACGCTTGCAAAGGGGGCTATATGAATTGAATGAAGCATGTAAAATATAATGTTCTGGACTAATCCATCATATAAAAAGAACAATGAATTCACCTTACCACTTGGAAAATTTGATTTTTTTTCTCTGCTCACTAACACCAAAAAAAACTAAACAAAAATAAAGTTATTTATTTTGCAATATGTAAAAAAACATGTTTATTTCACTGCTAAATATTTAAAATATGGGCACATTTTCAAGGTTCTTTATTAAAATTCACGTTTTGTGCACCTTGTTGACAAGATTCAATTTAAATTCTAAAAGCCCTTGCCCCTGCAGACATTGTCAGTGATATGATAAAGCTAATTAAGGCATGTCTGGTGCTAACAGTTTCATTAGAGGAGATAATATTGCAGAAGAAAAATAAGAAATCATTATGATGAATGTCTCAACATTACATTACATGTTAATGAAGTGTAAATGATCTAATTATTTTTTAAAGAAAACAGATTCGATTAAACTGTCAGAATTAAATTGGAAAGGACAGCTTATTGTACTTTTTATGTACAGACAAGTTAGCATTAATTAGGCACAATGTACAGGAACAAATGAGGCACAACCCTCGTTGAACAATCATGCATCTGTAGCTCAAGGCATGATTCATGAAAAACTGTAATAGAGAAATATTGTAAGCCACTTTAATACAGCTATGTATCAGCGAAAAATATGTCAATGTGAAGAGATGTATGGCTCTTGCTATCCATAAACATTTACAGAAGAAAAAGCATACAGAAAAAAGAAATCATGAGCACTGTTTTAAACAAAATAGGTTTACCATTTGACTTATCATAAAGCAGTTTTATAGTTATAGAGTAATCTCTTGTAGGACAAATAATTTTTATAGTAACTAGGGGCAGCCACTTTTGGCACAAAGTCAATCACAGTTAATTTATTCATTGGATAAAGATTTTAAGATTAACACTTTGCATTTTGGGGTTTTGTGGACGCCCATGGTAATCTAAAGCATAACCAATGGGTTCATATAGCCATACAGACCTTCATAATACACTATAATTAAACCATAGGGTCCCTATGGACCCCCATAGCCTTTAATTAATTCCTGTACCATGCGGCCTTATGGGCCCCATGGTGTACAATACTAAAATCATTGGGGACCTTCATTGTATGCAAATCTAACCCACTACCATGGGGTTCCCTAAGAACATCATGGCACACTTACTACTATAAGGGTCCTTATGGTCTTCCCCATTGGGGTTCACAAGGAACCCTGTAGTCCCTGTCACTACCCCCTAATTAAATAAATTAAATTAACTAAATAATGACTGAAAATAAATAGACTTACTAAAAATGGTTTTGTTTTAGTAGTAGTATAGTATATAGTAGAGACCGCCAAGGTATAGGGGCTATGTTTAGGTTTCATGGGGGTCCAAAGGGACCCTCATTTCAAAGGGTTAATTTTAGGTTCCATGGAAGTCCATAGTGTCCCCCATGGTTATGCTTTAGATTACCATAGAGGTCCATAGGGACCCCCATGGTAATTGGTTAATATTATGTGCCACAGAACAATGGTTGGGGGGAGGGGAGCCCTATGGCCCCTCTGGGTGTTGACTGGGGTCCTGAGAGATACCAGAGCTCATAGGCGTAGCTTCTTCATAGGTCGGATTTTAGCAATCCAGGCTTCTCTGGGGCATTTTTCTGCTCAGATAACATCCAGGGAGTCATGATTTAAAGATTTTGAAAATAGTTATGGGACAGTCCCTTAGGATCATTTCAAGCACTCAGATGGCCATTCTCCGGGATTATATTTACACTAGCGAATTGCCCGTCAAAAAATGACGGCAATGAAATTGTAAGGTAGCTAATGCTGTTTGGTGTATAATAATGAAATATATAATACATTAATAAATGAATATACTTTACCTATTTTGAAGCATTGTGTTGAAGAGCTGGCAATCTGTTTTGATGTTGCTGGAGCATTAGTGGTGTGGAGCTGCTGTGTAAGCATGATGAATGTGTGCAGTGTAATAGTGTGCGTGCGGAAGACCAAACCGTTAGCGTAGTTGTGTACTTTCGCATTGGGGTAAAATGGCGGGCAATGTGTGGTATGAATATCCGTAGGTCGTTTGTGGCGTTTTGCGAGTTTCTTATGGTGTTTTGCGAGTTTAGAGTGCTGTAGCCTCGTTTTCGTTTTGTTCGGCGGCCATTTTTTCTGTCGCTTACAGTTTTTTTTAGTGTTTAAACTCTTTTATTTCGAGTAAAATGAAGGTCTAAGTTGCATTTTTGAGGTCCTGGGTGCTCCCTCTTGGTGTAGGTAAGGTTTTTATGTATGTGCTGTGTGTATGTATTGTGTTTTAAATTTTGTAATGTTCGCGAGTTGCGTCCGAGTGTTGCGAGGCCGTAATGTGTGTGAACGTGTGTCGTATGTTGTTTGCGAGTGTCGTAATGTGTGTGTCGTGCTCTTTGGGTTGCGATGTGAACTTTGCGAGGGTCGCAGTAGCTGGCATGGAGTGCCTATGGCGCTCCATGCAAGCAACTGAGACCCTCGCCCAGTGCCCTCGCTTCGCCGCGAGGGCCGCGGGCTCGCTATGCGAGCCCGCAGCGTTAGCAACAACTCGTACGCTCACAACTATATATGTGATTTATGATTTGATAGTTCGGTGGTGTTTTCTGAGAGAACTTTACTTAATTATTTACTTACAAAATTGTCTTTGCTTTGTATTCACCATTTTTTCCTCAAGTGAATCATTACTGATATATTTACCATTGTGTATGCTACAATATTACACCAATGGGCAACTCTAGTTTACTAATTATCTTATTGTGTGTGCTATTAAGATTACAGTCTGCTTGTCTTTCTCTCTGGTGGCAATGTAATTCGATATTAAAGTATAAATATTTTTAAGAGGCTTAGCATATTTTGTATTATTGCTCAGTTGATCATTGTTTTTTATATTTTGTCCTAATAACATTAATTTTGTATTGCCTTATGAATATTCAAATAAATTGTAATTGTTCAGTGACATTTTTTTAGATTTTATATACGTGTTTGGAGATATTTTCTATTGGGCTCATACAACAAATGTATTTAAATAAATAGGACAGAATATATATAGGAAAGGAGTTACTCAGAAAATAGAAATATTTTCCTTTATATGTCAAATATACTCATTAAAGAGTTACACTGTGAGTGATACACTTTTATAGGATTAACTAAAATGCCTTAAAAAGAACAAAAAGTCAGAAATAAAACTATCTGACTTTTAGATTGATGTCAAACCCCCTTAAGGCAAACCTGCTGTGACCTTACAGGATATAACACCATACAAATGTGGAAAATATTTTTATAGATACCAAGGTAATTCTATTAAAAGCTAATTTATCTAAATGTTCAAATATTGTTTTTTTGGTATATAATTGCAACCATTTGTAACCATAAAACTAAACACATTTTTTTATAAAAACTATTGTAACAGTTTCTGAACATTTGCCTGATTAGATAAAACTGCATTGTGTTAATTGGTACCCGACAGCTAGTGGCTTAAGAAAAAATGGGGTGCTAAACAAATATAACCATTTAAATTACAAATATTTCAGTTGATATGTTTAATTAGTTAAATGTGGTGTCTCATTTATAAAAGTAGGAAATGCATGAGCTAAAAAACTATAGTTTAGTTTATAGGTAGACAATAATTATGGTGAGAAACAAGCTGATACATCTGTACTATCGCAGCATATTTATATATTTGGAGTGCTACTGTTGGGACAAAATCCCCTACAAAAAGTTAGTCACATTGTTTGTGCTGTTTTCATTGCAGTATGAAACTTTACCATATTGTATTTGCCACAAATGTCTTGATTTGATTGTATTATCATATTCACTGATGCTGCAAGTGCAATAGTTTTATGTTGGTTGAGTGTGGTGCACCATAAACACACCACCTGCTTCAATTTTGCAAGTTGCTCCATTTTGAAACATCTGATTCAAAGGACCACTATGGTCATGTTTTCAAAACGTACTTTTGTGAAGAACCACACTTTCCCTCTTCACCATCGCAAAATCTGAAAGCTGCAGTTCCACCTCCGGCCGACAGTTGGCGCTGCCAATTTTAGCATATAAGGCGCGCCGACAGAAGAGGCCTTGAGCTATGAGAGGTGTGCCCGAGGCTCTGAGGGGGCCGAGTGCCCGCGCCGAACATAGAGATGGCCTGTCTGTCGATTTAGCGCCGTCGAGTTGCGCCACGTCGGAGGGGGAAATAGGTCTTTGCCTTCCCTGGAACTTGATGGTGCCCGAAAACTCACAGCGCCCTCTGGCGGGTGGCACCTGTAACTGCAACTGTCAGTGCTGCAGAAGAAATGCACAGGCAAAGAGGGATAGATCAAACCACACTTAAAAATAGGCAAAATGTTTTTTTCGAGTCTAAAAATAAACACAGCCTCTAAGTTGTTATATACACTTATGCTACTGTTTTTGTGTCCTTTAGTCATTTCTGACTCTCTGTGAATTCATGGACCACAACACACCACGCTGAACCACTTGGTGTTCATGGCAGTGATACTGTGATGGGTTGCCAGTTGCTTCTATATTGGGCCACTTCATAAAGCTCTTGGTATTCCTAAGTGGTCTCCCATTCAAGTACTGACAAGGCCAAGTCTGCTCCATTTCAGGGGCTGTAACCTTTTGGTTCCCTGACTGAAAAAAAACACAGGTTGCAGTGCTAAAAGCACCGAATTCCTAACCACTGGATCACCTGGTGGAATCTACCATTTTGGTTTCAACAGAGCAAGGTCTTAGGGTGGGAGGAGACTTTGAATGCGCAGGAAGTACCTATCTGTACAATGGTAACTTGGCTATTACAACTACCAGTTCTCCCAAGAGGGATAAAAGGAAGCTAATTAGTATACAAGGACACACAGGGCCTCATTCAATTGCGATGTGGCCAATTGAATAGGGCTCTATATAAGCACAGAGCCTATTTTGTTTACAGACGTTTTTAGTTAGTGAAGACCTTGCTTTTGGATAGAAGTTCACTAACTAAAAACGTCTGTAAAAAAAAATAGGCCCTGTGCTTATATAGAGCCCTATTGAATTGGCCACATCACAATTGGATGAGGCCCACAGTCCTGAGGAAGTAATGGGCAGCAGCTGACAATTAAACAAAATGAAAGCTTGTAGTGAAGCAGGGATGTCTAAATTCTGTCCTGCTGGGCCCCACACAGGCCTGGATTTGAGGATTACCTTTCTGTGCACAGCTGAGTCTATTAGGATGACTGAAGAAGCAATAGTCTCACCTGGGTGCAGAAGCATTATCCACAAATCCAGGCCTGTGTGAGCTTGGACTGCAGTAAAGCCTAATTGCATATACCGTAGTTGTTTTAAAAAATACAAAAAAACATTTGCCCATTATGTTGATAAGTTTCCTAAAATATAATAAAGAAAAAACTGACCACTATAGTCAGAAAGTTAAACTGCTCTTGGGGACTTGTCCTCTGTCAGCCAATGAGATCTGCTGACTTAAGTATGCTCTGTGCATTTCCTGTTAGTTTCAATAAAGTTTAAAAAGGATTCACTTAATATTTTTTACGCAAACATTTTTTTTGTAATGATTAAAACTTGCTTTTTTAAATGCATGAAAAAATCTAAAGATCAACCAGCTTTTTATGCTTTAAGTAAACAATAGTGGTCCTTTCCCTCTTCCCTTACGCAAAAGATTGGCAGCAGCAGTGCCGCCGCCAACCGCTAGATGTTGCTGCCGATTTTTGGAATAATGCTGTGCATTGCATATAAGGGTGCCAACAGAAGAGGCCTTGAGCTATGAGAGGAAGCCCAATGGCCTTTAGGGTCGAAAGCCCAGGGCCCGAGACGAACATAGCGATGGTCTCGCTGTCGATTCAGCACCGTCGAGTTGAGCCACGTCGGAGGGGGGAATAATTATAGGCCTTCCCTGAAACCTGACAGTGCTATCTAGCGGCTACTTGCTGGCACTGCAGCTGTCAGTGCTGGCGATTTCTTGCACATACCCAAAAGGATAGTTCCACAATATTATCTAAAAAATAATTTTGTCTTGAATCCATTAAAAATGCAGGTTTTATATTAAACAGTGTTTTTCCATTTGTTTCTCAACTAGCGATTCATGGGCCAATTGCCCCTCATAGTGTAAACAATTAGGCTACATATATTGTTTATCAAATGTGTTGCCATTTGAACCATCTGGTTTAGTGCTCTCTGCTCATGACCACTCCATAGAATCCACCAATTTCCTCTGATGAAGCAGATCATGTGTACAAGAATCACATTAGGCAGAGACTTATCTACACAATGTTCCTCGTCTTCATTCTTTTGAAATAATTTTAATATTATATAATGTATTCGTTTATTTCAGCCATGTGGATTATGATTTGGCTGCTTGTTGAAAATGTTACAAATAACATTAATAGCTATAGCTTGAATATCATCCTTCGATCCTGGTTTAATTGGTGTAATCAGTCCTACAATGACTCTACCCTGGTTCCATTTTTGGAAGAGATTATTAGAAGTGGCCTGGAACATGGATGAAATGAGAAGAGGAAGGAGATAATGAAAGCAAAGAGACTGAAACCAGTTCTGTCTAAACCAATCAATGGATGTCAAGCGCAAATATTGAATTTGCAGGGGTATCATTAGGGCATCTGGAGGTTATTGATATAATCTTATGGAAGGGACTAAATGAGGGTTCTTCTCTTGAACTGGAGCATCTGCAGAGTCTGACTGTATCTACAAATATTCTACACCGCTACACCTACCTAGACTATAACAACCTCTGTGTGGTAAAACAAACATGTTCAGTTGTCTTCAAGACTTCTGAAGGACTGTTTTATGAAGAAAATATAAATACTGCACCTACACCACATCTACCTGCAGCCAAGTTGGACCCTGTTCTGCAGAGTCAATTTAACTACAGTGTTTACTGAACAGGCATGGCACCCAAGGGGTTAATTCAAGTCAGTGAAGGATAGGGGTGTTACACAACAATAGACACATTTGCATAAAAATATATGCTCATTCATGCGAATTTCTATGGGAACTTACAGAATCCAATTGAATAAAGGCCATAAAATGGTGTGATAATAATTACAATAATGAGAACCAAAGCTCATTAATGGTTCTCATGCTGACTGGAACATTTACTCTAATTCAGATTTTTTTAATTGCACCCGTATCACTAATTTCTACCAGGAAGAAAGAGAAAATTGATTTTTATAGACTTCAATAGAACTGTAATAATGGAAATCATACCAATCATATAATAATTTTAAGAAAGGAAAATGAAGAATTATACTGGTAAATTATGAAACAGCATAACGGTTCTAGCAAAAGTATTCAGTGTCTGGTTGGACTAAAATGATTTAAATAATTTAGAATTAGCATCTACCATCTCACTACTGAACCCTTTTCACCCCTGCGTTGAGCTTAATTTTGACACATTATGTGAGTTATTTGCAAAAGACAAGTTGTGGTGTTATTTCAGCTCACATTTTCAAAATATAAAAATTTAGGAGAACACGTGTAATATTTCTATTGAAAAACAGACTTCAGAATCAGAATTTAAAAGTACACTTTTTAATGCTTTATGTTTTAAGTATATACACATATTCTAGTGCTTTTTTTCTGCATTTTACACACACCTATTATTATTTCTATAGACCCTGGAGAATCAAGACAAACCACTTGTTTGTGCCTATCTCTTTGTAATGAAAAAATAAATCAACTAGGTAAAATTCAGTAATAATAATACAAAAATAATATTAATTATTTTTTTTATGAAAATGTCACAAAGTCAGTGAAAAATAGAGCAACATTTGTCCTATAAACACTATCACGAAAACATTTTTTTTTATAAAAATCAGCTATTGAAAAAAAAATTACCATTTTTATATTAGTTACTTAAATGTAACTCATCGGTGATCACTATTACCATGGTTGGTGCTCATCTGAGAGCTATATCATGTATCCCCTTATTTGAAAGACTGCCCTCTCATCCAGTGAAATTTTTAACTGGAAGGGGTTGGAATCTTTTTTTAAGAACTCTCTATGACAAGCTAACAACAATACTTAACACAATAGGCCACAACAATACTTATTACAACTGCCATTGAAACAAGCAGCTAATCCCCAGATAACTGGAAGGACATGCACTGTCGGAGCTACTGCCGGTGCAATGCACCGAGGCCCTCCTCTGGGCCCAGTGAAGTCTAATCTTGGGGGGTCCAGGTGAGAGAGCCTGGGAACCTACCTGGAGGCAAATTAGAAATTAAATTGAAAGCACTGGAGCCTGTCCAGAGGAAGAGGGAAGGTAGCTCTGCCGCCCCTACTGTGCTCTGCCGTGCATGTATATATATATATATATACTAGCGAATTGCCCGTCAAAAAATGACGGCAATGAAATTGTAAGGTAGCTAATGCTGTTTGGTGTATAATAAATATGTAATACATTACTAATTGAATATACTGTACCTATTTTGAAGCATTGTGTTGAAGAGCTGACAATCTGTGTTGATGTTGCTGCAGCATTAGTGGTGTGGAGCTGCTGTGTAAGCGTGATGAATGTGTGCACTGTGTGGTATGAATATCCGTAGGTGGTTTGTTGCGTTTTGCGAGTTTGTTGTGGTGTTTTGCGAGTTTCTTGTGGTGTTTTGCAAGTTTAGAGTGCTGTAGCCTCGTTTTCGTTTTGTTCGGCGGCCATTTTTTCTCTCGCTTAGATTTTTTTTTAGTCTCTAAACTGTTTTATTTCGAGTAAAATTGAGGTGTAAGTTGTATTTTTGAGGTCCTGGGTGCTCCCTCTTGGTGTAGGTAAGGTTTTTATGTATGTGCTGTGTGTATGTATTGTGTTTTACATTTTGTAATGTTCGCGAGTTGCGTCCGAGTGTTGCGAGGCCGTAATGTGTGTGAACGTGTGTCGTATGTTGTTTGCGAGTGTCGTAATGTGTGTGTCGTGCTGTTTGGTTTGCGACGTGAAGTTTGCGAGGGTCGCAGGCCCTCGCTTCGCGAGGGTCCTCAGTTGCTGGCAAGGAGCGCCTTCGGCGCTCCATGCCAGCAACTGAGACCCTCGGCCACTGCCCTCGCTTCGCGAGGGCCGCGGGCTCGCTACGCGAGCCCGCAGCGTTAGCAACAACTCGTACGCTCACAACTATATATATATATTTATTTAATGTAAATGGAGCTCTAAGCAGTGCTGTTATATATATTATTTTATATATTACTGTATAATGTTTTGATAAGTGGTATGTAACAATTTTGCTATTTTATTCCAATATGGAATATAATGGAGGGGTTGCAGGGAAGGGGGTACCAGCACAAAAAAAACATTTATATATATAACAAAATATGTTTTGCACCTGGGCCCTCCATTCACTAGCTCCGCCACTGAGGACATGGATCCCCTTGCTTGAAATAGAAGTGTCCCTTATCTCACAGGATCAATCCCATGACTCTCTCATGGTATAAATTGTATATGGGGGCTCTTTTACAGCTCTAGTCCAGCAATAATCCATAGTAACTAACATAGTCAAGAATATATTTTAAAATATGGGACTTCATTCTTTCCAAATAGGGGGCTCTTTCTTGTATGGATTTGAGGGTGGTAGAAAGGGGCTCTTTTAATGGCACACCACCTGGTAATCTCTATAGTGGTCAAGTGTATACACACGATAGCACATTTGTGTTAATATGTGGACATCTACAAATAAATTAGAAAACCCATTTCCTATATAAATCAATTTCTTTTGCACAGAAAAAGTGTATCAAAAATATTTATCATGTATTTCAGCATTGGTGCTAGGATACTGAAATTAATTTACTGAACAAATGAAAATAATATTTAGGATAGAAACACAGAGCCCTATTCAATTGTGCAATCGTAAGTTACTGGAGCCTGTAAGTGAGGCAGAAAGTTAATTTGCAATTCAATTGGCGTCTTTTTGCGGGCTCCAAACAGGTTACGGGCTTGGAAACTTTTCGGTTGTTAAACCCGGAACTTACAGCCTCCCGAAGCCTTTGATCTTTCCTGTTCGCAAGAGTTACGATCGCTAAAATCGCAAATTTCTATTCAATTGCTCCAATACCCCCAAGCCCACAAATGTTTTCATACCCGTAAACGGCAATTGTAGGAGAAAATACTATGAGTGCTAGGGAGGGGGGTTTAACCCCTGTCCATAGCACTGTAAATGCAAATAAAAAATCAATACTGCACTGTAAATGACGGGGAAAGTGATAAAAGACATTAGATTTAATTGTACAACAGTGTCAAGATCACAAATTGGCAATGAAAATATTTATTTTATTATGTGTCATTTCGGGTTTATATCAATCTCACGAATCAATGAGTTAATACATATCAGGCCACCCATATGGACTAGAACAATATCTGCATTCACTTTTATTATTTTGTATTTTGCGGTTTTGCAAGGCTGATTGCATATCGGACCTCTAAATGCTAATTGATTGACATGTAATCTCCATGACATCATGACGACAGTCTCATTTTCGATTGGCTGTTTCGAAATGGGTGGTTACAGACTTGCTTAATTGATCATGTCCCCGCCCTGAAGTGCTACGGATGAGTTTATGGTTTACGGTTTCGGCTTTCTGCCCTTAACTTGCGGGCTTGTTCAATTGAATAGCACCGGAATTGTAGCAGACTGCAAACCCACAGCAGGCCCGCAGACATACGGTCTGCAAACTGCAAGATGTGGGCTTCAAATTGAATCAGGCACACAGTTTTCATTCTTGTACTCTTCCTTATTTTAAAACATAACTTTTATTGATTCTAATAATATTTCTTAATCTTCATTACATTTAGGAATAATACCATGTGAAAAAGTATTTTTATATGTACCAAGAGATAGAAAAATCTTAATGTAATGAACCTTTTATCCACTTGGAGCCTTGCTGAATTAAAAATAAATATAATGTACAATCTTATACAAATGAATTTCTATTTGGTTAAATAACTTGTTCCTAGACAATAATCTTAGGAATAATCAAGTTATTATTTCTAATGATATTTTGTTAATGATATATATATATATATATATATATGGTACTGGCAATATGTTATGGCAATGTGTTGAATGCCTGGGCAATGTGTAGAATCTTTGAATCTTAACATGGTCATTCTGTAGAGTGACCGGGCAATGTGTTGAATGCGTTGTTTTATTTATTACAGAGCTGATTCGCTGATTCAAGAACCCTACACCCAAAATATCTTCTAGTAGCAGGTGTCATGAGCACAAGACAAAATTGGCTAGACTGTGAATTAGAGAAAATGGATTACATTATGGTCTAAAAATTTGGCATGAACCACCCCCAGAGACCAGAACCGACATTATACTGAAAACAGTATGGATCCATTTTAAGAATATTTGTCATTATCAAATTAACGTTGGATTTAAGGGAAGGCAAAGAATATAATCATCCTCCAACGTGTTGACAGAGGGGCCGTTGCTACGTTCAGCACAGGCAGTTGTCGCCCCCAGCTCATTAGGCGCGCCTCTCATAGCTCAAGGCCCCTTTGGTCGGCGCGTCTTATATATATTGAGTTGTTTTTGTAACTAAAACACAGACAAAGAATATTGGTTTATGTTTACTGTTTTATTTATTAAGTTATATGGCATATTAACATCACGCATTAAATGAATGTGTTTCCAAACAGTGCGTGTGCAGAGCTACCCGTCAGCTCTGTCATTCAAAGTGCAACAGTTCTTTGCCTTGCTCTAATAAATTATCCTTATGATTAACTATGGTTGATTTGGACTAATAATTCAAAAACTTTGTTGTCATTATTCTACACATTGCCCGGGCATTGTACACAAGGCCCGCATTTCACACATTGCCTGTAACATATATATATATATATATATATATTTATATATATATATATATATATATATATATATATATATATATATATATATAAATATATATATATACAGTATCTCCCAAAAGTGAGTACACCCCTCACATTTTTGTAAATATTTTATTATATCTTTTCATGTAACACTGAAGAAATGACACTCTCTATAATGTAAAGTAGTAAGTGTACAGCCTGTGTGTATTGCTGTCCCCTCAAAATAACTCAATACACAGCCATTAATGTCTAAAGAGTTGCCAAGCATGTCTCCAGACCTAAACCCTATTGAGCATCTGTGGGGCATCCTTAAATGGAAGTTGGGGGAGTGCAACTTCTCTAACATCCACCATCTCTGTGATGTCATTATGGAGGAGTGGAAGAGGACTCCAGTGGCAACCTGTGAAGCTCTGGTGAACTCCATGCCCATGAGAGTTAAGGCAGTGCTGGAAAATAATGATGGCTACACAAAATATTAATACTTTGGGCCCAATTTGGACATTTCCACTTAGGGATGTACTCACTTTTGTTGCCAACGGTTTAGACATTAATGGCTGTGTGTTGAGTTATTTTGAGGGAACAGCAAATTTACAGTGTTATGCAGGCTGTACACTTACTACTTTACATTGTAGCAAAGTGTCATTTCTTCAGAGTTGTCACATGAAAAGATATAGTAACATATTTACAAAAATGTGAGGGGTGTACTCATTTTTGGGTATTTTTGAGATACTCTAATATGTCCAGGAATTGTCACATTAAATGTAATAACACTTAAACTAAATTACTTGAGATACTAACTATATATATATATATATATATATATATATATATATATATATATATATATATATATATATATATATATATATATATATATACTGTATTATATATATATATAATTAGATTCACCCATCCTTTTAATTATTATTATTAATATCTTATTTATGCTTTTTTCTTATACTTTTCTAAACAAAAATGTTTTTGAACATGGGGATTTCTATTGTTGTTCTTAATTAACGAAGAAACTATAGTAGATATAATAGAGGAAATGGTCCCTTTTAAGGAGCCCTAGTCCACCCTGATGCATTTCAAATGAAAATTACAGTTATTGCACTGCACTCTGGAAAAGAGGACGGGGATATGCAAACCAGTCCATAATGCATTTTCACTGTTTAATCCCACCAAAAAATGTATACATGCCTTCAGATATAACTCACCTTGCATGCATGCAATTGAAAAAATATGCACAAGTTAGGACACCTACCCACAGAGACTCAATGAATCCTAAGTGTATCTCATCAGTGTGAAGCTGGTACCTAACTCCAGTAATAGATGTTGTTGGAAGATTAGTAATCACAACATCATTTAACTTATGGTGGGCAAAAGAGTGATTGAAGCCCTCCACCATATATATGGAAATAAGACCCCTCTTTTGAAAGAGTAGGCCACTTACCACACTTTTGTCTATTTTGTTTTTATGTTATTTGGTTGTCCAGTATTTTTTGTTTGGGGGACCAGACTTAGCCTTATATAGCACTCATTTGCATTTGTTACCTGTAGTTTGATGGATGTGACACCCTTCATATTAAAGAGGACATTCTTTTTCCAACAAGGGATCTCATAGTTCTCTATATACTGTGGGAGAGAAAATGGGCCTTAAAGAGAACTCCACATGTCCTCACTTAGAGCACCCAAGAAATGCCTCTATCAGTTCCCTCAGCACTGGTAGATGGACTAGACATTCATCCTTAATCATTAGCCCAGAGCACAGGCAAGGGAGAAGCTGGAGAGAACAACTAGGACACATCATCAACACCCTAGAAATAGGGGTTAAAATTAGAAAAGAAGACCAACTATCGATGCTAGTGATGTGCTTTATATTATATATCACTGTCAGCAATACTAAAATGCTTATTAAAATAACAAGAGCTTAATCTATCTTATTTATCAATTGTACTCCATAACAATTTTTTCTTTTGTGCACTTCCATTACTGTGTTCTTTATAATGCAGAATGTGGTGTATTTGATAATCAATTTTACTTGTACTTTTGCATACAATATAAGGTTAAGGTTAATAAGATTCAGTGGAAAATTGCTTATGAAGCAATGCACAGTTTGATTTGTGTATCTTATTACTTATTAGGCTAACCCGCTTGCTAATAGAATGCCAACATCTATTACATGCATAATGTATCAAAATTTCAGTTGCAGCAGCACAGCCCAGTTTTGTTTCAGCAAGATTATTAGTAAAATTGGGAATGCAATTTGTCTTTTATTTTGAGACATAATCTTGGCATACATTTTCCTGTAAATGAATTAACCTATTTAGATAATATTTAATAATCAGAAGGTGTAAATCACATCATTTTTAAGTACTACTAATTAATTGCTATAGTGCACTGCACGTCTGGTTTGCTATTTTTATATCCAAATAATGCTTTTAAAATGCTGTCCATAAGGCCAAATTGGCAGTGTAATGTATAATAGGGTAATCTGTTTGATGGGTGCCGTTTTAAATGTCACCTTTTCCATGTAAGTTTAAGTCTTCCAAAATAATTTAAGGAGTCAGCAAAAATATTATATGTCTTTCAAAAACTATGAAATATCCTATTCTCTCAATTCAGGGTGAATTATATTTTACATCTATCTATCTATCTATCTATCTATCTATCTATCTATCTATCTATCTCCTACTATTATTATTTATCTTTATGCCTAGATGTAACAAATATGTGATCACTACTACCATAGTGTTCATCTGAGAGCTATAATGTCACATGCGCTCATCTCCTAAGTGCTCCGAGTTTCAATTCTTCAACTGCTCGCGTCGCTATGTGAGGCGCACAGCCGATGAGCACCTTCGGCGTTTATCGGCTAAGTGCTCCAAACTCTAAAGATTTCTGTGCTTAAATGGCTCCCCTCGCTATGCAAGGCTCGCAAGCGTGACAATGATTCACAGTTTGACAACTATTATATGTGATATATCCAAGCATCCCAGAACAAATTAACAAAAATATATAGTCTTTCTTATAATACATCATTATTAATAATTACATCAATCTTGAGAGATATTTTGGAAGGAGAATATATATATATACTAGTAACTTGCCCGTCAAAAATGATGGGATTATATTTGATGTGTCTCTCCCCCCCCCCCGGCCTGTGTCTCTTTCACCCACTCCCTCCCCTGTGTCTCTTCCCCCTCTCCCCTGTATGCCTTCCCCTCCCCTGTGTCTATTTCCCCCATATCTCTTTCCCTGTGTCTCTTTTCCCCTCCCTGTGTCTCTTTCCCAACCTCCCCTGTGTCTCTTACTCCCCCTCTTCTGTGTCTCTCCCCGTGTCTCCCCCCTCCCCTGTGTCTTCCCCCACTCTCCTGTGTCTCTTCCCCTCTCCCCTGTGTCTCTTTCTCCCATGTCTCTTTCCCCATGCCCCTTCCCCCCTCCCCTGTTTCCATTTTTTCCCCTCCCCTGTGTCTCTTTCCTCCTTCCCCTGTGTCTCTCCCCATGTCTCCCCCCTCCCCTGTGTCTCTCCCCCCTCCCCTGTCTCTTTCCTCTCCTCCCACCCGAATCTGTGTCTTTCTCCCCTTCTCCCTCCCCTGTGTCTCTTCCCCCCTCCTCCCTCCCCTGTGTCTTTACCCCCCTCTCCCCTGTGTCTTTCCCCCTTCCCGTGTCTCTTTCCCCCTCCACCATTCCCTGTGTCTCTTTCCCTCCTCTCTCCCCTCTCTCCTGTTTCTCTTTCCCCCTCCTCTCTCCCCTGTGTCTCTTTCCCCCTCTCCCTCCCCTGTGTCTCTTCCCCTCCTCCCTTCCATGTGTCTCTTTCCCCTTCTCCCTCCCCTGTGTCTTTCTCATCTCCTCCCCCCTGTGTCTTTCCCCCCTCCTTCCTCCCCTCTGTCTTTCTCCCCTCCTCCCCCCCCATCGTGCAATGCGGTGTTAACGCAGAGCGTGCAAGGCCAATGCGCACCCACAGCAAACACTGCATGCTCCACATTGCCTACAATAGATTCCGTAGTGCGCATGCACCTGGGCCTGTAGTGTTACACACTACAGAAACTATTATGGGTAATATATAAGATCCTTCTCCTGGTAAAGAGATATCCTGAAAATAAGACTCAATAAGTTCTCAATGTTGTGATCAATTCAGACTTATATGCACACCTATCTAACTTGGTTATGTTAATGTCAATAGATTGCTTATAAATCAGATTCACAAGATATAGGTACAGTAGTTTCAGTAGATTCTTAATAGTAAAACCAGCTCAGATATATATCATCAACAGTATACCCAAACTGTAAATGTCTATGTTATTCTTAATGGATCACACATAAATCAGATTCCAATTAATACACTCTCAATACTGTATCCAACTCATGCTTATATCAACAACAATCTAAACCAGGTTATAAGGGTGTCAACTACATTATATATAACATAAACAATGTCCTAGTGTAGGGCTGAAAACAACTGTTTATGAAGTGAAAAACATCCTAAATAAATGAATACATGATAGTGTTAATGGATTCTATGGAATCAGCCATAGGATCCTATGGAATCAGCTATAGCTATTAAAAGTCCATAAAAAAGATAAAAGTGTTAAAGTGAATAGATGTGAAAACAGAAGAAAAGGAACAGGGGAGGACCAGGACCTATAGATAAAGACAATAAATAAATACATATAAGAGACTCCCTTGAGAGACTTTCCTATTTTATGCAAGGGATCTCAGCAAGCTTTGGGGCATCCAGTTAATAGAGTCTTCCAGACAGAAGGTATCCCTTGAGGTCACTGTTTATGTCATGTGTATCCGGTCCATATATAATATATTTGATACCATTAGAACCTGCTTCCGACTGTTGATGATAAAAACCTGAGTTGGATACGTTATTGAGAACTTATTTGTTTGAATCTGGTTTATATGTTATCTATTGAGAATAACAAAGACATTTACAACTTGGGTATACTGCTGATGATATCAATCTGAGCTGGTTATACTATTGAGAATTTATTTATCTATATAATGTTAAATCTGGACCATTTAAACTACTGGTGAATTTGATTTATATGTGATCTATTGACATTAACATAGCAGGGTTAGATTGGTGTGTATATAAGCCTCAGTTGATCATAACATTGAGAACTTATTGAATCTTACTTTCAGAATATCTCCTTAGCAGGAGAAGGATCAATTATGAACAAAAGCATATATTTTCATTAATTTATACTGGGATGCTTGGATATGTTATAATACTAATCATCAACATTTTGTGTAATCAAAAAAGTCCTATTTTTTGGTTTATATTATTGTAATTAGTTGTTAAGCACCAGGAAATTATTATAGTGTTTGTTTTTTTGTTTGTTTGTTTGTTATACATTGTTATGTCATTGCCTTTAAACAAGTTTAAAATCACTAAGATAATTTACACTTTGTTGTTGGCAATATTAAGCTTGCTTTGGCCGGACAGGGAATTTCCCCCCTGAACAATAGAGCTATATAGAGTTTCAGGTCACATCTGATGCAGGACAGACCCAGCAGTTGCATTTTATTGGATGACATAAATCTGAATGCATCTGAAAATATCAAATGAACTATCCAGGTTACAAAATTACATTTCTATAAATGGTTTTAGACACTGTTAGTATTGATGAAAAAAACACTACCATGTGGTAATTTTTTGAAGGCTGATATCAAGCTCATAAGTAAAATAATTTACCTTATGATAAGGGGTATTGAACCTGGATTATATAATCAAATAATTGTTAAAATGACTCATATCTCCCAGGTAATTAAGGATTAGTATTAAAGTTAGGCATAGATTATGAAAATAAAGAACAAGAACTCAACTGATGCAACCCCTCTTGATTACCATTGTTATGATAAGGTGTAGTAACAGGACACCATTAGAAGGCAATTTTGATTAAAATCTACCTTTTATTACTACATATTAAAAAGAAAAATAATAAAAAAATCTAAAATATACACAGAATAAGATCATAAAATATATGTACAATCACGTCTAGTCCTCCTGGTAAATGAAAGACATCACTCTTAAAACAGATAATTAGGGGAATGGAGGGGCTAAGTTATGAAGAAAGACTAACCAAATTAAGCTTATTTTCTCTAGAAAAAAGGCGTCTAAGAGGAGATATGATTAACTTATATAAATACATCCAGGGTTAGTAAAAAGAATTGTCAAGGGAGCTTTTTGTACCAAACAAAACGACATCCTTTGAGGTTAGAAGTAAAAAGATTCCACCTTAAATAAAGAAAAGTGTTCTTCACAGTAAGGGTGGTTAATCTGTGGAATTCTCTACCTAAGGAGGTGGTGACAGCGGATTCAATAGATAACTTTAAAAGGGGACTGGATTTATTTCTAATTAAGAAGGGAATTCAGTGTTATTCTGGATCATTAGAGAGAGTGTATTGATCCAGGGAGAAATCCGATCACCAGTATCTGGGGTCAGGAAGGATTTTTTTATTCCCCTTTGAGACCATTGGCTAAGTCTTACTTGCTTTTTTTCTGTTTGCCTTCCTCTGGATTAATTACTAATTAAAAAAAATAGTTAATTAATAATTAACAACTAATTAATTAATAACTCATCCTCATATTGCAGATCAGAGGAGATCTTAAAAAAGGTTGAACTTGATGGACTGAAAGTCTTTTTTCAACCTTAATTACTATGGGCCTCATTCTATTATCGGCCGTAAATCGGCCGTAAGGCTGCGATTCCTTGCGGGGGTTCTGTTAACTCGCGATTCTATTATACGGCCCCGCAAGGATCTCCCCTTACGGCCGGCCGCATATCTTGAAACCGGCCGTAAGCTCTGAAATCTAAAAACTCAAAAATAAATTCAAGCCTGCACTGTACAGCTCTGTAAATGCTAGGGATCATATTGGGGGACATGAGGATTAAAAGTAACCCACTCTCAAGCTTGCACATCAGCCCAAATCCGAGTTCAAATTAACTGTTTATTTTCCGGCTGCGGCGTGGGCGGGTCTGAGGTGCTCCAAGCACTCTGGACTTTTTACATGTATATTTTACGTATATTAAAAAAAATTTTTTTTACGGATTTGAGTATAGGGTAATTATGTGCTATTTTTGCTAACACCGAATATCACTTTATAGACTGCAAAGTGCAGGATGGCTTTATTTGGGCTATTTTATGTGCTTAATTGGTGCTAGCGGGACCTCTTTCCTGCAAGTAAGCTGCGGCTCGCTTTTAGCCTTGCAGAGAGGGTTCCCGGAGCAATTGAATTGCAAATAGGATTTTCTTACGGCCGATTTCCTTGCGCCCGTTTTAGATCAAAGGATTTCCTCCGGCGCGAGCGGCCGCAAGAGATAGCAAGGCTCGGGCCGCAAGCCTGCCGGAATCCCCGGCCGGAGGGGAATAGAATAGCCGAATAGCTTGCGGCTGCGGCCGCTAATAGAATGAGGCCCCAAGTAACTATGTAACTAATAAGTAGTTAGACTATAATAATAGTATATAATACAGCCAAATGCGGAGGATAGTTTAAAGGAACCATTGTATCAGTATATACAGGAACAATATTCAGCAGAAAAATATAATATTCAGCAGAAAAATAGATCAGTTAGATTTATAGGGATATATCTCTAAGCATCATGGTATATATTGGCTTGGACAAAGCTAACACGCGAAACTTGCACATCGGCTGATCTGAGCATCATGTCTTGAGTCCTGCGGTGATGACATTAGTGAAAACCACGATAAGCTAAGAGTATAATCGTACTTATTCTGGGACGCTATACACAACACTTTACCTACTCCTGAAGCTTCAGGTTTGATTATATTCTTAGCAACGAGCAGTTTATTTAAATTGTTCTACTTTGCATAGTGAATTTAGGGGGGTACAGTAAGTGGAGGAACATCAGTACCACCATGTTAGTGTATAGCATGGATATTTTTCTCCTGGAGAGCTAGGGATAGTTAGAGCTTAGTGTAGCTATTTCACATAACGTTTTTAGGAGCCAATGGTAGGCTCCACTACTACCACACTATTATAGGGTTGCTGAAGACTTTTTCCTTTGTCTATTTAACTCTTTATTAAATTGTACACTTTATTTGTAAGCACTTTGTTTCACATTTACCTATTTTTGTTGAGGTATATTATTGTATGAATTCATATTACTCACGTCAGTTAACTACATTATTGTTTTTTGCAGATTTTATTTTTGTATGGTATTTACTGGGGTTATTATTATTATATTCTCCTACATACCATGATGCTTAAAGATATATCCCTACTGATCCATTTTTCTGCTGAATATTGTCCTGTATATACTGATGCAATTGTTCCTTTAAACTATCCTCAGCATTTGGCTGTATTATATACTACTAGCGACTTGCCCTTCAAAAATGACGGGGCAATACAATTGTAAGGCAGGTAATGCTGTTTGCCACAGACAGTAAGTGTTTTGGTGGTCTGAGATCCTTCGGCGCTCATTGTGAGCCTCTCGCTGAGCACCTTTGGCGCTCATCGCATGGCTCGCAATGAGCGCCTTTGGTGCTCATTGCGAGCCTCTTGGTTGGTGTATTTTTTGTTATCAGAGGCGATTTTGCTGTCATTGTTAGGTCCCCTTAGATCTCCTTTTTGCTCTTATTGCAAGCCTGTCCCCTGTAGTTTGTGTCCTATGAGCACCGTTGGCGCTGCTTGTGAGGCGCGCGGTGATTGGCTTTGGCGTTTATTGCTATAGTGCTGTTTTTTGTGTGTATATGTAGGTTTTCCTGATAATTAATTAATTAATAAAGTAATACATTAATATACTTTATCTATTTGGAAGTAATATATGCAGGAAGCATTGTGCTATAGCGCTAACAATCTGTTTTGATGTTCCTGCAGCATCCAATGTAGATTTGCAGTGTTGTGGAGCTGAGGTGTAAGTGTCAGCAATGTGTGCAGTGTGTAGTGTAAAGGCTGCGTGCGTGCGCGAGGGGAAACCCTTAGTGATAGCTGGGTACTTCCGCATTCTGTAATTGAGTGTTGTAAAATGGCAGCGAATGTGTATGTGGTACGCGGGTGTGGATGATTTTGCGTCCTTGCTAATAGTGTATCTTGTACCTCGTATGGGTTTTTGTAAAAGTCGTATGTGCTTGGTGGTGTTTTGCGTCTTTAGGGGTCCTGTAGCCTCGTTTTCTTTTTTTCGGCGGACATTTTTTCTCTTGCTTAGGGGATTTTCGAGTGTCCAAATTTGTGACATTGGACTTAAATTGAGGTGTAACCTCACTTCCAGATGTCCTGGGTGTCCCCCCTTGCTGTGGGTAAGCTTTTTATTTTATTTTTGTGTGTGTTTTTACTGTTTTCCGCTGTGCGGGGTTCGGCCGTTAAGGGCATATTTTTGCAAGTTCGTAATGGTCTTTCTTGCGGCTCGTATTTTTTTGTGTAAGTCCGTATTTAGTCATTGCGTGTTAGAGTGTTTTTTTCAAAGTCCCGCTTCTGTGGCTATTTGTAACCTCTTGTGAGGCAACATAGAGCCTCCACCTCCGCAAATGCGGCCTCTCGCTTTGCAAGGGTCTGCATTGGCGGCCTGCAATGAGCCCTTGGCTCATTGCAGCCGAAGTGGGAGCCTCCACCAACGCAAATGCGGCCCCTTGCTTTGTGAGGGGCCGCATTTGCGGCCTGCAATGAGCCGACGTTGGAGCCTCCACCTTCCGCATTTGCGGCCCGAACTGCGTCCTGACGACGTTTTGTAGTTTGACAACTATTATATGTGATTATTATAGTCTAACTACTTACACTCATTGTGAAACAACTATTATCTGTCTTAAGAGTGATGTCTTTCATTTAACAGGAGGACTAGACGTATATTTTTTATTTTTTATTTTTAATATGTTGTAATAAAAGGTAGATTTTAATCAATATTGCCTTCTAATGGTGTCCTGTCATTATACCTTATAATAACATTGGTAATCAAGAGGGGTTGGTTTAATTGAGTGCTTGTTCTTTATTTTCATATTACAGAAAATACACAATTGCTCACGTTTATTGCTCATTATTTTGAAAAGAAACAATTGCATGTAAAATCGTAAAGCTAAATTCAGATGTGTTTAGGTTATGGGCAAGTGCAATAGTGGTTGGCAAAGATGCAATGGTTAGCATGACATCATTATTGTCATATCATTATTGACGTATAATATTAACAAAAATGTCAGCACCACATACTAATCACTTTTCTTTAAAAAGTAAGGCTGTCAACCATAAAATGATATTCTTAAATAGTAAAACTTCTAAAAATGAAATGTACACATTTACACAGCCTATACAATATATAATTAGTGTTACACTATATATATTTATGATATATATTTATACATCAAAGGATCATATTCATGTACATCGTCAAATGTGGTTTATATGATACAATGTACTTTATGTGACACAGGCTGTTACATTGGAGAAACCGGCCAAAAAATGTATTTAAGGATGAATTTACACAGGCATTCAATAAGAAAACATAATGAAGACAGTTATTGTAGCCCAGTAGGACACCATTTTAGCCAGAATGATCACTTCATCCAAAACTTAAAAGTCAAAATTCTCAGAGGAAAATTTAAAAGCATCAAAGAGGGAAATGTATTTGAAATAATGATGATCACATTCTTCAACAGTAAAAACACAGGACTTAATATCAGAATTTCATGTGACTTTTTTTTCTTAATATACTATAACACTCCTAGTGAGGTGTTTGTCCAATAGGAAATATACCACTGTGGACTACAGTGCTCTGCTTTTTCATGTATATATTGATGTATATGTGTATATAATATGTGTATATATGTTTCCTTTGCTATGTTGTGTATATTCCCCATATATGTATTTACCTGATGATGTCAGATGCTGTTTCCACTCTATCTGCATCTGCTGTTATTATTCAAACTAAGGGTTCCATCTCATGTCAGTATTGCTTGAGACTTGATAAAGGGAGGTTAAGCCTCTAGAAAGCTCGTCATTATAAATAAGACGTTTGTCCAATACAAAAGGTATCAAATTACATTGCAATACTCATTATTAATCTATATATATGGATTAATATTTACTAAATTACTAGATCACTGGACATTCACTGCTGCTTCACTCTTCAATATGTATATATATATATATATATATATATATATATATATATATATATATAAAAGTATATATATATATATATATCAATTGGTGTTTGTGTCTTTGCGTCGTTCAGCCGTGTCTGACTCTTTGTGAACTCATGGACACACCATAACACACCATGCTGATCCACTTGGCATTTATGGCAGAGATGCTGGAAGGTCCTTCTCCAGTGGGCCACAACACACAGCTCCTGGTATTCCAAGGTGGTCTCCCATCAAAGTACTGACCGGGTCCAAACCTGCTTCGCTCCGCTAAAGTTGTTGTGGAGTTGAAACACGTAATGCTGAATGTGAGCATTGCGGCAGTTAATATCAAGATCCTTGGTTAGTAATTCTTAGAATTCGGATTTTCATGCAGATTCTAACACTCCTATAACACACCTTAACACAACCATTGCTGGCTAGCTGTTACCACAGATAAAACCTTTATTAAATTGCAAGATTACCTGAGATACTGGTTAGCAGGTTACTGCAGGCTATTGTGCCCCTGTGTATGCACCCTCATCCTATAGTAAATTTCCAATTCAATGATGGCAATCAGAATTATTCAAATTTATAACAATTGCACATTATCTCATCTTATAAAATCACTCTCTCATAATTTGTTTGGTGATTCCCTTTAAAAGGATGATAAAGAAAAATCCTTAAAGGGACAATCATCAACCTTTATGGTTGAGTTGAAAGCAATATACTAGATATGGAATCATATCTAGACTTGCCTTTCATTTCTAGAACTGACAGCAGAAGTAACACATCTCAGAATTCCAAAACATTGTTTGTAGTCCAGGGCCATAAGTAACCTTTTAGGGGGCGGCATCACTGGGCCACAAGACCAGAGAGACAGGTTTTTTGGGGGGATGAAGGCCCTTTACATATGCTGCAGATAAGGATCATGGGTCTTCAATCAAGAAAGAATAGGACTGATGTCTTCTATTAACATAGATGTGCCCGCTTTACTGAAGACTGAAGAGTGAGGAGCCAGGGATCCCTTCCTACATTTTTTACTTATTTTCATTTGTTTTTTATTGTATTATATTTCATTTAGGTCTTTTTTATTTTATTGTAAGTCTATTAATTTTAAGCAATTGTTTTTAATTGTATAAGGGGGTTGTGTTAGGGACTACGGGGGTCCTTGTGGACTCCCATAAGGGTAAGGGTCCATGGGGCTCCATAAGGATTATTCTATTTGTAGTTGCACATATTGTCACTCATCTAAATAAAGGATTGTACATATAAATATACATCTAAAGAAGTGAACTAAATTGAGACACTCCATTTATTGGAGACTGGCTTGAATAAACTCAGTTTATTTTTCAGCTTTTCTAGTACACCAGTCAGTTTAAAAAATATAGAATTGCATCTCCTAATAAATATTACTTTCTTCACTTTTAGTTAAGCATTTTAGAATTATACTTCTATTTCACTTAAACATTCTATATATTTATTTTTTGTGTCTATTCTTAAGTCAGTTAACACCGTTTAGTTTACTGTTTCTGACCATTATCTGACAAAGGAAGTATACAATTCTATCCCTTGGGATAACAAAAAATGATCCAAAAGGCTTTCTGCTGTCCTTCCTGTCAATCACTATTTTCACAAAGGACAAAGGGGACCAATATCAACTCCAACCAAACTGATGTTGCTTCCTGTACAGATGGTGACCTGTAATTCATAGAAGAACATCATCAAGATGATGCACACAAATGCCAGAGATGTCTTTGGTATATGGTGAAGTGTTCCATGATATTTACTAGAGAAAAGAAAATGATAGAACCGGTCTGTTCAGCATTTTCATGCTGGATATTTTTCCTCACACAGAATGAATGGCCTGTGAGCAAATTTAAAATAGAATTAATCAAAGCAAAACAAAAAATAGTAAACATTTTTTTAAATGTATTTAAATATAATTACATTTATGCCTGGTTTAATGAGATAACTGGTATTTTTTTTCTTATCACAGTATTTTGGCTAGTTGGATGCAGTAGGGTCCCCACATTTCAGTGATGGTAGAATCACATCATACCAAACTTTCATCTATATTAGATGCTTATATTGATATGAAAGTACAATATTATAAAACATTTAAAGTGATCTTACATTTATTTGGAAATTAATTGGAGGAAAAGTTCAATGGATATAGAGAAGCTGAAGGGAGGAAAAGGGCAGGTGAAGACAATGGTGGCATAGATTCACAGCAGGAGCTTGGTGCTTCTCTTGTAAAGCTGTTGCAAAACTGTCTGCTCACGATGCACATAGTACAATATTCAGTTTTGTGGGATCACAGACCAAATATAATGCAATTGAGAACCATTTGTGGCTCCTGGCCCATATGTTAGATAAGCCTGATATCATACGTTGTCAATGTTTAATTCCTTGAGGTTGTGATGGCTCCTTTCCATGGTAAAGTGAATAGAAAACAGGAATCACACTCTTTTTGAAGTTAGCTGTTTTTTTATGTTAAAATAAAGTTCACCCTAGCACTAAGGTATTTTGCTGAGGCTATTAAGAGACATTCTGCCCTTCTCTGGGGTAACTATAATAAGTATTCTGAAATCAGTGTAATAATCTGAGTTCATTTCAATAAGTATTCTAACCGAATACAGTAAAGTTTCATATTCTCCAGTCTTTGTTAGCTAATCTAAGTAATTAGTGGTTTGAAAGAAAATAAATAAAGAAAATGGTTCTTCACAATAAGGGCAGTGGGCAGAGAGGAGGTTGTGACTGCATAACATAAAGGTTAATGTGAAGGTCTAACACCACCCCTTTAAATGTATTAATGTTTGCTCTGTATTTGAAAGATATTCACAGTTTTATGCCATAAACACATGAAGCAGGTAATGGTTTATGGATAACTGCACAAAAAACATAGCCTAAATGTGTCAACTGACATACAAATAAAAAGGGAAAATTGCTTCTAAAATCACTAAGCTATAAAGACTCCTCCTGAGGTTGTGATGATGTTTTGTTTGCATAGAAAATAGCCAACACAGCATTCAATGAAGAGCATGGCATGCATATCTTAGTGAATCTAAAGGTAAATATCACAGACTGGACAACAGATAAGGAGCATGAGGCCAATAAACTCTACCCATTCGTGCTACTCAAAAAATACAAATATTTATCACAGTGACTACTTCAAGAGTCTTAAAGAGATACATAGATTATCAAACTTCATTGTATTCACTATGATCATATATATAGTTGTGAGCGTACGAGTCGTTGCTCACGCTTGCGGGCTCGCGTAGCGAGCCCGCAAGAACTGCGTCCCTCGCGAAGCGAGGGACGCAGTTCGCCGCAAATGCGGGTCCTCGCGAAGCGAGGGCCCGCATTTGCGGTTGTCGAGGCTCAACGTCGGCTGTGTTAACACACACATACACACACACGACTTTTTTAACAGAATAAACCCAACCGCCCAGCCAACAAAAACCCAAGTCGTTGCTCACGCTTGCGGGCTCGCATAGCGAGCCCGCAAGAAACTGCGTCCCTCGCGAAGCGAGGGACGCAGTTCGCCGCAAATGCGGGTCCTCGCGAAGCGAGGGCCCGCATTTGCGGTTGTGGAGGCTCAACGTCGGCTGTGTTAACACACACATACACACACACGACTTTTTTAACAGAATAAACCCAACCGCCCAGCCAACAAAAACCCAACAACGTCCCCGCAAATGCGGATCCTCGCGAAGCGAGGGTCCGCATTTGCAGTGGTGGGAGCATCCCAACATCGGCTGTGTTAACACACACATACACACACACACAACTTCATAACAAAAAAAAACTCAAAGTCGCCTCACACCCGCTTACACCCAGACACACAGACGCAAGACTTAACAAAAAAACAGTAAAAAAGGCCCCTCACACGCTCTTAACACACATACGCACGACTTAGAAACAAATACACTGCGTCGTACACGTAAAAGCTAACTGCGTATATCGCAACAAAATACGGCCGCATCGGAAAAAAATACGGCCGCGAAAGACCCATTCCAACCGCCGCGCATCAAAACATCACAAACACAAGAAATAAACACAACGAACACATAAAAAGCTTACTTACAGCACGGGGGGGCATCCGGCACCTCCAAAAGTTCATTTACACGTCCATTTAAGTGAAAACAAACAGTTTAAACGACCGAAAATCGGCTAAGCGAGAGAAAAAATGGCCGCCGAACAAAACGAAAACGAGGCTCCAGACGTAACTACACTACACTTACTCGCAACAAAATACGGCCGCATCGGAAAAAAATACGGCCGCGAAAGACCCATTCCAACCGCTGCGCATCAAAACATCACAAACACAAGAAATAAACACAACAAACACATAAAAAGCTTACTTACAGCACGGGGGGGCATCCGGCACCTCCAAAAGTTCATTTACACGTCCATTTAAGTGAAAACAAACAGTTTAAACGACCGAAAATCGGCTAAGCGAGAGAAAAAATGGCCGCCGAACAAAACGAAAACGAGGTTCCAGACGTAACTACACTACACTTACTCGCAATAATGAAACACATACTATGCGGAACGGATCACACTCATATTAAACACCATTTTAACCACTACTACGCACAAAATGGCGGATGGAACGCAAATTGTAAGCTGGAACGCAAATAGCGCATGCGTATTACGTTCTAACGGTCTAACTTTCCAGAATGTTCTACAAGTTTATAAATACTGTCTATTTGACAGAGAAAAATACATTTCTCCTCAGTTGATGAACAGAGTGACTTCGAAGATAACTGCTGCTAAAACTTGAGAAGATAATTCTTTCCTAATTTACTACTTTACATTGTGCAAATTACAACTGAGAGGTAAGCTATAATATATTACTTATTTTCAAGACAGGACATCAAAAAAAAAAATTAAAGAAGACAAAGAGGTTTATGTATACTGACAAGTGACACGCACATATATGAGTATAATGTATACTGACAAGTGACACGCACATTTATGCGTATAATGTATACTGACAAGTGACACGCACATATATGCGTATAATGTATATTGACAAGTGACACGCACATATATGCGTATAATGTATACTGACATGTGACACGCACATTTATGCGTATAATGTATACTGACAAGTGACACGCACATTTAGGCGTATAATGTATACTGACAAGTGACACGCACATTTATGTGTATAATGTATACTGACAAGTGACACGCACATTTATGTGTATAATGTATACTGACAAGTGACACGCACATTTATGTGTATAATGTATAGTGACAAGTGACACGCACATTTATGTGTATAATGTATAGTGACAAGTGACACGCACATTTATGTGTATAATGTATACTGACAAGTGACACGCACATTTATGCGTATAATGTATACTGACATGTGACACGCACATTTATGTGTATAATGTATAGTGACAAGTGACACGCACATTTATGCGTATAATGTATACTGACAAGTGACACGCACATTTATGCGTATAATGTATACTGACAAGTGACACGCACATTTATGTGTATAATGTATACTGACATGTGACACGCACATTTATGTGTATAATGTATAGTGACAAGTGACACGCACATTTATGCGTATAATGTATACTGACATGTGACACGCACATTTATGCGTATAATGTATACTGACAAGTGACACGCACATTTAGGCGTATAATGTATACTGACAAGTGACACGCACATTTATGTGTATAATGTATAGTGACAAGTGACACGCACATTTATGCGTATAATGTATACTGACAAGTGACACGCACATTTATGCGTATAATGTATAGTGACATGTGACACGCACATTTATGTGTATTGCCCCTGCAACAAACTAATTAAACAACTACATTTAAATTACATTACAAAAAAATAAGTTGGGACTATTAAAATACTATTAAAATATGAGTCATGTATACTGATATGTGACACGCACATATATGTGTATCATCTATAGTCACATGTCACACACACATTTATGTATGTTGGCCAAAAATAAAAATAAGGTTAATTTAACAATTAAAATATGATTCATGTATACTGATATGTCACACGCACACAAAAAAATTACTTTCAACTATGGAAATGTGCTTCATGTATGTGACATATGTGTGTAGCCCCCACCAAAAAATAATGTTAATTCAAATTAATTACAGAAGTATATTTCAATGAAATTAATTTACTGCAATTCAATAGATCACCTAAAACTCAATCTTTCTACTTTTTTAAATATTCAAACAGACTCTGCATCAACAGCGTCTTTCAACAATTTGCACTGTGCACTGTGAAGCACAATCCCTTTTAAAGAACACCAACAAAGAACAAGAGGTAAGATACAAAAATACTTTAAATGCTGAAAAGGCCATGGTTTGTTAAATACAAATAAAAAATTCTATAATTCACTATTTCACTTTATTTTTCAAACAGACACTACAAGAAGACCGGCGGATTAAGATTGGCAGGAGGGGACCCTCTGTCATTCCACACTTCAATCAAGGTAAAGTATTTAAGTATAAAAAAGAACCGAACCATGAGCCTTATTCAATTTTGAGTTGGCTAATTGAATAGGGCTTTATATAAGCACATAATAGGTCTTCACTAACTAAAAACTTCTGTCAAAAAATATTTTATGTGCTTATATAGAGCCCTATTCAATTGGTCAAAACGCAATTGATTCAGGACCTAAATATGTTTAATGGCCGAGGGCCTCATTCAAATGTGATTGTTTAACAATGTATAACCATTAGAAAAAACACTACATAAGTATAACAAAAGTGGTGCCCATCAAACAGGATTTACATTTACATTCTTATTTTAATGTTTAACAATCTATAAGCCTTAGAAAGAAGCCTAAATAAGCATACCAACATTGGTGCCCACCAAACAGGATTGTATGAAAACTCACACAAACACATAGCAAACTACATTTACATTCTTATTTTATGTTTAACAACCTATTAGCATTACAAAACTACATTAATAAACATACCAACAGTGGTGCGCATCAAACAGGATTGTATGAAAACTCACACAAACACATAGCAAACTACATTTAGATTCTTATTTAATGTTTAACAACCTATAAGCCTTAGAAAGAAGCCTAAATAAGCATACCAACAGTGGTGCCCAACAAACAGGATTGTATGAAAACTCACACAAACACATAGCAAACTACATTTAGATTCTTATTTAATGTTTAACAACCTATAAGCCTTAGAAAGAAGCCTAAATAAGCATACCAACATTGGTGCCCACCAAACAGGATTGTATGAAAACTCACACAAACACATAGCAAACTACATTTAGATGTTTATTTAATGTTTAACAACCTATAAGCCTTAGAAAGAAGCATAAATAAGCATACCAACATTGGTGCCCACCAAACAGGATTGTATGAAAACTCACACAAACACATAGCAAACTACATTTAGATTCTTATTTTATGTTTAACAACCTATTAGCATTACAAAACTACATTAATAAGCATACCAACAGTGGTGCGCATCAAACAGGATTGTATGAAAACTCAGACAAACACATAGCAAACTACATTTACATTCTTATTTTATGTTTAACAACCTATAAGCCTTAGAAAGAAGCCTAAATAAGCATACCAACATTGGTGCCCACCAAACAGGATTGTATGAAAACTCACACAAACACATAGCAAACTACATTTTGATTCTTATTTTATGTTTAACAACCTATTAGCATTACAAAACAACATTAATAAGCATACCATCAGCGGTGCGCATCAAACAGGATTGTATGAAAACTCACACAAACACATAGCAAACTACTTTTACATTCTTATTTTATGTTTAACAACCTATAAGCCTTAGAAAGAAGCCTAAATAAGCATACCAACAGTGGTGCGCACCAAACAGGATTGTATGAAAACTCACACAAACACATAGCAAACTACATTTAGATTCTTATTTAATGTTTAACAACCTATAAGCCTTACAAAGAAGCCTAAATAAGCATACCAACAGTGGTGCGCACCAAACAGGATTGTATGAAAACTCACACAAACACATAGCAAACTACATTTAGATTCTTATTTAATGTTTAACAACCTATAAGCCTTAGAAAGAAGCCTAAATAAGCATACCAACATTGGTGCCCACCAAACAGGATTGTATGAAAACTCACACAAACACATAGCAAACTACATTTAGATGTTTATTTAATGTTTAACAACCTATAAGCCTTAGAAAGAAGCATAAATAAGCATACCAACATTGGTGCCCACCAAACAGGATTGTATGAAAACTCACACAAACACATAGCAAACTACATTTAGATGTTTATTTAATGTTTAACAACCTATAAGCCTTAGAAAGAAGCATAAATAAGCATACCAACATTGGTGCCCACCAAACAGGATTGTATGAAAACTCACACAAACACATAGCAAACTACATTTAGATTCTTATTTTATGTTTAACAACCTATTAGCATTACAAAACTACATTAATAAGCATACCAACAGTGGTGCGCATCAAACAGGATTGTATGAAAACTCAGACAAACACATAGCAAACTACATTTACATTCTTATTTTATGTTTAACAACCTATAAGCCTTAGAAAGAAGCCTAAATAAGCATACCAACATTGGTGCCCACCAAACAGGATTGTATGAAAACTCACACAAACACATAGCAAACTACATTTTGATTCTTATTTTATGTTTAACAACCTATTAGCATTACAAAACAACATTAATAAGCATACCATCAGCGGTGCGCATCAAACAGGATTGTATGAAAACTCACACAAACACATAGCAAACTACTTTTACATTCTTATTTTATGTTTAACAACCTATAAGCCTTAGAAAGAAGCCTAAATAAGCATACCAACAGTGGTGCGCACCAAACAGGATTGTATGAAAACTCACACAAACACATAGCAAACTACATTTAGATTCTTATTTAATGTTTAACAACCTATAAGCCTTACAAAGAAGCCTAAATAAGCATACCAACAGTGGTGCGCACCAAACAGGATTGTATGAAAACTCACACAAACACATAGCAAACTACATTTAGATTCTTATTTAATGTTTAACAACCTATAAGCCTTAGAAAGAAGCCTAAATAAGCATACCAACATTGGTGCCCACCAAACAGGATTGTATGAAAACTCACACAAACACATAGCAAACTACATTTAGATGTTTATTTAATGTTTAACAACCTATAAGCCTTAGAAAGAAGCATAAATAAGCATACCAACATTGGTGCCCACCAAACAGGATTGTATGAAAACTCACACAAACACATAGCAAACTACATTTAGATTCTTATTTTATGTTTAACAACCTATTAGCATTACAAAACTACATTAATAAGCATACCAACAGTGGTGCGCATCAAACAGGATTGTATGAAAACTCAGACAAACACATAGCAAACTACATTTACATTCTTATTTAATGTTTAACAACCTATAAGCCTTAGAAAGAAGCCTAAATAAGCATACCAACATTGGTGCCCACCAAACAGGATTGTATGAAAACTCACACAAACACATAGCAAACTACATTTTGATTCTTATTTTATGTTTAACAACCTATTAGCATTACAAAACAACATTAATAAGCATACCATCAGCGGTGCGCATCAAACAGGATTGTATGAAAACTCACACAAACACATAGCAAACTACTTTTACATTCTTATTTTATGTTTAACAACCTATAAGCCTTAGAAAGAAGCCTAAATAAGCATACCAACAGTGGTGCGCACCAAACAGGATTGTATGAAAACTCACACAAACACATAGCAAACTACATTTAGATTCTTATTTAATGTTTAACAACCTATAAGCCTTACAAAGAAGCCTAAATAAGCATACCAACAGTGGTGCGCACCAAACAGGATTGTATGAAAACTCACACAAACACATAGCAAACTACTTTTACATTCTTATTTTATGTTTAACAACCTATAAGCCTTAGAAAGAAGCCTAAATAAGCATACCAACAGTGGTGCGCACCAAATAGGATTGTATGAAAACTCACACAAACACATACCAAAGTACATTTAGATACTTATTTTATGTTTAACAATCTATAAGCCTTAGAAAAAGGCCTAAATAAGCATACCAAAAGTGGTGGACACCAAACGGGATTGTAGAAAAACAAAGAAATAATGTCATTTTTTACTTCATACAAATACATTAAAATAATATTACATTTTCATTTTTATTTTATATCAGATACTGCGTCAAGAACATCGGACCAGGAGTTTCAACTGAGGACCACACCAGCGGACGAGGACTTTCAACAGAGGACCAGACCATTGGACGAGGACTTTCAACAGAGGACTACACCATCGGACGAGGACTTTCAACAGAGGACCAGACGATTGGACGAGGACTTTCAACACAGGACCAGACCATCAGACGAAGGCTTTCAACACAGGACGAACAAAGATTCTGCTTCAAATCAAACTTCAACCAAGGTACAGTATAACAAGTAAAAAAAGAGAAAAATTAATTAATATTCTTCTTTAATGTTTAACCACCTATAAGCCTTAGAAAATAGCCTACAGAAGCATACCAAAATTGTGGCGCACCAAAAAGGATTGTAGAAAAACACAGAAATAATGCCATTTTTTCATTCATACAAAGACATTCAAATAACATAACATTTTCATTTTTATTTTATAACAGATACTGCGTCAAGAACATCGGAACAGGAGTTGGAACTGAGGACCACACCAGAGGACGAGGACTTTCAACAGAGGACTACACCATCGGACGAGGACTTTCAACACAGGACCAGACCATCGGACGAAGGCTTTCAACACAGGACCAACAAAGAATTTTGCTTGAAATCAAACTTCAACCAAGGTACAGTATAAAAAGTAATATCTATCATCTATCTCTTATTTGTCTTTTAGGGCCAATAATCTTTAACAATAAATACAAACTTCAATGTAAACTTAAAAAATACATTGGCATAGTCCAAAAAAGTCTAAAAACACAGAATCTATATAATTTGTCATTGTAACATTCCAGTCCTAAACCCTAATTTAATTGCCATTTGACAAATTGAATAGTGCTGTAAATAAGGACATAACATCTTTTTTAAAATACCTTTTTAGTTACTGAAACACTTGCTTTTGGATACATGTTTAATAAATAAAAATGTCTTTAAATAATTATCTCATGCCCTTATTTAGACTTTTATTCAATTGAACGCATTGAAATTGATTAACTATAAAATGTTAACACACTATTGATAACTATATGTCATGAAAAACAACTTAACATCTCAAAATAAACTAATGGTACATTATTTTATTTTTACAGATTAACATGGCTGATAATGAGAGTAAACAAGAAAAGAAAAGACGCCAAGCTAGAGAACGACGACAGAGAGCAGACAGCCAGCAGACACCGGAGAAGAAGGAAATTCGACGAGAAAAAGAACGCAAAAGAATTGCAAGCAAAAGACTGTCCCTTGCAGAAATTAAAGATATGTCAAAAAAAACTACAAAGAAAATAAAGCATTTACAACCTGTTGCTCAAACATCAGATGACATTTTGCCAGAAAAAAGACAAGAGATACCAAAAAAAGCAACAAAGAAAACAAAGCATTTAGAACCGTTTCATGAAACATTAGATGACATTTTACCTCAAACAATACAACATATACCAAGAAAAGCAACGAAAAAAACAAAACATTTAGAACCTGTTGTTGAAACATTATATGACATTTCACCTGATGAATATGAAAGGCAAAATCCTATATGCTTTGCAAATTGTCCTCTACTCAAGTCTTTAGCAGTAGAGGTTCATAGTTGTGGGGACATGACTACTCAATGTCAGTTTTGTGAGGCTTATTATTTTAAACAGGAGAGACCCAGAGATGGACAATTTATTAGTTGTTGTCAAAAAGGCAAGTTCAAACTTCCAGAAAGGAAAGAATTTCCAATTTATTTACAAAATATTATGACTGAACCTACTTTTCCAAACTACAAAAATTTTAAGACAAACATAAGATCCTACAATAGTGCCATATCCTTTGCATCCATGGGGGCAACATTAGCTGCTAATGTACCAGGACATGGTCCTTACTGTTTTAAAGTCCAAGGACAAATTTATCATCGCACTTCCCATTTACATCCAGAGGAAGGAAATAAAAGAAAATTCGCTCAACTATATGTCCTAGATACAATGGAAGCTGTTGACCAACGTATGCAGATGGAAGAAAATAAAAAATGCTTACCCACTGTTTTCATAGAGCTAAATAACATTATGGACAACAATCCCTACAGTAAAGCTTATAAAAAATTGGCAGAAGTAGAAAATGAACAACTACTTCATTCACAAACACATCAATTACCAATGCCGAAGGTTAATATGGTGCTTAAAAGAGACAGACATACTGATAAACGTCGTTATAACTTGCCAACAACAAATGAGGTTGCAATGGTGTTTCACAATGATGAAGGAGAACCACCATTTCAAAGAGACATACGAATATATCCTAGAAATGAGGACCAACCGTTTATTAATATGAGTATCTTAAGTCCAAATTTAGATCCAATGACATATCCCATCTTTTTCCCACACGGAGAAGCAGGTTGGCAACCAAAATTAACTCTTCCCAGTTACCCAAATGCTAAAGCCAGAATCCAAAATAATGTTTCTATGCTTGAATTTAAAGTAGCTCAAATTGCCATTCGCAATGTATTTAATCCAATTTTATGTGGTGGGAAACTAACACAACAATGGATTATTGATTCATATTTGCAAGTTGAGGCAAATAATTTAAACTTTATCAAATATCAACAAGATAAACTCCGTGTAGAACAATATTCTGGACTCATGGACTATGTTGCTGACGTGGCTACAAGCAGAGACATGACAGCTGGCAAAGCCATCATTTTACCATCTTCCTTTCAAGGATCTCCTCGGAATATGAGAGAAAGATACAATGATGCTATGGCTATTGTGACAAAATTTGGCAAACCCGATTTATTTGTGACATTTACATGTAATCCACAATGGCCAGAAATTACACTAAATCTACTTCTTGGACAAACTGCTTCAGATCGACCAGATTTAGTAGCCAGAGTTTTTAAGATTAAATTAAATGAATTAATACGTGACTTCACTATAAATCAGTTATTTGGCAAATGTCTTGCTTATGTATATACCATTGAATTTCAAAAAAGAGGCCTTCCACATGCACATCTTCTAATAATACTTCAAGAAAAAGATAAATTAGATACTTCAGACAAAGTGGATGCAGTCATTGTTGCTGAACTACCAGATCCAGAACTATATGGTAGACTATATGAGATTGTTACTCATCGCATGATTCATGGACCCTGTGGTGACCTTAATCCACAATCACCATGTATGGAAAATAATAAATGTTCCAAAGAATTTCCCAAAGATTATAGAGACAAAACCTATGCCAATTGTGATGGATATCCACTTTATAAAAGAAGAGAAGGAGATAGTGCCATTATTCGTGGGAAAAAAGTGGACAATAGATATGTAGTACCCTACAATCCACATTTACTCATGAAGTACAACGCCCACATCAACGTAGAAGCCTGCACTTCCATCAAATCAATTAAATATGTCTATAAATATATTTACAAAGGTTACGATGCAGCTACTGTAGTCGTCAAAAGTGCAGACAACCCTGAAAGTAGTGAGTTAGTACATGATGAACTTGCATCTCATGTAGATGCTCGCTATGTCAGTGCGCCAGAAGCTATGTGGCGGCTTTTAAAATTTGAAATGCATGATAGATCACATGCAGTATATAGGTTAGCAGTACATTTGCCACAACGACATTTAGTCTATTTCCATGCTGGAAATGAAATGAATGCATTGGCCCAAAGTGAAGATCGTCACACTACACTAACTGCATGGTTTGCATTAAATTCCACTGATGCTGAAGCAACACAATACTTATATATTGAAATTCCATATCACTATGTTTTTGTGAATGGATTATGGAGACCAAGAAAAACCAGAGGCAATAAAATTATTCCAAGAATTTACACAGTCAGTCCAAGAGATGTTGAACGTTTTTGCTTACGGATATTACTTTTAAATGTTCCTGGAGCACAAAGTTTTGAACACTTAAGAACTGTTAATGACATTGTATATGAATCCTTCCATTTAGCTGCAAGACATAGAAACTTACTCGCTGATGATACAGAGTGGGAAAGATGCTTAGAAGAAGCAGCACAATGTCAAATGCCACGACAGATGAGAGAACAATTTGCTTTTATTTGTATCTTCTCAAATGCTCCAAATGCATTAGCTTTGTGGGAGACTTTTAAAAGTAATATGGCTGAAGACTTTATGCGACGATACAATGAACCCATTGCACACTTAAAAGCGTTAATGGAAATCCAAGAAGTCTTTTTAACTCATGGATTAAGTTGTGCAAGTTTTAATTTGCCTGATCCAGGTCTTATAGATGACATTAACTTTGAAGACTATGACATTCAACTACAAGCAGAAAGAACAGAAGAAAGACTTGCAACTTTAAATACACTACAATTGCAAGCATTTCATGCCATTAAAAATGCTATAGATGATGACATGGTGACAGAGCGTTATTTCTATCTTGATGGACCTGGCGGATCAGGAAAAACATATTTGTACAATTTATTAATGAGTTCAGTACGAGCACAAGGAAAAATAGCAATGGCGTTTGCCACTACTGGAATTGCTGCACTTTTATTAGAAGGTGGAAGAACTGTTCATAGTGGATTTAAACTGCCAGTGCCTATTTTAGAAAATTCCGTGTCAGATATTCGCATGACATCCTTACAAGCAAAGAAATTGAAGAAATGTAAATTAATTATAATAGATGAGGCCACAATGATGTCATGCTATGCCCTCCAATGTATTGACCGTTTGCTTCGTGAAGTCATGGATAATATTTTTCCATTTGGTGGAAAGGTAATGTTGTTGGGTGGCGATTTTAGACAAACATTACCTGTTGTTGTACATGGAAATCGAACTGACATTATCGAAACATGTATAAAGTCAAGTACAGTATGGAAACATTTTACCCATCTTCAACTGCAACAAAATATGAGATCAGAAGGCCAAACTGATTTCAATGATTGGCTTATTAAAATTGGAGAAGGCAGAACAGAAAAAATACTAAATTTACCTGACGACACTGTAGAGATCCCACCTCATATGATTTGTCAACAAGATATTATATCGGCTATATTTGAAGGGAGCATAAATAACGAAGAATATTCCGAGCTTGCCAACCAAGTCATACTGACGTGTAAAAATAAAGATGCATTAATCCTCAATAATAAAATCTTAAAAAAAATTTATGCACCACAAAGAAATTATCACAGTGCTGATTCTGTACTTGCTGATGACAATGAAAGTCAGGCTAACTTTTCCACTGAATTCATAAACTCTTTAACTCCTTCTGGAATGCCACCACATATTTTGCAGCTAAAGAAAGGTGCAATTATCATGTTACTGCGAAATATGAATCCCAAAAAAGGCCTATGCAATGGCACAAGATTAATTGTTCAACAATTAAAGGACCATTTTATAGATGCTGAAATTTTAACTGGGACCCATAGAGGAGAGAGAGTTTTCATACCAAGAATAGATTTAGCACCAAGTGAAAGTAGTCTCCCTTTTATACTTCAAAGAAGACAATTTCCCATTATTATGGCATTTGCCATGACCATTAATAAATCACAAGGTCAAACTTTCAAATCTGTGGGTATTTTCTTGGAAGAACCAGTTTTTGCACATGGTCAATTGTACGTTGCGTTGTCAAGGTGCAAAAATCCACAGGCAATTAAAGTTTACATTGAAAACAATGAAAGTCAAGGTGATTTATTAGAAGATGGACGTATTTTTACTAAAAACATTGTCTACTATGAAGTACTATAACTTTGAAGGATACTAATTAAAGGTGCCAAGATTTTTTAAAAGCATTGCAAAATACATAACAATTGGTTGTTTAATTCAGTCATAATTAATGGAAGTCATGTTTATGAATGATTCGCCTCACAAAATACTTGCCTTGCATTGTTAGTAAAAATTATGTTAAAATGTTAAGTCACTATGTTAATGTTTCTAATGTTACAAGTTTAAAAAATATATTTTGAAGTTATTTCATTCAACATATTACAAAGTGGATGTTAAGAGGTCAAGCACCTTTTAAGTCACAATGTAAATATTGTCTGTTATCTTAAGATTACTACCTACATTAATGTTTATCGCCAATTTATGTGCTCAGTAATAAATTAGTTTAATTACGTACGTTTTAAGAAGAGTTTGACTGTATGCCTTCCTCTACATTCAATGTATATTCAAGTTAACAATTATTGTGATAGAAATTGAATTTTAATACTGATTAATTTAAATGTCAATTGTTTTTACATTCAAATGTTAATACTTTTAATAAAAAATTACTTTACAAAATGTATTCACTATGTTCATGTTTATAATGTTCAAAATTATACCAATGTTTTGTCAACTTCTAAACTTACATAAAAAATAAAGTTCAAGTTTAAAAATATATACTTTGATGGTTATTGCTTACATATATTTTAAACTTCATGTTAAAATTTGCAACGTTTAAAAAAGGCTTTTTACTTTTGGCTTTCCTATTCATTCAATGTATATTCAAGTTAACAATTCTTCAGATACTAATTACATTTTAAAAAACCATTACATCAACATTTTACAAAAATACACGTTCATATTAAAATACTTACAAGTGTCAAAAATATATGTTAATAACTAAACAACTTGACAAACATATACATAACATTGCCGTCATTTTTTGACGGGCAAGTCGCTAGTCACTATAATAGTTGTCAGTGTGGGGAACGCTTACGATGTTGGTCACACATTGAAGGCTGGAAGAGCCGCAACTGTGAGCCTCGCGAATTGAGGTGAGCGGTTGCGGCCCATAACTACGAGGCCTGCGGGACTTTACCTATTTCCTGCCAGTGGAGGACTCGCAATGAGTGCGGCTTGATCCGGCCGGAGGACGGGAATAGCAGAGGAGGTGAGTGCAGCGCTACTGGCAGGATTCCACCCAGGTACGAGACACGGGGGGGGGGGGGGGGGAAAGGGGGCGGGGGGGAATGGGGGGTAGAACACAGGGGAGGGAAAGGGGGGAGGAGACAAGGGCGGAAGAGGAGGGGGAAGGAGACACTGGAGGGGAAAGAGAGAGGGAGAGGAGGAAAGGAGACACGAGGGGGGAAAGGGAGAGTGAGAAAGGAGACACAGGGGAAAGGAACAGGGGGAAAGGAGGAACAGGAGTGGGAGAGAGGTGGAAAGGAGACAGAGAGGAGGGAGAGGGGGAGATGAGATACAGGAGAGGGAGATATGGGGAAAGGAGACACAGGAGAGGGAGATTGGGGAAAAGGAGATACAGGGGAGGGAGAGGGGGAAAGGAGACACAGGGGAGGGATAGGGGGAAAGGGAGAGGGGGAAAGAAGGAACATGTGAGGGAGAGGGGGAAAGGAGGCACAAGTGAGGGAGAGGGGGAAAGGAGGCACAAGTGAGGGAGAGGGTAAAAGGAGACACAGGGCAGAGAGGGCAGGGGAAGGAGACACAGGGAGGGGGGAGGAGATACAGGGGGGAGGAGATACAAAGGGAGGGGGAAGGAGACACAGGGGAGGGAAAGGTGGGAAAAACGTATTTCCGTAATTTTTGACTGGCAAGTAGCTGGTTTCTTATAATAGTGAGCACCTTGAAGGGCAACAACTCATATAAACACTTTGCTTTGCTATGGATATTGAGTTGTCTATTGAAACTTTAAAAAAATAGTGTAACACATGAAACATTTTAAAAGTTGATATTTTTCTTTTCTGCCAAAGTAAGTATATTAAAATGGTAGAAACAAAACATTCTTCTCAGCATAGATTTTGTATTAGAATACAATACATGTAGTATTTCTTTTTCAACAATGTAATCCCAAAAAAACTACCAGAACAGATTTTCATATTTGGGTGTAATTATATTAAGGAATATATAAAAATCCATATATATTCAAATGGGCACTGATCTCTTAATCTCTCCATAACAAGACTTTCCATCTAGTAATATCTGTGCTAAAGTGGGCAAATCATTGAACATGACATCAAAGAACAAAGAGGTCAAAATACTTTGTCCAATTTATGATACACAAAGAGACATCTGGACTACTGTGAAAAAACCTCCGCAGCTTCTGACTATAACTCAGTTACAGTTATTTAAATACATGGGAAATCCTCTTCTGGTTTCTATAATGTGCAGACAGAATAAAAAATCTGTAATACACAAATCTTCCTTAAGCGAAACACTGTACAGCTATAATAAGATGATAATTTCATCTGTAGTTTTTCATCCCCATGAGAACTGTCTATTTATCTGGAAGGTTATTATGAAAGGTTTTATTTTAAATGTCTCCAAGCAGCATTTGTAACGATTTTCTTCTGAATTGTAATTATATTATGCCATCTAAGCATTTTACTATAACAGAACAACACTCCCCCATACACCATTTTGATCAATGTAAAACAGATTTATTTTTATCTGCATGACTTTTTAAAGTGTAATTTGATAGTCACAATGCCAATACGTTAAACATATTGATGAAGTAGTCAGAGAAGATATGACTCCTAACCTTCTGTTATTTACTGCAAAGCCTGCACCTTTCACAGTACTGAGCAGCTATGAATATGGACCTGCAGTTCATCCAAGAGGCACAGAATCAGATGATAGATAAGAAACACTTTACTCTTTCACCTTTAGATTAAATATCAAACTCCATTTATAGTCGGCATAGCTCTATGGCAGTCCATCTCATAAAAAACAAATCTCTTACTTTAGATGTGTTTCTCTTACTGAAATTCCTTTTTATAAAAGCACAACCTATTCTGTAATGTGTGTATCATTTTTATATTTATTGTACCAACTACACTACTAAACCTGACTAAAGCCAAGACTGTATGAGTCAAAATAAGATTTAGTGAGTTGAAATAGTGAATGCTAAATATTTCAAACTCCCCATTGGTTCTCAAGACAAACAGTGCAAACAGCTATTACATGGCATTTCCTACTTTTTAAAGAGTGTTAGCAGCTGTAAGCAAGTGCTTACTCAGTGCCAAAAATTGGCTCAAGTAGTCAAACCACCCTTAAACCCACCAAAATGCCTCTGAAGCCCTTTAGGAAGACTTGCTAAGAGTGGAACGGACATGTCACGTATGCTCAACAAACTGACGTAAATTAAATACAGTAAAAATATCTGAATGATATTGAGTAATTCAGCTTATTGTTGTTGTCCAGTCATTCAGTCATATCTGACTCTCTGCGACCCTATGGATTGCCATGCATATTTGTCAGCCACTGTCCCTCTGAGCTCACTCAAGCTCATCTTTATTGCTTCAATACCCATATCTATCCATTGGAGCTTCTGCCTAAATTTGTTGGCATAATGTAAGCAAAACTTTCACAGCATCATCTTGTAGGATTTTGATCATTTCAGCTGGGATTCCATCAACTCCTGCAGCCTTCTTATCAGCAAGTCTTCCTAGGGCCCATCTCACTTCACTCTCCAGTTTTGCTCAAGCTCATTGGGCAAACTATTAAGGTTATCCATGCTGTGAAGATGCTTTCTGTACAGATATTCTGAGTATTCATGTCACCTATTCTTTAGTTGATCCTTTTCTGTTAAGTCCCTGCCATGTTTGCCTTTTATCAAACCTACTTTGCCATAAAAGGTTCCTTTGAGATCTTCCATTTTCTTGGATAAAACTCTTGACCTTTTTGTTATCTTCTTCAATCTCTTTACATCACTCATTGTAGAATGTCTCCTTGTCTCTTCTTGCTATCTTCTGGATTTCTGCATTCAGTTGCACAAAACTTTTCCCATTTTCACTTTCCTTCTTTCCTGGGCTACTTTCAAAGTCTCATCAGACAGTCAGTTTTGCCTTCTTATTTTATTTAATTTTTTATTTAGGGGATATTCTTTGTTGCTGTTTTTGGACAATTAAGAAAAAAGAGTAGAGGTTCTCATCTGAGAACAAACAATACCTAAGTAGGTTTGTTCTATAAGTCTGGTTACCTACTCATAGAGCAACCTCTTTTAGCTCACTTGTGCCCTACACAGGGAGAAATATCCTGTAGTATCTGACTGGTCTCACTCAAAAGAGTGATCCAGCCCCAAAATACCAGGCAATTCTACCCTGAACAGGAGAAACAGCGAACCCCAGACTTATATTTCGGCCTCTGGTTACCTACTCATAGAGCAAACTCTTTTAGCTCACATGTGCCCTACACAGGGAGAAATATCCTGTAGTATCCGACTGGTCTCACTCAAAAGAGTGATCCAGCCCCCAAATAACAGGCAATTCTACCCTGAACAGGAGAAACAGCGAACCCCAGACTTATATTTTGGCCTCTGTGGGCCTTGTCAGTGAGGTACAGTACTCGTTAAGGCACAGTAAGTAAGGAGTCCAAGCCTGTTTCCCCCTATCACCTTTAAGGTGAGTAAAATTAAGCAAAATCACTGTAATGTTAAGTGGCTTGCATTGAATTTGAATTTAAATAATTCTGTCATTCTGAAATCATCTGATGCTACTCATACTCACAATCTTCTCTTCCCTAGTATCAAGGTAAATACCTTCTGACATGAGGGGTGCATCTTCATGGGCCATATTGCTATGTCTCTGATTTTGCTTATCCATAAGAATTTCTTGGGAAAGATACTGAAGTGGGTTGCCAGTTCCTTCTCCACTGGTCCACAATTTGTTTGACCTCTTTGCTATGAAATACACAAGCTCCTTCAACAAGACAAGATAGCAATCCAAAAGGAGAATGCTAAATACATGGAAGCACACTAAAAATATATTTACTATGTGTATTATTTAATCTAGATACATACAGTAGATATAAGCAGTTTGCACACTCAGTGAAATGTCAGCTTTTGGTGATGTAAAGCCAGAGATCAAGATAGTCCATGTGGGAATATGTCTTTTGACAACGGCTTGTCTTTTTGGATTTAATTCTAAAGACAAAGACAACACAGCTCATCATCTAAGGAACACCATACCTACTGTGAAGCATGGTAGTGGCAGCATCATGCTTTGGGATTGCATCTTTTCAACTGGGACTTTTTAACTATAAATATGAATGTATTTTGGCACAAAACATGCTGAACCCTCTCAGAAAGCAGAAAATGAACAGTAATTTCACCTTCCAACATGAAAATTACTCAAATCACACATTCAAGTCAACCAAGGTATGGCTTCAGGAAAGGAAGGCTAGCATTTTGGGATGGGCCATCAGAGTCCATATCTCAATTTTTGGAACTAACTAAAGAGGCCTGTGATTTGAAGATATCCTGGCAATTTGAATGAGCTTCAAACCATATGTGTTTGCACATCACATAGGGGGTAGAAATGCATGTAGAATATACATACATATATATATATATATATATATATATATATATATATATATTATATTGCTGGTAAATTCCGAAGTTTTAAAGTTAGTGGTTTTAAAACGCTTCTAACCTTCCCCTGCTCTTGCAGAATACATAAGCTGCACTGGTCTATTGTATTCATTAGAATCAGGTATGTAGGTTGTGGAATAAATTGTTACATTTACAATATTAGCTTTGTATTAGATATATTGTTCTTTTTCACCATTGGAAAACATATAGAGTAATAAACGCAATCAATTCCCCTCCCTGTCATAATTTTAATATTAATAGTCATTTTTATACCAAAAAACACAAAGTTCATATGTACATTGCCTTGCAAAAGTATTCACCCCCTTGGATTTGTACCTATTTTGTTACATTACAGCCTTAAATTCAATGTTTTGTTAATCTGAATTTTATGTGATGGAACACAATAGTCTAAGTTGGTGAAGTGAACTGAGAAAAATATATAAATAAAACTATTTTTTAGAAATAGAAAACAGAAAATTGGCATGTGCGTATGTATTCACCCCCTTTGTTATGAAACCCACTAAAAGCTCTGGTGCAACCAATTACCTTCAGAAGTCACATAATTCGTGAAATGATGTCCACCTGTGTGCAATCTAAGTGTCACATGATCTGTCATTGCATATACACACCTTTTTTGAAAGGCCCCAGAGGCTGCAACACCTAAGCAAGAGGCACCCCTAACCAAACACTGCCATGAAGACCAAGTAACTCTCCAAACAAGTAAGGGACAATTGTGTTGAGAAGTACAAGTCAGGGTTAGGTTATTAAAAAATATTAAAATATTTGATGATCCCCAGGAGCATCATCAAATATATCATAACCAAATGGAAAGAACATGACACAACAGCAAACCTGCCAAGAGACGGTCGCCCACAAAAACTCACGGACCCGGCAAGGAGGGCATTACTCAGAGAGGCAGCACAGAGACCTAAGGTAACCCTGGAGGAGCTGCCGACAATAAGCCGTACGTTCCATAGAGTTGGGCTTTATGGCAGAGTGGCCAGAAGAAAGCCATTACTTTCAGCAAAAAACAAAATGGCACGTTTTGCGTTTGCGAAAAGGAATGTGGGAGACTGCCAAAATGTATGGAGGAAGGTGCTCTGGTCTGATGAGACTAAAATTTTACTTTTCAGCCATCAAAGAAAACGCTATGTCTGGCTCAAATACAACACATCACATCACCCAAAGAACACCATCCCCACAGTAAAACATGGTGGTGGCAGCATGTTTTTCAGCAGCCGGGACTGGGAAACTGGTCAGAGTTGAGGGAAGGATGGATGGTGCTAAATACAGGGATATGCTTGAGCAAAACCTGTACCACTCTGTGAGTGATTTGGGACGGAGGTTCACCTTCCAGCAGGACAGTGAACCCAAACACACTGCTAAAGCAACACTTGAGTGGTTTAAGGGGAAACATGTAAATGTGTTGGAATGGCCTAGTCAAAGCCCAGACTTCAATCCAACAGAAAATCTGTGGTCAGACTTAAAGATTGCTGTTCACAAGCAAAACCATCCAACTTGAAGGAGGAATGGGCAAAAATCCCAGTGGTAAGATGTGGCAAGCTCATATAGACTTATCCAAAGCAACTTGGAGCTGTGATTGCCGCAAAAGGTGGCTTTGTAAAGTATTGACTTTAAGGGGGTGAATAGTTATGCACATTGACTTTTTCTGTTATTTTATCCTATTGGTTGTTTGCTTCACAATAATACAAAAAAAAAATCTTCAAAGTTGTGGGCATGTTCTGTAAATGAAATGTTGCAAATCCTCAAACAAACCATGTTAATTCCAGGTTGTGAGGCAACAAAACACAAAGAATACCAAGGGGGTGAATACTTTTGCATGGCACTGTAAGTAAATAGTTTCATATAAATTTTTTCTGTGCAGTGTTTTTTTTCAAAATACAATTCTACAACAAAACTAGTATTTTTATTCCTTTTAATAGCATTTTGAACAGAATGTAAATCAAGTTTAAGTAAGTAATTTGTGTTTCATAGTTTCTGGAATGGTGACGTTGCTTATTGAAAAACTCATCATTGGACCCAATGGACTGGCATACTTTGTTTTATAAAAGGAAGTTATGGCTCTGACTTTTTATATAAGTAAGGATTTTTCATTTTTATAAAATAAAATAGAATAGAATCACATATAATAGTTGTTAAACTGCGATTCGTCGGCACGCTTGCGAGAAATCATAGTTTGACAACTACGGCCGATCGCAAAGCCTCGCGCATTGGTGCATGCATGCGCACTGCGTTGGGTGCACGAATGCGCACTGCATGGTGATGGCCAAGCATGTGCACTGCGCCGGTCGTGCGCATGCGCGTTGCGCCGGTCGTTCGCGATGTTCACTGCAAGGAGGTGGCACACGGAAGGAGGTGCCACTCAGGGGAGGAGGGGAGAGACAGACAGGGGAGGAGGGGAGGATCAGACAGGGGAAGAGGGGAGAGACATACAGGGGAAGAGGAGAGAGACACACAGGGGAAGAGGGGAGAGACACACAGGGGAGGAGTGGAGAGACAGACAGGGGAAGAGGGGAGAGACAGACAGGGGAAGAGGGGAGAGACAGACAGAGGAATAGAGGAGAGACACACAGAGGAGGAGGGGGGAGAGACACAGTGGAGTGAGAGAAGGGGGAAGAGACACAGGGGAGTGAGAGGAGGGGGAAGAGATACAGGGTAGGGAGAGGAAGAGGGAAAAGACACAGGGAAGGGGGAAAAGGCACAGGGGAGGTAAATAGGGGGGAAAGAGACACGAGGGGGGGGGAGAAGGTAACCAGAGAAGGGAGGAAGAGACGCACAGTGGAGGAGGGGAGAGAGACGCACAGAGGAGGAGGGGGAGAGACACACAGGGGAGGAGGGGTGAGAGACACACAGGGGAGGAGGGGGGATAGACACAGGGGAGTGAGAGAAGGGGGAAGAGACACAGGGGAGTGAGAGAAGGGGAAAAGACACAGGGGAGTGAGAGAAGGGGGAGATACACAGAGTGAGAGGAGGGAGAAGGAATACAGGGATGGGAGAGGAAGAGGGAAAATACACAGGGGAGGGGGAAAAGACACAGGGGAGGGAGATGGGGGGAGAGCCCAAGGCGTTCATCGCAAAGCCATTAAAGTAGAGGGTGGGAGAGGTAGAGGGTGGGAGAGCCAAAAGCGCTCATTGCTAGGCCCGTAATGAGCCCAAAAGGTGGTCATTGGGAGGCTCGTGATGAGAGCCGAAGGCTCACATTGTGAGGCCTGTGATGAGTGCCAAAGGCGCTCATCGCGAGGCCAGTAAAGTAGAGGCGGAGGCTCCCATTGTGTGGCAAACAGCATTGCCAGGCTTAACTTTTTATTGCCGTCATTTTTGATAGGCAAGTGGCTAGTATATATATATGTAAACTGTAAAGAGGCAGTATGAGACATACATGAGTTAATGCTTTTAAAATAATTATTTAAACTAAAGAAAAAGAATATTAGAAAAAAAGAAAAAATGGAGGTAGGAGGATTTGAGCTCAGAACATACAATTTGAAAAGCAATAGCATTTAGCCACTATGCCTCCTTACTTCATTATAAGTAATGAGAGTAGAAATCAATAAAGCTAAAACATAATCAGTGTAACAGTCAATGCCTGAACCTGATTTTCTATGTAGATACTCGTGGGAGGGCTTCAGGGGTTATATAAGCAATACATAAAAATAACAATATCTAAATTAATTTGATCAGTTTTGTACTCAATTTTCCACATGCTTTTCCACTTTCTATTTGATGATGGAGAATACATATGTTAAATTCAGTATAATCATTATTTTAAAACAATTAAGTAAACTTACAAAATATCTAAAAAGTCATGTGAAACAGGTTTGAACTATTAACATTCTTAATATTAACTATTAGCTTAATTTTGTTATCAACCATTCAAACAGTCTGGACAGCGTACCTGGATATTTTGAAATATGTTTAAATGATGACATTTAATCGGAAGCACTTACTACTATGGTAATAGACAACTTGTTACTCAAAATTATAAAAATGGTCTATAAGGTCCTTTTTGTGCTCAAATTGCAAGTTATTTAATTAAATTAGGTTTAGCTAGGACCAGATTTCACCCATATTATTGTGAGAATACTGGAAAAAATATATATTTATTGATATACTGCAATGGAAATAAATCCTTATATTTATAAAAAAATACTCACTGTGATAAATAGTGTAAAATATGATTATTGAATTATAATGTATGTACTATTTTTGCATTTTATTTTTTGCTTTTATTTCTTTAAACACTTTTTAAAATAATTATGTATATCTGTGAGTGTTTTATCCAGCTTTAATTTGGAGTTACATTTTTTTTAATTTTGTTTAACTTTATAAAAGTCAAAAATAGAAATCTTAGTCGCATCCTGTAATTCCATACTTTGTAGATCAATGGTCTGTGAAGAGAATTTTAAAAGTGTCAGTATCAGTAAATTACAGTTTTTTGGCTTGATGTAGCACTAGAGCAGCATGAACAGCAAATGATGCCAGTCTAAAAATGGTAAAATAAATGAAGAGTATTAAAAGTGGATAAAAACATTACATGTCATTACAGGCACAGTATAATTAGATATTTACATAGCTACAAATGTAACCATTATAAATGCCCCAACAGGTGTACCTGGTGTGACAGAGTCAGCTGGAATGCTAATGTAATGAACTCCATGTATAAAGGCAACACAGCGAGTATTTTTCTGACTCATATATTTGGTTCTCACAGGAGGAGAGTTTGGCCTACTCTCATCTTGAGAATATCTTAGAATGATTGTCTAATTCTCAAGAGGCACCTATGTGACCAGTAGTGGGATGGTCTTATATTCGTTTAAAACCTGTTACTTATCTTTGTTTCAGTTAGTGACTAAAGATACAAGTTAGCTAACACTTCCTCTTCTCAATCTTCCCCAGGTATAGGACCTTTTCTGCTGGAATCTGTAGTGGTGGTATTTTCATTATCATATTCAGTAACACAGTGTTTCACAACCCTCTCTTCCAGAGTCCCTCTGATAGGTCATAATAGAAGTTTAAAGCTGTGTGAACATAAGGTTAGACAATTAGGGCCTCATTAAATTAGGCAATTGTAAGTTACTGTAGCCCGTAACGTGGGCCCTAAGTTATTTTGCTATCCATTTTTTTTTGCAAGTGGGCTACGTGTTACGGGCTTGAAATCCTTGCTGTTGTTAAACCCGGAACTTACAGCCCATCAAAGCCTTTGATCTTTCATGTCCGGTCGCATTTTTTTTTAACATGTTGGAATCGTTATGCATATGCCAATATGAAAAGTCATGCTGCAAGATGCTGAAAGCAATTAAAGAGACACTACCTGATTAAACTGCAACACAAAAACATGAAAATAGCTGCCATATTAACCCTTTCTCACTTACAGAGACTCTAATGTGGACCCTAAAAATACAAAGATCATCTGATATACGTCTTACTCATCACATCTACATTGGGAAAACAAATAATGGCCAAATTACACTGCCACATCATATAGATCAAGTACCAGGGCAACATTTTATTTATGGTTGTTCAGTCCCTCTGTTGTGTCTGACTCTCTGTGACCCTATGGACTGCAGCACACTTACTTATGTAACTGTGCTTATCCACAAGGTTTGCGTGGAAAAGATATTGTGGGTTGTCAGTTCCTTCTCCAGTGGACTGTGATTTGTCTGACCTCTCTGCTATGACCTGTCCGCCTACCGTGGCCCTACATGGTATCGCTCACAGCTTCATTCAGGTAGATAAGCCCCTTCACCACCACCAGTTAGCAATCCAGAAAGGGACCAGGGAAACATACACCACACTAAACTACTCTAACCCATCAGGAAGGGCCACAAACACACATAGAGGCTGTGAAGAGGCACATGGAGCAACAACCAACTCATCTCCATCAGAGGTATTCTCTACTACGCCCATCCTGGAAAATTCCACTCCATTGCTGGTGGCCATGTGCCAAGATACCGATTATCATTTAATGGCATCCCATTAAGTGATTTGCTACCAATCAATTGACATTATCACCTTCAGGGGAATGTTGCTATGTTGCTACTCCATGGTATCACAAATTGGACTTTGCATGTGTATTAACCCTTTATTATTATACAGTGGATATAAAAAGTCTACACACCCCTGTTAAAATGTCAGGTTTCTGTGCTGTAAAAAAATGAGACAAAGATAAATCATTTCAGAACTTTTTCCACCTTTAATGTGACTTTTAAACTGTACAACTCAATTGAAAAACAAACTGAAATCTTTTAGGTGGAGGGAAGAAAAAATATAAAAATAATGTGGTTGCATAAGTATGCACACCCTTAATCTAATACTTTGTTGAAGCGCCTTTTGATATTATTACAGCACTCAGTCTTTTGGGGTATGACTCTATCAGCATGGCACATTTTGACTTGGCAAGATTTGCCCACTCTTCTTTGCAAAAACACTCCAAATCTGTCAGATTGCGAGGGCATCTCCTGTGCACAGATCACCACACAGATTTTCAATCTGGCTGCGCCATTCCAAAACTTTAATCTTCTTCTGGTGAAGCCATTCCATTGTTGATTTGGATGTATGCTTTGGGTCGTTGTCATGCTGAAAGATGAAGCTTCTCATCATGTTCAGCTTTCTAGCAGAAGCCTGAAGGTTTTGTGCCAATATTGACTGGTATTTGGAACTGTTCATAATTCCCTCTATCTTAACTAAGGCCCCAGTTCCAGGTGAAGAAAAACAGCCCTAAAGCATGATGCTGCCACCACCATGCTTCACTGTGGGTATGGTGTTCTTTTGGTGATGTGCAGTGTTGTTTTTGCGCCAAACATATCTTTTGGAATTATGGCCAAAAAGTTCAACCTTGGTTTCATCAGACCATAACACCTTTTCCCACATGCTTTTGGGAGACTTCAGATGTGTTTTTGCAAAATGCAGCCTGGCTTGGATGTTTTTCTTCATAAGAAAAGGCTTTCGTCTTGCCACTCTACCCCATAGCCCAGACATATAAAGAATACGGGAGTTTGTTGTCACATGTACGACACAGCCAGTACTTGCTAGATATTCCTGCAGCTCCTTTAATGTTGCTGTGGGCTTCTTGGTAGCCTCCTAGACCAGTTTTCTTCTCCTCTTTTTATAAATTTTGGAGGGAGCTCCAGTTCTTGGTAATGTCACTGTTGTGCCATATTTTCTCCACTTGATGATGACTGTCTTCACTGTGTTCCATGGTATATCTAATGCCTTGTAAATTCTTTTGTACCCTTCTCCTGACTGATACCTTTTAACAATGAGATCCCTCTGATGCTTTGGAAGCTCTCTGTGGACCATGTCTTTTGCTGTGGGATGCGACTAAGAATATTTCAGGAAAGACCAACTAGAGCAGCTGAACTTTATTTGGGGTTAATCAGAGGCACTTTAAAGGATGGCAGGTGTATGCTGACTCCTATTTAACACAATTTGGAATGTGATTGCTTAATTCTACATCTAATGCTACATCCCCAGTTATAAGAGTGTGTGCAGACTTATGCAACCACATTCTTTTTCTTTTTTTTTTCTTCCCTCCACCTAAAAGATTTCAGTTTTGTTTTCAATTGAGTTGTACAGTTTATAGGTCACATTAAAGGTGGAAAAAGTTCTGAAATGATTTATCTTTGTCTCATTTTTTTACAGCACAGAAACCTGACATTTTAACAGGGGTGTGTCGACTTATATTATGATATTAGTATTGTAATGATATGTATTAACCTATTGCATAGTAACTAGAGCTCATTACTTTACTGATATAGGAATGTGACACAAATGTGATGTATGTGGATGTCCTAAAACCCCAACCATTGAAAACACACTGACACAGTGAGAACGGTATAACAAAGCTTTATTCCATACACAGAGCACAATCAGAAATGTACATGACGGTGCATTAATATCATGGGTGTGGTGTGGGTGGATCTTGAGAGAGTAAGAGGCTTTTGGGGAAAAAGGGGATACCTACAGGGGGTAATGTCATAGTCTAGAATAAGCATGATGCATAGCACCTACCAGGGTCACATGTGGCCACAGCACCACTGCAATCAGAATCTGATAAAAAAGGATCATCAGAAATCACTCCATTTAATTGAAGAAACCATTCATGTACATAGCACTTACAACTTGTCTATATCTGCTCAATGAAAAAGATGGAAAAACCTCTGGACTGTGTAATCCAATCCAGTTTCACACATACAGTGTGCTGAAAAAAACTATAATATGAAAAAAGTGGTTAAAAATAAAAAAGGTGGAGGAGGATAAAAAATAAAAATACATGCATGTACAGTACAGTGCTAAATACTGTAACTGTAACAATATACCAACTCACCTGATTTCCATCTGCAAACATTACAAACCATTGGCTAGTATTCAGGATAACTCAATGGCCATGACCGTTAATAATAATGTGTCATTTCACAATAAATGCTTAGCTGTGACCAGAGTCAGTGGTCAAGGTGCACAATCACCTTCTCAATATCATATTGTTAATCAACATTGATATCACATCCATCAGCTATACAGGTGTTAGCACATGTTAAAGGATACTCATGATATCAGCAATAAGGGAAAATACCCATTAATAAAGAGAGGACACAACGGTTAGCAGCCAGATTCAGTGTTACTTACATCAGACCCAAGGATCTGGTCCTCAGACTGATATTGAGGTCAGGATCACATGTTTCACTAGTGCATATATATGAATGCTGGCTGTCATATATTAACATTTCATTGTGAGACTTTGCAAGTCCACCACCATAGCGGTATTAGTCTACATTTAAGCTACCAACAATCATGTCTTAGATATCTGGCTATATGATAGCTTTAATATTGTGGGAGCTACATGTTAAGGGGGCTGACATTGAAGGAATGTCTACCTGAGAGGCACTGGCAAAACCTTACAATTAATAAATTTCCTTCACAATGCTCGCAGATGCAGATTATGCCTTCATGGACTTGAATTGTATCTCAAACCATACAAAACAAAAACATAGCACCTGCAAAATAAGGCTTTAAAAACTATAGGGACTGCAACATCTCTTCTCAACAGCATTCCTCAGCGACCATCAATTGGTGAAATGTTACACAGAAACCTACGTACTCAATTGAATTGAGATCTTAGTATCAGTAACATTTCGTGCAAAAAAGTTATTTATTATTTTTTATTCAGTGCATGATAGAAAATGTTAGTTTAAAGTCTCTTTAAGTTCCAACATCAATATATCAATTTCCACAATTGTTGTAACACTCTATTGTAATGGCTGATTGTATATATATATATATATATATATATATATATATATATATATATTTCTAATTTTAAATGCAGATTAGTTCCTGAAAGTAGATGCAATTATCAGTATGTTATATAAAGCAATTTTGAAATCACCAGGTGTGCTATCCTGCAACTACGTGTTAAATGAAAATTGCCTTACAATGGAAATGTTAGTTTTAAAGTGCTAAAATGACAATAATATACTTAAATTGCATTTCATTGCAATTGTGAAGATTGCTTTTTTTCTTTAAATTTTCTGTTGATTGCTGTTTTTCTCCTCTCATCCACATTAATTTTGTAAAGAGATGAGTGATGTGATTATATTTATCATCATTCTGACCTCTTCATAAATGTCAGTCTAGTTTGAAACAGCACTGTATTTGTGTAGTTCCTGCTCTTATCTTCTGATTGGCTCATATACATTTTTACAATGGATCAACACTAAAAAACAACCATGATATCTATCTATCTATCTATCTATCTATCTATCTATCTATCTATCTATCTATCTATCTATCTATCTATCTATCTGTCTAATGATAGAGAGACATGTATTAAAATATATCTATTGCAATCCTTAGTCAAGATGTAAGAAATATGTAGACTCACTCCATTCTAGCTGGATGTATATTAATTTTGTCATAAGTGTTAATAGAAAATTCAGAGGTGTTCAGTCAGAGAACGAACTAACCTTAATACCCACTCTGAGAGCAACCTCTTTTAGCTCACTTGTGCCTTTCACAGAGAGAAATAACCTGTAGTATATCAGTCAGGTCCCACTCACTAGAGTGGTCCAGCCCCAAAATACCAGGCAATTCTACCCTGAACAGGAGAATCAGCAAGCCCAGACGTACGTCAAATTCTCTCAATTGACTGTGGCTCTAAGTATAGTCCGAGTAAGAAAAACTAAGTAGCTACAGAGTCAATCACTGCCTGATTCCACTCCATCACTTCAGCATACATTTTCAAACTTAACACTTTTTCATAATGATTTTTCACCCTCTATCTAATGGTGCTGAGCACATATAGTTGACTTTTGGGGTTCTTTAATAAATTAACTTCAAAGTAGCAAAAATGTCATATCAATATTCCAGCTAAATAAGCATACTGAATAAATACAATTAAGCTTAAATAACTATTCTAGGCCCATATTTAAATACACACTTCTAAAGCTTGTAAACAAGTAACATGTATTTAAAAAAATAAAACACAGCATTAATCACCCTATATGTGCAATTCTGCTGATGTTTAATTTACCATTTTGGTTTCTGATAATCATGTTGCTGAGGAGGGACAAGAAATTAAATGTGAAATGTGACATCTAAAACTGTCAGTGCAGTCAACAAGATTAATGGAGAGTTGATTAATTCACAAACACACCCTGTTGAGAAATTAACAGACAAAATAATGTCAGAAAAGAAGATGAAGTTAAAAATGTTTTTGCTTTCTATATAGAATCGGTTAATTATGGTGTTTATTCAAAAGACCATATAAAAATTTGACCTCAATGGTACTTTTATTAAAGATAATTATCTAAAATATCCAGGTTGTTCTCCCACTCATATAATTGCTGAATAAATTGCAGTTAAAATTAATGGCCAGATAAGAAAACCTTCATTAAGAAAAAAAAGATTGATATTTTCTTCTCAATTGTTTTTATTCTACTAGCGACTTAAATTTGAAACCTGGCAATGCTGTTTGCCACACAATGCAAGGTTCTCCCCCTCTAACTTGCAAGCCTCGCAATGAGTGCCTTTGGCGCTCATTGCGAGCCTCTCCCCCTTCTACTTTACGGGCCTCAAGATGAGCGCCTTTGGCGCTCATTGCGAGCCCTTCAGTGAGCGGCTTTGCCGCTCATTGCAGGCCTCAGCCAAACTGCATTTTCATGTCCCGTAATGAGCACCTACGCCATTTTTTGCGAGGCTCTCCCCCCCTCTACTTCGCTGATTATTGCAGAAGTCAGCCGACCCGCAACTTTCAGTCCTTGCAATGAGCGACTTTGATGCCACTCTCCCTTCCCTGGTTTTATTGCCCTTATCTCCCTCCCTTGTGTCTCTTTCCCCTCCCTCTCACCCCTGTGTTTCTTTTCACCCCACTCCCTCACTTGTGTCTCTTTCCACCCTCTCCCTCTCCTGTGTCCTTCCCCCTCCTCTCCCTTCTCTGTGCGCCTGATTGCATTTACAAGTGTGAAACCATTTGCGGGCTTTTGAAATTTTTCATTTTTCCCAAGCCTTAAAATGTGTTTCCCATTTACGGGCTTGAAAAAAAGTTATGACATTACAGCCGCCATTTTTTTCCTCGCTTAGCCGTTTTCAGACCTTCCAAAAACTCCAATTAAATATCAAATTAGCTTGCAACCTCACTTACAGGCTCCATGCCTCTCCCTTTGTGCTGTGTGTAAGGTTGTAAGTAATTTTTTAAATAAATTGGCGTCTTTTGGAGGTCTTCCAGCAGCTTACGAGTTACGGGCTTGAAAAAAATGGCAGCAGTTAATTCCGTAATTTTTTTTAAGCCTGTGACTCGTAAGCCGTTTGGTCCCTCTCCCCCCCCCCTCAAGACAGTCACGTACAGGGCCCTGCGGTGAGCTCCTTTGGCGCTCATTGCAAGCCCCACAAAGAGCGCCTTCGGCCTTCAGCGCTCATTGCAGCCTTGTCATGCCAGTTATGTACGGGCCTCGCCATAAGCGCCTTTGGCGCTCATTGCAGCCCCCGTAAAACCCTATCTTTCAGGCCTTCGGCGCTCATTGCACATGGGCAACCTATAACTTTTACCATAGCGTTACCATCAA